>WNWK01000075.1:372500-695000 GCA_009830355.1 Cherax destructor
CGGGTCGCTGGCAGCAACAACCAGAGTTGACCAGGAGTCTAACCTCTGGCCTGGTTTCGGATTTTATATAGATTTTGCTGCAGAAGCAGCTAGTTTATTGCGCACCCCATTCCATCTTGTGTATGGTAGCGCAGGAGCATATGGATACGCTAAAGGCCTAGGAACTAGGCCCAAAAAGAGTTAACAGAGGTACATGTAAGCTAATATGTACTATCCAGAATCGGTCACAGATTCTGGATAGTACATGTTATCTAGCAGGTCAACCGCTGTTGATCTGCTTGGGTCTTGGATACCAGCTGAGGGAAAGTAGTGAGGGCTGGCAGGTCTGATTGTGGGTGTTAGTGTCTGGGATCTGGAAGATCTGATTGGGAGTGCTAGTGGTATGAGGGCTGGA
The DNA here is from genome assembly GCA_009830355.1 of Cherax destructor. Lineage (NCBI taxonomy): Eukaryota > Metazoa > Arthropoda > Malacostraca > Decapoda > Parastacidae > Cherax > Cherax destructor. The sequence continues at coordinate 372,895 of WNWK01000075.1, forward strand.
AGGTCTTATTATGGGTGTTAGTGTCTGGGGTCTTTAAGGTCTGATTGTGGGTGCTAATGGGTGGGGCTGGCAGGTTTAATTGTTGGTGCTAATGTCTGGGGTCTGGAAAGTCTAATTGTGGGTGCTAGTGGGGTGAGGGCTGCCAGGTCTAATTGTGGGTGCTAGTGTCTGGGGTCTGGAAGGTCTGATTGTGGGTGCTAGTGGATGGGGGCTGGCAGGTATGATTGAGTGTGCTAGTGGTTGAGGGGCTGAGAGGTTGGTGGCTATGGTGGAGATGTGTATGGTGATGGTAGGGATAATCATGGTGACGGGTTGTTCTAGTATTTAAGGCCTATAATTACACTAATTAGGGGTATTTAATAAAATGCATCAACTCCAAATGTTCAGGAAATTCAGATTAAAATGGAAAAAGATAATATTTTATGGTTACTTTAACACTATTCAAAAATAAACTGTAATTTACTATTCAGGTGAGCTTTACTGATAAGCAGGAGAGATCAGGAACTTTGCTTATATGTACTTAGGAAAATTCAGAAAAATAAGAGCACAGACATGTACTTCCCGGAAAGTACTGATACACAGTAAGTTCATCTCCGCACTCGGAGTTGGATTACATAAGAAGGAACACTGCAGCAGGCCTACTGGCCCATGCGAGGCAGTCCAAGTCTCCTACCGGCTTAAGCTAATGACCCAACCTAGTCAGGTCAGGTCACATTCACTTTACGTGAAATACCTTCCCCTATACCCCAAGCTTCACAAAATTATGTAAGTTCAGTATTCAATCTAAACCTTACATGTGTAGATAAATGCCAGAATTTATATATTGCATCATGTCTAGGTTATTTATGTTAAATAATGTGAAGGTAAGAGGGACTTTCACAAGATTTAGGTTATGAAATGCAGCCACTATTGACATAACAATTCACGCACTCGTAAAATGATTAACTGGCGTAACAGTTATGTTGATGGTTTCTGTTGTGGGGTTTTGGTGGTAGTGAGTGGTGGTGGTGGTGAGATAAACTGCAAGAATAAGCTGCTACAATAAACTACTATCATAAACTACTCCTAGAGCACACTGTTTACCATGACGTGAAAATTAAAACTTAACTGCAACCAACATGAGATAAAATTCATCTAAATGGAGAAATAAGAGAGAGAGAGAGAGAGAGAGAGAGAGAGAGAGAGAGAGAGAGTTTGTGGCGCTCTTGGGGTACTGACGGTGTTAAACACACACTGATTCCCTCGCCCGTGTTCACAATGAACCAAGAGGAAATAATCTCCAGAGGCTCCCCAGTGATTTAAATCAAAACAATGAAGGAGGCTGGAGTGGAGAGATGACCATGTCTCAGCTAGACCATCTCTCTCAGCTGAACCATCTCTCTCAGCTGAACCATCTCTCTCAGCTGAACCATATCAGCTGGACCATTCTCAGTCAGACACTTCTCAGCATGAGGCTCTTCTGATGAACCATTATGAGTGAATGCTGATGAAATATCTCTAGTGAAAACGAGGGAATGACAATGGGAGCTGTATGTGATGATGTATAATGATGAAAGGAATAGTGAGGTGAATAATAAATAATTTTGATGGAAATGCTAGGATGACATGATGCTGAGGCTGGTATGATGTTGTATGATAATGATGAGTGGGAATGATGAGCTTACGTGATGATGAGGCTGTATGATAACGATGAACATTAATGAGTATGAATGATGAGGGGTGAATATATTAATGATGAATAACGAGGGAGAATGACAATGGGGTGAATAATAATGAGGAAGGAATAGTGAAGGTGAATGATCATAAGAGTGAATTTGCGATGGTAAATGATGAGGATGAACGACTGGGATGAGAATGATGAGTAGTTTGATGATGAGGCATGATTGATATCTGATAATGCAAGTGACAATGACTGTGGAGATAACAGTGGTGATTACAGAAATGAAATTGTGGTTATCTTGCCCAGCTTCTGATATCCTGGTTGTTATTTTGTCCAGCCCCTGATATCGTGGTTATTGTGTCCAGTACCTGATATTGTAGTTATTTTTCCAACTCCCGATATCCTGGTTGTTATTTTGTCTAGACTGATATCATGGTTGTTATCTTGTCCAGCCAGTGATATCGTGGTTGTTATTTTGTCCAGCCAGTGATATCGTGGTTATCTTGTTACTGATATCTGGTTGATCTTCCACGAGCGTTGTTATTGTCCAGCATTATTCTTGTTATCTCCAACCTCGATATCGTGGTTATCTTGTCCAGCCCCCGATATCCTGGTTGGTTATCTTGTCCAGCCTCCGATATCGTGGTTATCTTGCAACCCGATTTGATCTGTCAACCGATATCGTGTATCACAGATATGGGTATGTCAACGTACTGTTATGTGTCAACCCCGATTGTGTATGTGTCCACCGATCGTGTGGTGTCAACCCCATATGTTGCTAGTTTGAGGAGTGATCGATAGTAGCAGTACTGCTTGGGGTAACTATGTGGTTGCAGGGGGCGAGTCATAGCTCCTCTGTGTGTGTGTGTTGTATACTCATCTATTTGTGGTTGTAGGGGTCAGTTCACAGCTCCTGTGTGTGGGGGAGGGGGATATCTTTACCCTCTCCCCAACACATTCCCACACACACACATCCTGGCTTGGAATGTGCGCGAGCAGGCTGGGAATCCACTCATCCGGGGCAGTAGTAGGCTAATCCTCTCCGTCAACAAGGATCAAAGGCCACATTAAAGGCTATGATTTTCGCCCATCCGATCGCCCCATTCATAGACTGCTCCTCAGCTCTCCTGGTTAAGGTTGAAATCAGTGCGGAAGGCGGTGAAGATCGAGCGATATTCCGGCGTTCGCAGCGTCGTGAATCCCTCTGTGATTGATGTCATTCCCTCCCTTAATGCGTATTAATATGTGGGTCCCTTCAGGTCCTAGTAATGCGGGTAACGCTATCTTGTACACGTGGGCGCTATCATTTTTTTGTCAGTCTTTTGAGCTGCCATTTCTCATCCTGCACCCTTTTCCGTCCGGGTCGGGAATATCCGCCCAGGGTCGGGAATATACCCGCCCAGGGTTGGGAATATATCCGCCCTGGGTCGAGAATATATCCGCCCTGGGTCGAGAATATATCCGCCCATGGTTGGAAATATCCGCAAATGGTGGGAATATACCGCCTAGGGTTGGGAATATATCCGCCCAGGGTTGGGAATTACCCGCTTATGGTTGGGAATATACCCGCCCAGGGTTGGGAATATACCCGCCCAGGGTTGGGAATATCCGCCCATGGTTGGGAATATACCCGCCCAGGGTTGGGAATATATCCGCCCAGGGTTGGGAATATATTCACCCAGGGCTGGGAATTACCCGCCCATGGTTGGGAATATACCCGCCCAGGGTTGGGAATATACCCGCCCAGGGTTGGGAATATACCCGCCCAGGGTTGGGAATATACCCGCCCAGGGTTGGGAATATACCCGCTCAGGGTCAGCATTATCGTGATATACAGGATGCAATGTTCTTTCTGGAGCAGCGGAAGATGTGAACTGTCACAGCAATTCCGCTATCCTGCCTGACCTACCTAGCCTGCCTATCCTGCCTGACCTACCTAGCCTGCCTGACCTACCTAGCCTGCCTGACCTACCTATCCTGCCTATCCTGCCTGACCTACCTATCCTGCCTGACCTACCTAGCCTGCCTGACTACCTACCTGCCTACCTAGCCTGCCTACCTGCCTGACCTACCTAGCCTGCCTATCCTAGCTGCTGACCTACCTAGCCTGCCTAGCCTGCCTGACCTACCTAGCCTGCCTGACTACCTAGCCTGCCTGACCTACCTAGCCTGCCTAGCCTGCCTGACCTACCTAGCCTGCCTATCCATCGCCTGACCTACTAGCCTGCCTATCCTGCCTGACCTACCTAGCCTGCCTTCGGACCTACCTAGCCTGCCTATCCTGCCTGACCTACCTAGCCTGCCTATCCTGCCTGACCTACCATCCTGCCTGACCTAAGCCTGTATCCTGCCTGACTACCTATCCTGCCTATCCTACCTAGCCTGCCTATCCTGCCTGACCTACCTAGCCTGCCTGACCTACCTATCCTGCCTGACCTACCTAGCCTGCCTATCCTGCCTGACCTACCTAGCCTGCCTATCCTGCCTGACCTACCTAGCCTGCCTATCCTGCCTGACCTACCTAGCCTGCCTATCCTGCCTGACCTACCTATCCTGCCTATCCTGCCTGACCTACCTAGCCTGCCTATCCTGCCTGACCTTACCTAGCCTGCCTATCCTGCCTGACCTACCTAGCCTGCCTGATCCTACCTGACCTACCTAGCCTGCCTATCCTGCCTGACCTACCTAGCCTGCCTATCCTGCCTGACCTACCTAGCCTCCGACCTACCTAGCCTGCCTATCCTGCCTGACCTACCTAGCCTGCCTACCTGCCTACCTGCCTTGACCTCCTAGCCTGCCTGACTACCTAGCCTGCTATCCTGCCTGACCTACCTATCCTGCCTGACCTCTGACCTACCTGCCTGTCTATCCTGCCTGACTACCTAACCTGCCTATCCTGCCTGACTACCTATCCTGCCTGACCTACCTACCGCCTATCCTGCCTGACTTACCTAACCTGCCTATCCTGCCTGACCTACCTAGCCTGCCTATCCTGCCTGACTTACCTAGCCTGCCTATCCTGCCTGACCTACCTAGCCTGCCTATCCTGCCTGACTTACCTAACCTGCCTATCCTGCCTGACTTACCTAACCTGCCTATTCTGCCTGACTTACCTAACCTGCCTATCCTGCCTGACTTACCTAACCTTCCTATTCTGCCTGACCTACCTAGCCTGCCTATCCTGCCTGACCTACCTATCCTGCCTTCCATGGCCAGGCTAAGTTGAGTCTTCTTGATGAACACTTAGTATTCTTCGTCGTCTTGTACTTTACGAATGACTCAGCTCTCCTGTAATATTACAAGGGTAAACTTTATTAACTCTAGTGATGAGGTATTCACGTGTGTGAGCCGTGAACTAGAACTGTGATACTTCTGACATTCACTTTATTGATTATTACTTTATTTTCCACGGGATCAACAATAAAGTGTGATTAGAAAAAATATTTTAATATTTATCCTCACTGGGGACATCATACCCGGGTATAACGGATGAAGACTATGTCCAGAAGTCTGTCTCTAGGTTAAATCCGACTGTTGTTCCATAGGTACTAAAATAGAACCTTGCAACAAGGGCCGCTTTAATGCAAGTGCCAAGAGAACATTATCAACATCACCATTACTCTTGACTTAATGTTTTTGAATACCACTGTGACGAGCTCAAATATCTTGAACAAAACAAGACGAAAAGTCACTATGATAATGTTATTGAACCCTTAAGAAACAATACAAACATTTATATGGTTTAACAAGTTAAGATGAGCTAATTCTTACTGTGGAGAGCATCGCCGGGAGGCAGGTGCTGGGAGAAACATCAGCGGGAGGCAGGTGCTGGGAGAAACATCAGCGGGAGGCAGGTGCTGGGAGAAACATCAGCGGGAGGCAGGTGCTGGGAGAAACATCAGCGGGAGGCAGGTGCTGGGAGAAACATCGCCGGGAGGCAGGTGCTGGGAGAAACATCAGCGGGAGGCAGGTGTTGGGAGAAACATCGCCGGGAGGCAGGTGCTGGGAGAAACATCAGCGGGAGGCAGGTGCTGGGAGAAACATCAGTGGGACTCTCAGGGTAGCAGAACCAGGTTGTCAGTGGTGTTGACCCTTCAGATCATCCGGGATTTAAATGTTTGTTCCTAATCAATGTGCTAGTCGGTCCGCAAACGTCGATATGGTCGTCACTAAATGGTCTTCAGACCAGTAGGGACCTGCTAAAGAAAATAAAAACACCCAAAATAGTTTGAAGACAACGCTGAAGACTACAAGGCCAGTTCGTATAGACAAGGTTCATTTGGCGGCCAGTTCTTTGAGGCTTATGTGATTGCGTGACTGTGGGATTGTGTGTGTGTGATGCGAGGGTGATTGTGGGACTGTGTGTTGAAATGATGATTGTGGGATTGTGTGTGTGTGTGTTGCCAGGGTGTGTAAAGAAGGCTTAGTGTATTTGTTGTTGTGATGATCGTCAAGGTTGATAAATTGTATTTCTTGTTCATTCTTGTTCCTCCTTCGTTATCTCCCCCTCCTCCCCTCTCCGCCTCTCCCTGGCGGGAGAAAAAAGTGTGCGAAGAGGTAAGGTTGGTGTCGGATACCCTAAGATACATGCTGGTCAGTAGGGATGAATGTAAACTTTAGAAATGGGATACTGCAATGTGAATCTTCTCAGGTTAATATGTGATATGATCGTGAGAAATGACCGTGTGAGAGAGCATGCGATGTGGATAGTGAAAGTTGATCTTAGAACAAAACATATGGATGTTAAGAATGATCTTGGAACAAAACATATGGATGTTAAGAATGATCTTGGAACAAAGCATATGGGTATTAAGTATGATCTTGGAACAAAGCATATGGATGTTAAGAATGATCTTGGAACAAAGCATGTGGGTATTAAGAATGATCTTGGAACCAAATATATGGGTGTTAAGAATGATCTTGGAACAAAACATATGTATGTTAAGAATGATCTTGGAACAAAACATATGTATGTTAAGAATGATCTTGGAACAAAACATATGGATGTTAAGAATGATCTTGGAACAAAACATATGGATGTTAAGAATGATCTTGGAACAAAACATATGGATGTTAAGAATGATCTTGGAACAAAGCATATGGGTATTAAGAATGATCTTGGAACAAAACATATGTATGTTAAGAATGATCTTGGAACAAAACATAAGAGTATTAAGAATGATCTTGGAACAAAACATACGGGTGTTAAGAATGATCTTGGAACAAAATATATGGGTGTTAAGAATGATCTCGGAACAAAATATATGGGTGTTAAGAATGATCTCTGAACAAAACATAGGGGGTATTTAGAATGATTTTGGAACAAAACATAGGGGGTATTCAGAATGATTTTGGAACAAAACATATGGGTATTCAGAATGATCTTGGGACAAAACATATGGGTATTAAGAATGATCGTGGAACAAAACATGCAATACTGATTATTAAATTTATTTTTGTAGTGAAATTATATTGGGCATATATTTTTGTTAGTGGGTTTGAGTTTGAGAAAGACCTACCTAGTATGGGCCAGTAGACCTGCTGCAGTGTTTCTCTTTATGTTCTTATATAGGTCAATCTTGGAAGGTATAATAGGTAACACCGGTTGCGGGGATTAGATTAATGGATGTTGGTAGTAAATCTTGCTGCTGGATGAGCATATGGTTGGAAATGCCGGGTTTCGTAATGAATTTCATACCTTAAGTGTAGTTTTTCCAGCACACCGGCCGTGTCCCACCGAGACAGGGTGACCTGAAGAGAAAAACGAAAGCTTTTATTTTTTCATTTAGTAACTGTAAGTTATGAATTGCAGAATCAGCATAAATTGTTTACTGATGTCTGTGGAGCGTGTGACAAGAACTGAGCGCTTGCGCATGTAACATTCGGAGGGATTGTGAAAGGGATACTGGAGTTATTCTCTACCTGGAGCTTACCTGAAGGGTATTCCTGGGGTCAACGCCCCCGCAGCCCAGTTCTTGACCAGGCCTCCTGGTGGATCAGGGCCTGATCAACCAGCATGGCACATGGGGAAAGCTTGGAAATGGTACCGATAGTTTGACCATTGAGCCGAGATCATGAATTGAGTAGAGTTAGTATGGCTCAGTTAGTGGGCGGAGGGTCGAGCCTGCACCACTCCCTGGTCTGAATGATCCACGCGAGTTAAGCCTAAGTGTTCGTGTCCTTTGCCAGGAAGCGGCATCCCGATGCGAGCAGGGAAGCAGGCAGGCAGGCAAGCAAGCAGGCAGGAGGCAGGCAGGCAAGCAGGCAGGCAGGCAAGAAGGCAGGCAAGCAGGCAGGCAGGAAGCTGGTGGAGGTAACGTGGTTATCGTTAATTGTCTGATTATTAATTGTAATGTTATAATAGTCTAATATCTAAAATAAAACATCCATCATAACTATATATAAAGAAAGAACCGTAGAAAATGTTGTGACAGGTTCTTAATTGTAACTAAAATTAACAGATATAAGTACTCTCTCTCTCTCTCTCTCTCTCTCTCTCTCTCTCTCTCTCTACGGGCATGGGTTACAAAAATATAGATGCTAGTTTCCTTGTGTTTTTTTGGATTTGTGTTATTTGTCCGGTTGCGTGTGTCCGGTGGCATGTGTCCGGTGGCGTATGTCCAGTGGCGTGTGTCCGGTGGCACGTGACGTGTGTCGGGTGGCATGTGTCCAGTGGCATGTGTCCGGTGAAACGTCGTGAACTTGATATCATGAAACTCAAGGGACATCAGTAGCCGATAAAACGAAGATAAAACGTTTTAAATAGTCTATTAGAGAAATTTGTAAGCGCGATCACACGTCCACGGAGATCGATGTGTACACGAAGATCCAGGTGTACACGGAGATCCAGGTGTACACAAAGATCCAGGTGTACACTGAGATCCAGGTGTACACGGATATCCAGGAGTACACGGAGATCCAGGTTTACACGGAGATCCAGGTGTACCCGGAGATCCAGCTGTACACGGAGATCCAGGTGTACCCGGAGATCCAGGTGTACACGGATATCCAGGAGTACACGGAGATCCAGGTTTACACGGAGATCCAGGTGTACCCGGAGATCCAGCTGTACACGGAGATCCAGGTGTACCCGGAGATCCAGGTGTACATGGATATCCAGGTGTACACGGAGATCCAACAATAGCACTGCTAGGTTAGATTCAGTACCAGGCAGGGTCAGGCATTTGCAGACAGGATAGCCCTTGTCATACGCTAGCAGGTTCCAGGTCATCTCGGGTTACAGAGGATCACGAGAGGTCAGACAGGGTCAGGAGGAGACGTGCGTGGGACGGGGATACGCGAGACCATAGTGATAACAGCTGTGTTCTTCATCACATGTGTGTGTGATAAACACCTGTCCTACCCACTATCATGCCCTCGCTCCATCAACACTTTTATTTATAATAAATTAGACACATGTACAACACTTGGGTATCTTTCTTGTGGAAGTGTTTCACCACACAGTGGCTTCATCGGTCTTATATAGAGAAGAATAGTTGAAGATGAGAAGTAGTTTGAGGTAATCAGTCCCTCAGCTGAGGGACTGATTACCTCAAACTCCTTCTCATCGTCACTGTTCTTCTTGTATTGACTGATGAAGCCACTGTGTGGCGAAACGGTTCCACCATAAAGATGTCCAAGTTTTGCTCAAGTGTCTAATTTATCAACTTGTCGGTTCTCTGAACCATTTATCTTCTTTTATTTATTCTTACGTTCCTTCATTCCTCCCTCTATCCTCCTCTATCCGTTTCTTTTGTGTTCTTCAATCGATCCGTTCCACTCTCCCTCCAGTCCTGTCCTTCCTCTTCTCTTCATTATTCCCTCCGTTCCCTTCCCCTGTCTTCCATCCATACGTTCCTCCCTCCCAACATTCTTTCCATACGTTCCTTCTCCTCCTCTTCCCCTATTTTGAGGCTTAACCAGCGGATATCTGCGTCTTCGCCTGAGACGATGTACAAGATTCTACCCCTGATAGGTCATCTCCCGAGAAGGTCTTACTCAGAGATGTGCTCATCCGATACCAAATACCCAACTCTGATACCAGATGCCGCACCCGATACCACGCTGGTAGCTCACCTGGTTCACTTCTAATACCCCCACAGACATGACATTCGTCGTGTTTTCGTCCCATATTTACGCTGCCCTGATCACTATCGTCTAATGCTCCTTTGATAGTCAGATTGCTGATAGGATTGCCTCGTATTCACTCAGATATATACAGTAGTTGGAGTATGGCGTAGCCGAGAAGGGGTTTTTAAAGATGCTTCCAGAGGTCATCGCCCCTGCGGCCTGGTCCCAGTCCTGGCTTTCGGGTGGATGAAGGACAGTGAACGTTCTCTGTGCGTTTTCTAGCTCGGCAGTCTCGCCTACCTTGAAGGAAGGTGATAGTATGCAGCAGGGAAAAACACATGACTTGACTATCATCACTGACTCAGCATCCCTTGGAAGTTCTAGTTATCCAGCCTGTCGTTTTCCTTGCGCTAGTAATAGCAACATTGTTGTGATCCTTGAATGAGATCTTCTGATATCATTACTTCAAAGTCTTGCTTATGAATCTTTGTCCTGTTGAATGATTTGAATTTGTCCTGTACACCGTTTCAATCTTTTTTCCTTCATTCTTATATAACGGAACAACTGATACTTGTCCTCCCTTAACATCATAGTGTTGTCTGAGGCCCACTGGAAAACTATATTTATATACTCTTGAAGATTCAGTATGATTCACGTTCTAGTCTCTGTCGGATATAAGAATGAGAAACAGAAGTAGGACTAGTACTGTGCTTAGAGGAACAGAGCTTACCGCTGTAGCAGCCTCTGACTTCACTCTATTTTCTGTTACTCTCTGGATTCTGTTTGCTGAAAAATTATATATATCCATTTCAACATTACCAGTTATTCCTATTGCACACATTTTTTTTTTGCGTTCTTACATCGTGGTGTCCTCTTGCTATGTCTTGACAACTGCTTCGCTACATATTATGGCTTCCTGTATAACACAACCTCGCAGTCGTCGCTAAAAAAATCATTTGTTGTCGCGTTGTTTATTCGTGAAGGAAAATCACATGACACGAGTCTTTATCGTAAGATGACTCGTTAAGTGGTGCTGGGGTGTGGCTGTGGTGGTGTTGGCGGTACAGCAAGACTGTCCGTTCAGTGGTGCTGGTGTGTGGCTGTGGTGGTGTTGGCGGTACAGCAAGACTGTGTCCGTTCAGTGGTGCTGGGGTGTGGCAAGACTGTGTCCGTTCAGTGGTGTTGGGGTGTGGCAAGACTGTGTCCGTTTAGTGGTGCTGGGGTGTGGCAAGACTGTGTCCGTTCAGTGGTGTTGGGGTGTGGCAAGACTGTGTCCGTTCAGTGGTGCTGAGGTGTGGCAAGACTGTGTCCGTTCAGTGGTGTTGGGGTGTGGCAAGACTGTGTCCGTTCAGTGGTGCTGGGGTGTGGCAAGACTGTGTCCGTTCAGTGGTGTTGGGGTGTGGCAAGACTGTGTCCGTTCAGTGGTGTTGGGGTGTGGCAAGACTGTGTCCGTTCAGTGATGCTGGGAATGTGGCTAGAGTGCACCAACACTGTTCAGTGGTGCTGGGAATGTGGCTGGGTGCCAACACTGTTCAGTGTGCTGGGAATGTGGCTGAGTGCACCAACACTGTTCAGTGGTGCTGGGAATGTGGCTGGAGTGCACCAACACTGTTCAGTGTGCTGGGAATGTGGCTGGGTGCACCAACACTGTTCAGTGTGCTGGGAATGTGGCTGGGGTGCACCAACACTGTTCAGTGGTGCTGGGAATGTGGCTGGGGTGCTCCAACACTGTTCAGTGTGCTGGGAATGTGGCTGGGTGCTTCCAACACTATTCAGTGTTGCTGGGAATGTGGCTGGGGTGCTTCAACACTGTTCAGTGGTGCTGGGAATGTGGCTGGGGTGCTTCAACACTGTTCAGTGATGCTGGGAATGTGGCTGGGGTGCTTCAACACTGTTCAGTTGTGCTGGGAATGTGGCTGGGGTGCTTCAACACTGTTCAGTTGTGCTGGGAATGTGGCTGGGTGCTTCAACACTGTTCAGTGTTGCTGGGAATGTGGCTGGGTGCTTCAACACTGTTCAGTGGTGCTGGGAATGTGGCTGGGGTGCTTCAACACTGTTCAGTGTTGCTGGGAATGTGGCTTGGGTGCTTCAACACTGTTCAGTGTTGCTGGGAATGTGGCTGGGGTGCACCAACAACGTTCAGTGGTGCTGTAAATGTGGCTGGGTGCACCAACACTGTTCAGTGTTGCTGGGAATGTGGCTGGGTGCACCAACAACGTTCAGTGGTGCTGGGAATGTGGCTGGGTGCTTCCAACACTGTTCAGTGTTGCTGGGAATGTGGCTGGGGTGCACCAACAACGTTCAGTGGTGCTGGGAATGTGGCTGGGGTGCTTCAACACTGTTCAGTGGTGCTGGGAATGTGGCTGGGGTGCTTCAACACTGTTCAGTGGTGCTGGGAATGTGGCTGGGGTGCACCAACACTGTTCAGTGTTGCTGGGAATGTGGCTGGGGTGCATCCAACACTGTTCAGTGGTGCTGGGAATGTGGCTGGGTGCTTCAACACTGTTCAGTGTGCTGGGAATGTGGCTGGGGTGCTTCAACACTGTTCAGTGGTGCTGGGAATGTGGCTGGGGTGCACCAACACTGTTCAGTGGTGCTGGGAATGTGGCTGGGGTGCACCAACACTGTTCATTGGTGCTGGGAATGTGGCTGGGGTGCACCAACACTGTTCAGTGTTGCTGGGAATGTGGCTGGGTGCATCAACACTGTTCAGTGTGCTGGGAATGTGGCTGGGTGATTCAACACTGTTCAGTGGTGCTGGGAATGTGGCTGGATGCTTCAACACTGTTCAGTGGTGCTGGGAATGTGGCTGGATGCTTCAACACTGTTCAGTGTTGCTGGGAATGTGGCTGGGGTGCACCAACACTGTTCAGTGGTGCTGGGAATGTGGCTGGAGTGCACCAACACTGATCAGTGGTGCTGGGAATGTGGCTGGAGTGCACCAACACTGATCAGTGGTGCTGGGAATGTGGCTGGAGTGCACCAACACTGATCAGTGGTGCTGGGAATGTGGCTGGAGTGCTTCAACACTGTTCAGTGTTGCTGGGAATGTGGCTGGGGTGCATCAACACTGTTCAGTGGTGCTGGGAATGTGGCTGGGGTGCACCAACACTGTTCAGTGGTGCTGGGAATGTGGCTGGGTGCACCAACACTGTTCAGTGGTGCTGGGAATGTGGCTGGGGTGCACCAACACTGTTCAGTGGTGCTGGGAATGTGGCTGGGGTGCACCAACACTGATCAGTGGTGCTGGGATGTATAAGTGGAGGCATCAGTGACCCAGAGGCTCAGTACCAAAACTTCTATTTTTCTTCTGATTGTATTTTCTTCCAGGTGAGGGTTAACCAATTTAGACTGGGTTTGGTTATGTTCCATAAACATATAAAAACGTATTTTAAACTACAAATAAGCGGATTCTAAAAATAAGCCGCATTACATTTCGCAAAGGTGGCCGAAGAAAAATAGGAAATGCTCAGATGTGAACGTTTATGTCTCATGGTGATATGGGTTCATAGTAAGCCATGGATGTTACCTCCTGGCTTACCAGCACTGGACTCAGCAGTCTGAGTAGATGTATTGAGACATTTAATGGTGCGCACTCTGGCTTATATAAGCCACGTCTCACTTAGTATGGGTGAGGGAAAATCAGAAACATGGAGGAAAAGAGTTAGAGAAAGAAAGTTAGAAGACAGGTCAGGTGAGGAAAGAACAGAAAACAGACCTGGAGATTAGTAGAAAGTTAACTGAGAGAATATATTTCATCTCCAGGGATAACGTAGCTAAATAACTCCACTCTTCTTTCAGCACTCATAGCACCAGGGACTTAGAGGAACGTGAGAAAGAGGAGCACTGCAGTAGACCTACTGGCGCATAGTAGGCCAGGAGGAAGAACCAAGTAAGAAGAAAGGCAGAAGAGACGAGAGCTGATTATTATAATTATAATCATGGGGGAGCGATAAACCCGTAGGATTATACAGCGCATGTTGGGGGGGGGGAGACGGAAGGTATTCAGGCTCAATTCAGGGAACCGGAGCACAGATCCAATTTCTTACATCAAGAGCCCCTCACCAGCGTCAAGGAACCTCCCTTGAGGGAGACGAGAGCTGAATAAAATTCCATATGTCAAGAGAAGAGAAGAGGCAGAGGCCATTGTCGGGTCAAGTCACGAGTGTTGTGAAGGTTGCAACACTTAAAAATATAATGAGAAAGTCACTGATCAACACAAACAAAACGGGACCAAGAGTCATGATATGAATATTGTATATATAAGCTTAGTCAACAAGAGGGCATCTGTGAAGAGGGAGTAGACACCTCTAACAGTGAACCAGTTTATCACATAGCTATGATATTCAACAGAAACTAGCGTTGTGTCAGCATGGTGAACGCTTATGTTCTTTAAGACTGCCGTAAAGAGGGCGGCTAACTTACCAAGGTATCGGAGAGGACAAGAAGAGCAGGGAATGTGGTAGACACAGGAAGCACCAGTGACGGGAGGAGTACCAACCAGATTGCTAATAAGTGTATTAGTGATATATATAATCATTAATCGTCACAATCATCAGTACTGTTGGCATTATTAGTTTATATCGGATAATAAATATATTTTGTAACAATTATTATCAATATCTCTTTTTTTCTTCATGTTGATCTGAGAATTCATTCTTTTAGTCGTCTATGGCCTCTGTGACACCATTTCTTCACTCTTATTTCCCTCTAAACTCTGTAATCTTTATCTTTCCATCCCATTCTACTCGTCTTGTTTTCTTCATTATTTCTTACATTCATTTTATATTGCACATTACTTTTTCAATATATCTTCGTTTCTTTAATTCCTTCTACCACTTCATTTATATTGATTATTATTTCCTATCGGCTCCATTGCTCGTCTTTCCGATCCGGTAAAACTTGCGATTTTGGCTTAAGTAGCAACGCTCTTCTTGCCGAATAAGGAAAGCGAAAATTTGTGTATGCAATAATTTCACGAAAATCATTCTGGACCTAACGAAAAAAATATATTTCATTGTGTTTCCTTATTATTAAATTATTGTAAACTTGTCTAAAATATATTTTGTTGGATTAGGCTAAATTAATTTGCGTTTGTTATAATAAGGTTAGGTAAGTGTCCTAAGGTTCTTTTGGTGCAAAATCATTAATTTTTACATTAACGTAAATGAAAAAATATATCTTCAAACTTAAAAGAGAAAATTTAGAAAGGACTTAATTTTAAATGAGTTCTTGCTAATTGACCAGTTTTACCTATTCGGCACGACATATATATATATATATATATATATATATATATATATATATATATATATATATATATATATATATATATATATATATATAATTTTTCGTCTCTCGAATTGTCTTTATTCTTTTCTCTGTCTTTTATTGTACTTTTGGTCCCTCTTTTCATTTCATCAACTGTTTGCCCTGTCTTCCTGTCTCCTTCTGTTACCTGGTCTCTCACTCCTCCATTCTGTTCCGTTGAGATGACAGACAGTTACCTCATTGTTCCTCTACCTCATTATCCTTCGTTATCTATGGCCCCTTAATTCGTTCATTTTAATTACCTACTGTGTTTCTCTTATGCTTCTGTTTCAACATTTCCTACTTCTTGTTTATGTCTCTCTTCCTTGTTCCTTTCCCCTTATCGTTGTGTCCTTCTTTTGTTATTTATTGCACGGCTTAGTTTTTGTTTCTTTGCTCTTGTTGGTTTTGTTCTTCCGCTATTAATTCATTGCTTCTTTGTTTCACTGTTTTTGTAGTGTGTGTGTGTGCGTGCGTGTGTGCGTGCGTGCAAGGGTGTGTGTGTGTGCGTGCGTGTGTGCGTGCGTGCGTGCAAGGGTGTGTGTGTGTGCGTGCAAGGGTGTGTGTGTGTGTGCGTGCGTGCGTGCGTGCAAGTGTGTGTGTGTGTTCAAGGGTGTGTGTGTGTGTGTGCAAGGGTGTGTGTGTGTGGTGCGTGTGTGCGTGCGTGCGTGCAGGTGTGTGTGCAAGGGTGGTGTGTGTGTGTGCAAGGTGGTGTGTGTGTGTGTGTGCAAGGGTGTGTGTGTGTGTGTGTGTGTGTGTGTGTGTGTTGGTGTGTGTGTGTGTGTGTGTGTGTGTGTGTGTGTTAGGTGTGTCTGTGTGAGAGAGAAATTAATATATTTTAATATTATTTTTCTGGAGTATAGTCTTTAAATATTTGATGCTTCCTTTGTTATTATGTGTCTCAAGTCGTGTCATGTCTTAATACTTAGATCACCGTGAAGACAATATTTTTATATCTTGCTACGTCCTATTTTTTGGATGAGTTACCAGCGCAGTTGTTCAATACATTCAATGTATCTGGCCGCCACAGTGTGTATGGCGGTACCTTCCCTTGTTCTTCCCTGGTCTTTATTGTGTGTTTCCTCTTATTATCTGGTTTGTGCTTCCCGCGTTATCTTACGGTCGGCTGCTTCACAAAGCCGCCGCTGTCGTCTTAGGAAAGCACACGGTACGGTACCCCAAGAACCCAGTCCGATTGCCTCCGTTGAAACTTCCATCAGTATTAATTACATTTCTCAAATAATTAACACATTTTAAAGCCTTACTTCAACTGAAGATTGCCTAATTAGAGCTTTAAGAGCCTCCCGACAAAAGTAAGACTATCTGAAAGATGAGTCTGATTTCCTGACTCATGGCTTCGAGTTACTGGGAGTTCGGACGAGCCGAAGAAGGTAATCTCCGGCGCGCGCGGGAACAGCCCCTTGGCTTCCTTGAGGCCAAATGGTCGGAGTAAGTATAATTACCTATTTACTAGAGGGTCTAGGCGTGCCGCGGAACACAGGGCGTAGCCAATGGTGGAATAAAAGGTTTAGCAAGTGGTTATAGTCGCAGGATAGCGATGGACGCTTCAAGAGCCCGGGTTAATGATGGTTATAGTGGTGGTGGTGACCACGCTTCTGAGGTCTGTCGTCCAGGGCTCAGTGGTTGTGGCCTCTGGTAATGACCACATTAGTAACTGTTGATCTTATTGCTGTTTGGTGATGGAATGTACTATCTGGTGAGGGAGACATTACTATCTGGAGGCGTTAATATCTCGAGGCATTACTATCTGGATATATTACTATCCGGAGACATTACTATCATCGAGGCATTACTAACTGGGGATATTACTATCCATAAATATTACTATCCGGAGATATTACTAGCCAGAGATATTACTATCCGGAGACATTACTATCATCGAGGCATTACTATCCAGAGATATTACTGTCCGATGATATTACTATCTGAGCATTACTTTCTGAAGTCATTATCTGTAGTCATTACTGTCTGGAGATATTGCTATCTGGAGTGATTACTATTGGAGATATTACTGTATGGGAATATTACTTATGGGTGATAGGAACATTACTATTTGGTGATGGGGATACCTGTACTGTTTAGTAATAGTAATAGTACTATCTTATGTTGGGAATATTACTATCTAATGATGGGTATAGTCATAGTATTATACGTTGATGACACTTGGTGTCATGGTCAGGTTGATACCTGGCAGATGCTTGGTAAGATTGATGTATATTAAAGATGGTGGTGATTTATTAATATCCAGTTAATGTTTAGTGAAGACAAAAGTTTAATTCAGCCGCAAGAAATATAACATCAGTTTCTTAAGTTTATAAGTGAACTGGTTGGTACAAACGTAACGTCAGGGTACTGGGTGAACTGGTTCGTACACACATTACTTCAGTTCATTAAGTTCAGGGTACTCAAGCTTCTTATATAAAAAATTGTGCATTATGAGTATAGACAGAGAAATTCAGTTTGATGTAAAACATAGTAATATAGCTTCCCCCACACACACACACGCGCGTGCTTGCATTCCTCGTCATGTAAACAATAGGGAAACTCGGGCGGCGCGCTGGTCGGGTGTTGTATAAGTACACTGGTCGAAATTTTGTGGACCAGAAATGTTATACCTTCCCTTTACAGCGACCTCTCCCCCACCTCCAGCGTCTGTGCCTCTGGGATTGATCCAGGATTAGTGAGAGAGAGCAAATATTATTTCAATTATAATTGCCCATATATATATATATATATATATATATATATATATATATATATATATATATATATATATATATATATATATATATATATATATATATATATATCGGTACCACCTCTAGTGTTACTTAGTTATACTCATCCTCGAAAGGAATAAACTTTACTGAACTGTTTGAGTATTTTCTCTCCCTACCATAAAATACATATCTGATACGAATATATTTTTTTAAACGTATGTTTATATATTACCATAACTGGAAACCAAATTGATATATGCAACTAAAAAAAAATTTTCATTGCGTGTCTCTGATAATGGATCAATTATTGTATTCTTGTGTCATGGCAAAAATTGTAATTAATTCTGCCGTGGTTCGCACATCTGACGTACTAAAGAGATGTGTTATATATCACGCCCGTCCTGCACATTTTCTTTACTTGTGTGTGAAAATGCACGCTTGAAATGTCCATGTAATGTCAGGTGTTTATATTGACATTTCTGTTAATATATAATCCTATCCTAATCTAACCTAACCTTTCCTAGCCTATCCTACCTTATCCTATTCCTAACCTATCATAGCCTATTTTAATCTGTCCTAACCCCTATCCCTAACCTAACGTAGAATAATAAATATTAAAATGTCATCAATTTGTGTGAAACTGGTTGTCAGGTCTGAAGATCAGGCTGCGTATTTTCTAATCTATTTTTTTCGTAAAATAAGTCATAACTATTAAGAAAACTTGGTAAGCCAGAAATTGTACTAACTTGTATCGATGACTAGTACAGATGAATGTAAAAATATCCCAAATGATCTAAAAAAATACGTTCGTGTTTTATAGTCGAATTAGGTAGACGAAGATTTGATGGTTTATATATTTTGTTATATTTTTCTTAATAAAAATATAAATGAAGACTGAGACACTTATGCAACATATGGGAATCTTTATTGAAGAAACGTTTCGCCACACAGTGGCTTCATCAGTCCAATACAAAGCAGAAAGGTGTAAAGAGAGGAGCAGCTTGAGGTAATCAGTCCTTCAGCCTGGAATAGATGTGTTCAGTCTAAACATATCGATTCCAGGCTGAGGGACTGATTACCTCAAAACCCTCTCTCCTTACACTTTTTAGCTTGTACTGGACTGATGAAGCCACTGTGTGGCGAAGCTTTCTTCAATAAAGATCCCCATATGTTGCATAAGTGTCTCAGTCTTCAATTTGTCGGTTTTTCAAAACCATTTATCACAAAAATATAAATCTTGAATAAGTCTGCTTACTTTCCTCTTTTTATGTGTGTGAATTACTTATTTGTTTATGTGGCAAAAAGAAAAAAAACATAAAAATCTTGTCTATAAGTCTCCACTTTCCGATTGTTTTCAGAGAATTTGTCATGGATAAGTTCTAACAACATTAGGAACCAAACAGTGTTTGACTCAGTATGAGGGAGTGTCTGCTGCGCTCATCAGGTACATTCATTGCATACTAAAGTGGAGCTATACATCATAACTATGGCACTAGGTACAGTTAACCCGGTACGGAAATTGTGGTTCATATACAGAGTGTTGGGCAGCGTGCTGGGCTGGGTGCTGGGCAGGGTGCTGGGGTCTGTGTAGATTGCTACCTGGGCTGGTGGACTACCAGGGAAGGGTGCTGGAACGTGTGTGGATAGACACCTTGGTCCCAAAGGGCTGGGTGCTTTGACCTACGCGGATAGATTTCTGGGCTAGGGGTCCTCAAGGACAGGATGATGGAACATGTAGGGGGAAATACCTGGGCTAGGAGTCCTCAAAGTTAGGTTGTTGGGACCTGTGAGGACAGATACCTGGTAACTCATTGAAGGAAGGTTACACCTCAATCCTAACCATCACAGTGATGGTAACTCAATGAAGGGAGATTACACCTCAGTCCTAACAATCACAGTGATGGTAACTCAATGAAGGGAGATTACACCTCAGTCCTAACAATCACAGTGATGGTAACTCAATGAAGGGAGATTACACCTCAGTCCTAACAATCACAGTGATGGTAACTCAATGAAGGGAGATTACACCTCGGTCCTAACCATCACAGTGATGGTAACTCAATGAAGGGAGATTACACCTCGGTCCTAACCATCACAGTGATGGTAACTTACTGAAGGAAGGTTATACCTCAGTCCTAACCATCACAGTGGTGGTAACTCATAAGAATATAAGAACGTAAGAAAGTAGGAACACTGTAGCAGGCCTGTTGGCCCATACTAGGCAAGTCCTTCATAATCCATCTCACTAACAGAATATTTGCTCAGCCTAATTTTCAATTCTACCCAAGAAAAAAGCTTTGATAATTCTATTTACTCATGTGCAAGTCCCACTCAAATCCAACCCCTCTCACTCATGAATTTATCCAACCTAAATTTGAAACTACTGTACACGTAACCTGAAGGAAGGTTACATGTACAGAGAAAGACTTATAAGGCTATTATTTGGTACACTGGAATGTTGTGGTATAGTGGTGTATATTATATTGATATGTTTTCCTCTCTAGTTCGTGGATGATGGGCATAAACAAAGGAGATATTAATAAAATACTGAGGATATCGAACCAAGTAAGAACCAGAAATAACGGATTTAAATTGGATGAATTTAGATTAGAAGGGACGTAGGCAAGTGCTGGTTTTCGAACAGAGTTGTAGATGCGTGGAACAATCTTCCGAGTAGGGTGATAGAGGCTAGGACCTTGAGTGGCTTTAAAAAGAGATTGGACAAATATATGAGTGGGAGGGGCTGGGTTTGATTGGTGTCGTGAGTACGGGAGTAAATTCTTAGGTAGTGGTGGTTTTGATAAGGACCTGCCTTGTATGGACCAGTAGGCCTTCTGCAGTGTTCCTCCATTCTTATGTTCGTGTCGATTGATTAGTATCAGGTTGGAAAGACTAGCAATCGTTTTAGGACAGTCACCGATATGCATATCACCTTCTCGGTGACAGATCAGTCACCATCATCAGGATTCATAACACTGCAAATACAATAAAACGTTAGCAAAACTGGTGAAAGTTATTAAATTAAGTAAAGAAACCAGCAAAGAGATGTTTATGTCCTACAACAATAAACATAAAAAAAATTAAACCCACCCAAACTTATTAAAATATAATTTACATTGATTCCGGGTTTAAGTTGTAATAATGTTGGTAGAATTACCGACAATATGTTACACATGTTTTCTTTTACCTAGCAGGTTTAAGTTGTTGTTTATGTTAGATCTCTAAAGTTCTTAAATCCAAAGTATCGTGTGCTTTAGCTAAAATTTTCAAATCATTTAGCCTCGTTGCATGATTGTGAGATTTATATTGAATTCTGATGGATGAGCGAGATGTTTGACCAAACTCAAGTCTTAAAATTTTTGGGACATATGAAGGGTACATATATAGAAGGTAGGTACGTCTCAAGGATACGTCTGCACCAAGACTTTTGTGAGACTCAGCTTAGCCGGCAGGGGTACTTGACCTTCTTACGATTACAGACCCCCAATGGATTGCCCAATGTCCCCATACCTCCTTCACCAGACTGTCGAAATCACCATCACCATCATCAGTGTCAATAGCTTGGTTTTACTTTACATCTGGATAGCTACGAACAGGTGATAGTTTATTCTAATCTTAACAAACACTTTTTTTTTTAAATTGTTCAAAGTTTGAGTCCTATACCCCAGTATTTAGTTCTTATATACCCAAGGGGTATGGATACCCCCGGTTAAGAACCCCCGAGTCCCTGTCGATGGGTTTACCTGCAAGGAAATGGGTGGGGCATGTCATTTGCTTCTCAGTATTTTGGTCTTAGATGAAGATATGAGGAGGTCCAGTAGCACCATCAGATGGAGGTACTGTCAGCTGGTCTGGTTAGTGTGGGCTGATTATTGTTTTATATGGTGTTAGTGTCAGCTGCTCTGGTTATTGTCAGTCAATGGTACTGTTAGCTGGTCTGGTTAATGTAACTGATTTGGTTATAGTGTCAATCAGGGGTACTGCCAGCTAGTCTGATTATGGTGTCAGCTGGTCTTGTTATTATTCGTGTCTGCTGGCCTAGTTAATGTCAGCTGGTCTAGTTAGTGTCAACTCGTCTGGTTAGTGTTAGCTGGCCCTGTTAATGCCCGCTGGTCTGGTCAGTGTCAGCTGGTATGGTTAGCGTCAAATAATTTGGTTATAGTGTCAGTCAGTGGTACTGTTAGCTGGTCTGGATATAGTGCCAACTAGTCAGGTTAAACTGTCAGCTTGTTTCGTTATTCTCTCAAGGTGTCTGTTTTTATTGCTAGTTAGTAACAATGTTAGCTGGTGGTATTTGTAGCTGGCGGCACTATTAGCTGGTGGTACTGGTAGCTGGTAGTATTGGTAGCTAGTGACACTTTTAGCTGGTGGTATTGGTAGCTGGTGGTATTGTTAGCTGATGGCACTATTAGCTGGTAGTACTGGTAGCTGGTGGTATTGCTAGCTGGTGGCACTATTAGCTGGTGGTACTGGCAACTGGTGGTATTGGTAGCTGGTGGCACTATTAACTGGTGGTACGGGTAGCTGGTAGTATTGGTAGCTAGTGACACTTTTAGCTGGTGGTATTGTTAGCTGATGGCACTATTAGCTGGTGGTACTGGTAGCTGGTGGTATTGCTAGCTGGTGGTAGCTGGCTAGTGGTAGCTGGCTAGCTGGTGGTATTGCTAGCTGGTGGTACTGGCAACTGGTGGTATTGGTAGCTGGTGGCACTATTAGCTGGTGGTACTGGTAGCTGGTAGTATTGGTAGCTAGTGACACTTTTAGCTGGTGATATTGGTAGCTGGTGGTATTGTTAGCTGATGGCAGTATTAGCTGGTGGTACTGGTAGCTGGTGGTATTGCTAGCTGGTGGCACTATTAGCTGGTGGTACTGGCAATTGGTGGTATTGGTAGCTGGTGGCACTATTAGCTGGTGGTATTGATAGCTGGTGATATAGATAGCTGGTGGTATTGTTAGCTGATGGAACTAGTAGCTGGTGGTACTGGTAGCTGGTGGTATTGCTAGCTGGTGACACTATTAGCTGGTGGTACTGGCAACTGGTGGTATTGGTAGCTGGTGGCACTATTAGCTGGTGGTATTGATAGCTGGTGATATAGGTAGCTGGTGGTATTGTTAGCTGATGGAACTAGTAGCTGGTGGTACTGGTAGCTGGTGGTATTGCTAGCTGGTGGCACTATTAGCTGGTGGTACTGGCAACTGGTGGTATTGGTTGCTGGTGGCACTATTAGCTGGTGGTACTGGTAGCTGGTGGTATTGCTAGCTGGTGGCACTATTAGCTGGTGGTACTGGCAATTGGTGGTATTGGTAGCTGGTGGCACTATTAGCTGGTGGTATTGATAGCTGGTGATATAGGTAGCTGGTGGTATTGTTAGCTGATGGAACTAGTAGCTGGTGGTACTGGTAGCTGGTGGTATTGCTAGCTGGTGGCACTATTAGCTGGTGGTACTGGCAACTGGTGGTATTGGTTGCTGGTGGCACTATTAGCTGGTGGTATTGGTAGCTGGTGATATAGGTAGCTGGTGGTATTGGTAGTTGGTGGAGCTGTTAACTTGTAGTAAGTACCATAAACATGAGAGAGTCCCATCGCGTTGATTAATGCCATTGCTCTTCCTCACAGCGACATGGTTTCTCTTTCTGGCACCTGTTGCTCCTGACACCTGTTTCTCCTGGCATCTGTTTCTCCTGGCATCTATATCTCCTGGCATCTGTTCCTCCTGGCACCAGTTTCTCCTGACACCTGTTTCTCTTGCCATCTGTTCCTCCTGACACCTGTTTCTCTTACCATCTGTTCTTCCTGGCATCTGTTTCTCCTGATATCTGTTTTTCCTGGCACCTGTTCCTCCTGGCACTTGTTCCTCCTGATAAATTATTACAGTTATACTCGTAATATAATATGGCTAAGGTGTCGTTGTTCATTATACAGTTAGAAATGAACAAAATTTGTATTAAAATCACGCTGAACGACACACAGGTGTTATATTCTCAGTGTGATACAGGAGAACAAGTGTTATTCAACTTAACCTGTTCTGCAGGTAGAACTAGTTTGAACTCATGAACAGATGGAGGGTAATGTTGTCGTGAACAAGTTTGGACAATACGTATTTTTATTAGTCATTATCTCAGGTGTCAAGGAGTGTGTGTGTGTGTGTGTGTACTCACCTAATTGTGGTTGCAGGGGTCGAGACTCAGCTCCTGGCCCCGCCTCTTCGCTGTCTGCTACTGGGTCTCTGCTCTCCCTGCTCCATGAGCTTTATCATACCTTGTCTTAAAACTATGTATGGTTCCTGCCTCCACTATATCTTTCTCTAGTCCATTCCACTTCCTGACTACTCTGTGGCTGAAGAAATGTTTCCTGACATCCCTTTGACTTATCTGAGTCTTCAGCTTCCAGTTGTGTCCCCTTGTTTCTGTGTTCCCTCTCTGGAACATCCTGTCACTGTCTACCTTGTCAATTCCCCGCAGTATTTTGTATGTCGTTATCATGTCTCCTCTGACCCTTCTTTCCTCCAGTGTTGTTAGTCCTATTTCCCTCAACCTTTCTTCATAAGACAGACCCCTGTGTGTGTGTGTATGTGTGTGTTTGTGTGTGTGTGTGTGTTATCTTTCTAGAGTAGATATTTGTTTCCTAGTGATGAATGTTTCACGATAGTTGCTTTATAAATAACTTATTACACAGAAAACTAGAGATAGAGTGTAAGTATGAATGTCAGTATAGTATAGTAGTTTAAAACAAGAGTCTTAGCCAAAACTTAAGGAAGAGTATCTCAGTCTCTCTTTTGTGATTTACTGTTAACTTCAATGACAGGTGTTCACTACACTCAAACGACTCCGTAACCCATATTTATCTTTCTCTTGGATCCCATTCTCATATATTTCACTCAAAAAATTTACCCCAATTTTTTTTTTTAAAGCCTACCCTAAGAACCAGGCGGTATAGCTTTGTTTCGGGAACTGTTTAAATTATTATTATAATCAAAAGAAGCGCTAAACCAACCAGGAACTGTTTAGAATATATTAATATGGAATCCATGATAATTTTACATTGTTTCATTTCTCCTTGAATTTTGCACATCTATACTCTGTTAACTGACATGTTAATTATTATACGAGTCAGAATGCATACAGTGATTACCTATTTTTTGTCATTTAAAAGATAAGTCTCATTTTCTGAGTTAATTTTAGTGACAAAACGATGGTAAACAGTTCACTTTGGAATGCAGAAGCCCAGGTGTTAATTCCTTCGTTTAATGCAACGTTAGTCGCTTTAAAAGGGATTGGACAAATATATGAGTGGGAGGGGCTGGGTTTGATTGGTGTCGTGGGAACGGGAGTAAATTCTTGGGTAGTAGGCCTTCTGCAGTGTTCCTCCATTCTTATGTTTTCTCAGTCTTGAGTATTACAGACACAAGCCAGGCAAAGAATTGTTATTCACATCTATTAATGTGGAGTAAAGTCACATACGGTATATATAATTTATGATATATTCTTACTAACAGTGAGGCGAGAAGTTTCTCTTGGGAAATTACCTTTGCAATAGATTAAAACAAAGGATTGCTGGTGATAAGGTTTCAATAACGTTAGGTTAAATTATACCTTCATGAAGTGGTAATGTGCTCAAGTTATCTGTAATGATACAGTTCGTGCATGTAATGAGGTTTAATACCATTGTATGTTAACGTCTAGACGTTAATTAAGATTTGTGGTGAGTGTCTGGTTCGTCTCTCAACATTATACAATCATTGGAAAAATAAACACAAATACAGTATAATGTGATCCTTTATTGACTTCGTTTCGCCCACACAGTGGGCTTTATCGAGTCACAAACAGATCTACCTGGGTGAAAGGTACAAGAATTCTTGTACCTTTCACCCAGGTAGATCTGTTTGTGACTTGATAAAGTCCACTGTATGAGCGAAACGTTGTCAATAAAGGATCACATTATACTGCTTATGTGTTTATATTCCCATCATCACCTAAGAATTTTTGCATGGCTGTATAGAATATTCTGGTTACTGACGCTACTTGGGTATCAGTCCCACTCATCTACAGCTAACTTGCCAAACCCATCTTTCCTGTATACTTTCTAAATTGAAAGTATACAGAGAATCCGGAATAGTAGGTGCGATAAGACTGTCAGTGCAAGTATTGGGGTAATTGGGTTTGATTAAAGGAAGATGAGGGTAGCTCAAATTTCTTGCATCAAAAGCAATCCCTTCAACCGAAGAGAAAACAGCGTCTTACCCCGTCAGTAAAGAACATAAGAATGGAGGAACACTGCAGAAGGCCTACTGGCCCATACATTCACCATTTTTCCTCTTCGATACAAAAATATGTGAAAGAATACTTGAAAATAGAGAAGAGACATTATTATTTTTTAATATAGATGTATTTATTGAAAATAAAATACTTTAATATTCGTTTAGTTTGCTTTGTAAGTCTGTAAAATACATTTAAATTCATATAAAAAAATTCTTGTATTTGTTTGTCATAGAAATAAGAATCTTGTTTGTCATGGAAATGAAAGATCTTGTTTGTCATAAGAATAAGAATGTTATTTGTTTTTTAACTTTGTAGTTGTTTGTCTTGACAAATAATATTTTAATGCTTCTGGCCCCAGCAGCCAGGTCGTCTCTCACGGAGACTAAACACGCTCCGCCTCAAAGGATTTCGATCCTTCAAACGCAGTCGTAAAAAGATTGAAGTCTGTAACCAATCGTGTTCGCTCTGCTAGGTGATTACACCAGAGAAATACGGGAGTTTGAGCTTTAATCTAACCATTCCTAGTGTTTAGGTTAAGCTCTTCGAGTCTGGTCATTACAGCCAAGCAGGCTGGGATATGACTTTCACCCGTGTGTTTAGGTGCCACTGAGGTTATTACTGAGGGAGGGGCGGACCACACATCTCGCAACCATCTCGTCTTGGAGGAGGGTCGAGAGACACGCTGGTGGAAGCCGCCTCACACCAGGTGTGAATGAGAACTTGTAGGTAATTGCTACTGATAATTAACCGTGAATGGTCACCTGAACGCCTCTATTAGTTCGTGATCCCGCGTATTAACTCGTTTGGTCGGAGAAAGAAAGCCGGCTAGTCCAAATTGCCGTCGAGGATCAAGTCTAATAGAATTTCTTAATGGCGAAGGAAGGTTTGTAGCCAAAAGTAATTGAAAATGACTCCCGTACACAAAGCACATGCAGGTACCCTATATACCGACTATATGTTGTACATACCCCCCTCATCAGTGTCTTGAAAAGTGTACACAATGGCCCTTTGTACATAGCCACCAAGTACTTCCCATATATGTTATTGTAACGATCTAGCTTTTATTTGCAGCGAATAGGAGAGATTGTATGCAATCGGTTATGGTTGGGGACGTATGGAGTACGTCAATAGATGCAGGTCTATAGAAAAACGTTTCTGATCCTCTCGTAAAACCCAAATATTTTGACCTTTTTCGGCATTGGCTTCGAGTACTCCAAGACCTGTTGATGTTAGTTTACGGTGAGATTTTCCTCCACACTCGTTTTTGTTATTAGAAGGAAAATCTTTCTTTTACTAGCTTTATAACTCTACTCACTCTCTCTTTACTCACCATTCACTCTCTTTACTCTTCACTCTACTTTCCACTTACTCTCTACTAACTTTGCTCTCCACTTTCTGTCTTTACTCTCCACTTACTCTGCTTTCCACAAACTATTAACAGGTAAACTTCCCTCCCTACTTTGTACTTGGTTGGAGACACAGAGCCGAGAACATGCTCGTCTCTACCAACAACGATAACACTGACAAACCAAGATTCTTGGTCAACAACATATGCTTGGTTGGCAAGGCTCTCGCCCCACACACTGAGTGTCCGTGGTTCGTTCCCCGACACCGGTGGAAATGTTGAGCATGTATCCTTACATCTGCTGCCTCCGTTCACCTACCAGTAAGTAGGTACCTGGGTGTTAGTTGACAGGTGTGGGGGACAAGATTGAAGGACCTCAGTGGAAATAAGATACACACTGACTTCCTTGGGTTTTCCTGGGTGGTTAACCCTCCGGGTGGATGGGTAAGCCAGCGGAAGGCCTCGGTCTGATGATCATAAGCTGCAGTGGCGGGTCATCATGTGACTAAGACCCGCGTCAGGAAACACTTGTCATGTTTCCTGACAAATCTTACTTAACCTGACCTCGCCATTAAGAAAGAACCCTACGACACACAACAGTGAAGCAGGAGTGTTCCTGTACCATGCGAGGGTACAAGAACCAGGTGTCTTCCACTGTACCATGCGAGGGTACAAGAACCAGGTGTCTTCCACTGTACCATGTGAGGGTACAAGAACCAGGTGTCTTCCACTGTACCATGCGAGGGTACAAGAACCAGGTGTCTTCCACTGTACCATGCGAGGGTACAAGAACCAGGTGTCTTCCACTGTACCATGCGAGGGTACAAGAACCAGGTATCTTCCACTGTACCATGCGAGGGTACAAGAACCAGGTGTCTTCCACTGTACCATGCGAGGGTACAAGAACCAGGTGTCTTCCACTGTACCATGCGAGGGTACAAGAACCAGGTGTCTTCCACTGTACCATGCGAGGTACAAGAACCAGGTGTCTTCCACTGTACCATGCGAGGGTACAAGAACCAGGTGTCTTCCACTGTACCATGCGAGGGTACAAGAACCAGGTGTCTTCCACTGTACCATGCGAGGGTACAAGAACCAGGTGTCTTCCACTGTACCATGCGAGGGTACAAGAACCAGGTGTCTTCTACTGTACCATGCGAGGGTACAAGAACCAGGTGTCTTCCACTGTACCATCGAGGTACAAGAACCAGGTGTCTTCCACTGTACAATGTGAGGGTACAAGAACCAGGTGTCTTCCACTGTACCATGCGAGGGTACAAGAACCAGGTGTCTTCCACTGTACCATGCGAGGGTACAAGAACCAGGTGTCTTCCACTGTACCATGAGAGGGTACAAGAACCAGGTGTCTTCCACTGTACCATGCGAGGGTACAAGAACCAGGTGTCTTCCACTGTACCATGCGAGGGTACAAGAACCAGGTGTCTTCCACTGTACCATGCGAGGGTACAAGAACCAGGTGTCTTCCACTGTACCATGTGAGGGTACAAGAACCAGGTGTCTTCCACTGTACCATGTGAGGGTACAAGAACCAGGTGTCTTCCACTGTACCATGCGAGGGTACAAGAACCAGGTGTCTTCCACTGTACCATGTGAGGGTACAAAAACCAGGTGTCTTCCACTGTACCATGTGAGGGTACAAGAACCAGCTCTACAATCAATTTGCAAGTATAGGATTCAACTAGAAACATCTGTGTCTTAATGGGAGAAGTTGTCAGAGCCTTCACGTCCTCATTATCAGTCAAAATTGCCGGATCAGCCCAAAATGTTTTATATGTCAGAAACTTGATAATAAATTATAGTGACAGTCAGGAAAAAAAAAACATACCACGGTTGGGGTTCGAACCGCGGGTTCGAACCCCACCCGTGGTATGGTTTGTTTGCAATCGTGTCATTACGATTTCGTGAGACAGTCAGGAATATGTTATGGTGAGAGAGTGCAGAAGGAAAATGTTGGCATATACACTCGCTACTTCACTCAACCACTTATTAAACCTATATAAACCATCATATACATTCAGTATATAGTGGTTTAGCGCTTCTTGTTGACTATAGTAATAATGTTATAGTCATAGCAGAACTGGTACTAACCAAAAGTAATTTATTCATTATTTGTATGTGTGTATTTTTTATGAATTATTATATACACTATACACATTTTGGGACTGAGTAACTCAGGTGACAGAATCATTTAATGCGTAATGAACTCTCAGTAAATTATGAACTGTTCACTGGTAACATCCCGGATGAAGAGGCTGTCATTTGTGAAGCGGTGATCAATACGTGATCACTTGCGGGTGAGCAACCCGCAATAACAGCCAGGCAACGTAGCAATCTACGAATGAGTAATTTGTGAGTGCAATGTAGCAATAATAGTAACAAGGCGAGCAAGCATCGTAAAGTAGTACAAGCACTCAATGAAACTTGTGGCAGGTGAATGAGTGTGTGTGTGTGTGTGTGTGTGTGTGTGTGTGTGTGTGTGTGAAGGGCATTACTCCAACACTCACATTACTGAGTCCACGTCTTGTAAGCCTCGGCTTCCCTGCTATCTTCACGGCTCTTCAGACACTCCGTTTTGTTAGTAAGACATAACATTTCGCCCACCAGGGACGGAAATTAAGTACCTGGTGGGCGAAACGTCTACTCAACAAAATGCCTTAAGCCGCATATTGTGTCTATTTGGCATTCGTGTTGGCAATGCCATAGACATACGGAAAAATAAACACAAATCCAGTATAATGCGATCCTTTATTGACTACGTTTCGCCCACACAGTGGGCTTTATCAAGTCACAAACAGATCTGCATTTGTGTCCATTTTTATATCGTGTCGGTATTTTTTATGCCATTTATCTCCACCACAGATACTCCGTCTTGCCGTGCACACACCGCAGTGCCCAGTGGCGACACCGCAGTGGCGACACCGCAGTGGCGACACCGCAGTGGCGACACGGGTCACCTTGTAACAAAGACCTGTCCCAAGTTGACGGGTTTCATAGTTTTCTCTGTCTAGTTAACTGTGCACTACTAGTTAAGAATATTTTCATCTTTATTATGGAGATTTATGTAAATTTTATATGAATATATACTGAGATTTACACCCCTTATTTTACAAACACTCCTGTTGTCAGTGGGTATATATGGAGAGGTTGGCTGGTTTATTTAGGTTTAAGTAAACAAGGGTCATTAAGGCTGCATGTCTCCTGTATACAACAAATCAAATACACTTTAGTCCCTAAAATGTAGATTAAAGTGTACTCTTGGCATATATAAACTGAGAGACACTCCTCGAGGTGTGTGTATACCCTTCATTGAAAGAGATATGCGCATCAGTATATATACAAATTATCAGTCATGGTGTGTGCTAGTTGGGTTCATTCTCACGATCACAGAAGCGAATAAGGTTGGACTAACGAACGGCTCCGGGTAGTTACAGGCAAGTCTTGAATTCTGATTGGCCAGACACGTCATTCAAGGTTTTTGATTGAGCCAGAAGGTGCGTGGATGGGGAAGCCAGGGGTAGATGGGGAACACCTCAAAGAAGCAAGTGGTTTTGTAGTTAGTTCTTAAGGGTTCCTCTGTCAGTGTTAGTCGCTTGTGTCAGCTCCAAGATTTGTTGATTAGAAGGAAATTACGGTTGTGTAAAGTGAAATTTATGCGAGTGCTGAAATATTATAAGACTTTAGGAATGGAGGTTGACATACCTGTAAAGTGTAGAAAAGATGCGTTAAAGAACATACGTCATGAACATTATAACATTCATGTTGTGAAACATGATTTATAAAACATACGTTATATAAACACGTTATAAAACATAGTTTAGAAAAATCTATGTTCATACCATACGGTAAAAGACGTACTGTACGTTCTCAACATACCGTAGAAAACGTATGTTTAAAACATACTTTGTAAAACACACTTGAAATCATACGTAAGAAGACGTATATGTGTGCGTTCGCGCCCGTACGTGTGTGTTTGTGTGTACAAACGTAAATTTATTCGCCAAACAAGTGGAAAGCCTGGTAGGTGAATGATGGTGTCTGTCACCACCCTCTGAAGTGCCTGCTGACGTAGTTGCCTGGGATTTAAGGTAAGGAAATCTCCACTGTGATTATTTCACTTCAAATTAAGATCGTCAGTTGCATGACCTTGATACTGAGAAAACTGATTTTTTTCAGCGTGCTTGGTGGGGCTCCTCCCTCCTGACTGTGCTTGGTGGGGGCTCCTCCCTCCTGACTGTGCTTGGTGGGGGCTTTCCCCTCCTGACTGTGCTTGGTGGGGGCTTTCCCCTCCTGACTGTGCTTGGTGGGGGCTTTCCCCTCCTGACTGTGCTTGGTGGGGGCTCTCCCCTCCTGACTGTGCTTGGTGGGGGCTCCTCCCCCAGACTGTGCTTGGTGGTGGTTCCCCCCTCCTGACAGTGCTTGGTGGGGGTTCCCCCTCCTGAATGTGCTTGGTGGGGGTTCCCCCTGTTGACTGTGCTTGGTTGGGGCTCCTCCCCTACTGACTGTTTTGTGGGGGCTCCTCCCTTCCTGACTGTGCTTGGTGGGGCTCCTCCTCCTGACTGTGCTTGGTGGGGCTCCTCCCTCCTGACTGTGCTTGGTGGGGGCTCCCCCCTCCAGACTGTGCTTGGTGGGGCTCCCCCCTCCAGACTGTGCTTGGTGGGGCTCCCCCTCCAGACTGTGCTTGGTGGGGCTCCTCCTCCTGACTGTGCTTGGTGGGGCTCCTCCCTCCTGACTGTGCTTGGTGGGGGCTCCTCCCTCCTGACTGTGCTTGGTGGGGCTCCTCCTCCTGACTGTGCTTGGTGGGGCTCCTCCTCCCTGACTGTGCTTGGTGGGGGCTCCCCCCTCCTGACTGTGCTTGGTGGGGGCTCCTCCCTCCTGACTGTGCTTGGTGGGGCTCCTCCCCTCCTGACTGTGCTTGGTGGGGGCTCCTCCCCTCCTGACTGTGCTTGGTGGGGGCTCCTCCCCTCCTGACTGTGATTGGTGGGGGCTCCTCCCCTCCTGACTGTGCGTGGTGGGGGATCCTCCCCTCCTGACTGTGCTTGGTGGGGGATCCTCCCCTCCTGACTGTGCTTGGTGGGGGCTCCTCCCTCTTCTCTTGACTATGGTTGGTGGGGGGTTCCTCCCCCCCTCTCCTGTTGACTACGGTTGGTGGGGGGTTCCTCTCCCTCTCTCCTGTTGACTACGGTTGGTGGGGGGTTCCTCCCCCTCTCTCCTGTTGACTATGGTTGGTGGGGGGTTCCTCCCCCTCTCTCCTGATGACTATGGTTGGTGGGGGGTTCCTCCCCCTCTCTCCTGTTGACTACGGTTGGTGGGGGGTTCCTCTCCCTCTCTCCTGTTAACATAAGAACATAAGAAAGGAGGAACACTGCAGCAGGCCTGTTGGCCCATACTAGGCAGGTCCTTCACATTCCATCCCACTAACAAAATATTTGTTCAACCTAATTTTCAATGCTACCCATGATAATTTTATTTACTCATGTGCAATTCCCAATCAAATCCAACCCCTTTCACTCATGAATTTATCCAACCTAAATTTAAAACTACCCAAGGTCCTTGCTTCAATAACCCTACTAGGCAGACTGTTCCACTCATCAACTACCCTATTTCCAAACCAATACTTTCCTATATCCTTTCTAAATCTAAACTTATCTAACTTGAATCCATTATTGCGGGTTCTCTCTTGGAGAGATACCCTCAAGACCTTATTTATATCCCCTTTGTTAATACCATTTTCCACTTGTATACCTCGATCATGTCTCCCTCATTCTACGTCTTACAAGTGAATGTAATTTAAGGGTCTTCAATCTTTCTTCGTAAGGAAGATTTCTAATGCTATGTATTAATTTAGTCATTCTACGCTGAATGCTTTCTAACGAATTTATGTCCATTCTGTAATATGGAGACCAGAACTGAGCTGCGTAATCTAAGTGAGGCCTTACTAATGATGTATAAAGCTGTAATATAACCTCTGGACTTCTGTTGCTAACACTTCTTGATATAAATCCCAGTAATCTATTTGCCTTATTACGCACGCTTAGGCATTGCTGTCGTGGTTTAAGGTTGCTGCTTACCATCACCCCAAGTCCTTCTCGCACTCTGTATGGCTAAGTTCTACGTTATTTAACTTATAAGTGCTTGGGTTATGGACACTCCGAGCTTAAGAACTTTGCATTTATCTACATTGAACTGCATCTGCCATTTTTCTGACCAGGAATTGAGTTTGTCTAAATCCTCCTGTAGTTCACTGACGGTTGGTGGGGGGTTCCTCCCTCTCTCTCCTGTTGACTGTGGTTGGTGGGTGGGGGTTCCTCCTCTCTACTGTTGACTGTGGTTGGTGGGTGGGGGTTCCTCCCTCTCTCCTGTTGACTGTGGTGGTGGGGTTCCTCCCCTCTCCTGTTGACTGTGGTTGGTGGGGTCCTCCCCTCTCTCCTGTGACTGTGGTTGGTGGGGGTTCCTCCCTCTCTCCTGTTGATTGTGGTTGGTGGGGGTTCCTCCCTCTCTCTCCTGTTGACTATGGTTGGTGGGGGGTTCCTCCCCCTCTCTTGTTGACTATGGTTGGTTGGTGGGGGGTTCCTCCCCCTCTCTTGTTGACTGTGGTTGGTTGGTGGGGGGTTCCTCCCCCTCTCTCCTGTTGACTGTGGTTGGTGGGTGGGGGTTCCTCCTCTCTCCTGTTGACTGTGGTTGGTGGGTGGGGGTTCTCTCTCTCCTGTTGACTGTGGTTGGTGGGTGGGGGGTTCCTCCCTCTCTCTCCTGTTGACTGTGGTTGGTGGGTGGGGGGGTTCCTCCCTCTCTCTCCTGTTGACTGTGGTTGGTGGGTGGGGGGTTCCTCCCTCTCTCTCCTGTTGACTGTGGTTGGTGGGTGGGGTTGTTCCTCCCTCTCTCTCCTGTTGACTGTGGTTGGTGGGTGGGGGTTGTTCCTCCCTCTCTCTCCTGTTGACTGTGGTTGGTGGGTGGGGGGGTTCCTCCCTCTCTCTTGTTGACTCTTCTTGGTGGGGTCCCCGCTCTTAGTACCTTCTTGTATTGTTTGTGTTTGTCATCTTAAATTTGGTTAAATTGTTTGTAGACGTCGATGGCACCTGACCTAACCTACCCAAACTTTGCCTGCCAATCTCAACCAAATACGACTTAATCTTGACAAGCTAGACCAAACCTAACTTAACCAAATCGTATCTAGCCTAAATAACGAATAGCAGAAAATTTGATTTAAACGGTAAGCAAGAGATCCCCCTCATCTTTGTTTCTCTCCTCGCTCCCACTTTTTCTCTCCCTTTTCACTTTTTCATATTTTCCCCACCCATTTACTTTACTATTTATCCTTACCCCCCTTTCCTTTTTTCTCCTTTCTCTTTTTATATTTTTCTTTCTCTCCCGCATGAATGTACATAAGGAGGTATTACTACCATGATGCTGCAATAAGAGGAAGCGAGAACTTTCTTGGGAATAAGGAAGAGGAAGAGGAGACAGGAGTGAACTGCTCTTCCTGTACATCAGTCTTCCCGGTCTCCTATGGCATGCTTCTCTCGTTAACCTTATTTGACCCATGGAGTCGAGGTGTAACCCACACCAAAACCCACCTTCCCCTACACTCACACCTAACCCCTGCTACCTCAAAGACGATGGGTCACCTTACTGTGGTGGCCCAGTTTGTAGAGAATGAGTGGGGTAAGCCCCCTTCAGTCCATGTCTTGACATAAACGGTAGGGAGATTTTCCCTTTCGTCTAACATTGCCTTGGCTTTTACACTGTGACTTAGAGCGATTTGTGGATATAGATTAAAGTGTCACTTAGATTAGTTTTGATTATAATGTGAATTTGCTAATTATAATATAAATTAGTCAAGATGGTAGCAAATTGATGACAGGAAGTTGGTGACGAGATCAAATGGGTGTTGCAATTATGAAGGTTATCAGCGCACTGTCGTTGTTCTCATAGTTTAACTTTACCCAGAATCGGGTAGCAGCACATTATGGGTGTACCCACAGTTTCACTGTGGGAATGAAGAGTTTCGGGCTACAACCACCCTGACCTTAAGTGGCAGGAGTCTTCCTCTTTCACGCGGTGTATTTGGACACCAAGTGGTGGTATATCTCGGTGTGAGAATCGTCGGAATTCGACACAAGTTCCGAGGTTCGTTTGAGAGCGACTGTGAGAACGGGAGAGTCGAGACCGCCTCTAAGTTGGCCTCCAGTGCTGCATCCACCTGTAGATAAATGGTTAAGAGAACTGACAGATTGATAAATTAGACACGTGTAACACTTGCGTATCTGTCCTTACCCTATGCGGGTCGCCAGCTTTATTGCAGTGCTCCTCTTTCCTAGAATTGACTTGACTCCACTACTACTACTTCCATTACCACTTCCACTATTATTCCTCCACCACTTTTTTGTGCCCTTCCCTGTCTGCTGGCCTATAAATACCCCTTCTACCTTTTCTTTGTGTAAGTGTGACTTTGAAAATTGTCCAAGTCGGACCGAAACGTCGTCGTAAGCTCCTCTCTTCTATGTGCGGGTTGTGTGTGTATTGTTCCAGTCACGGTATTGTGCCTTTTTTGTTATTTAAGAATGGTTGAAGGTCAGGAGTTTGAGGTAATCAGTCCCTCATCCTGGAGTCGATGTACTCAGTCCATCAGTTTTGAAAAGCATGCAGCATATTTGCAGAGGAGCTTATGTATAGGACTGATGAAGCCACTTTGTGGCGAAACTTTTCCACAATGAAGATTCCCAAGTGTTGCACATGTCTGATTTATGAAAAAACTTGTGCAGGAGAAAACCTTCAGCAGTGTTGCAGATGTCTTGTTTATCAGCTTGTAGGGGCAGTAGTGTGTGAATTAATTGGGACAGGAGTATTTTGTGATTATCTCGTATGTCTTAGTCTCCGGCTTAAGAGTTTGCTACTAACTTCTTGCAAATATCCAGCCGTGGTGTTACCCTGCGACTCTCGTCAGTGCTACAACAGCTGTTGTTCTGTAAGGCTATTCCCGGAAGCGTGCTCCGTGAATGTAGTTTCTCCAAATTCTCCCCTTCAATTCATGATTACTGCTGTAATTTATGATGGATGTTACACCTGGTAAGCGTGCAAGTAAACATGTTGATTGGAGTATCAGACATACCGCCGAAAATTTGAACTTTGCAAAATCGACTGTTTTTTTCGGATTCTGAAGTGAACTGACGACACTGGTGATTGTGGAGCGCTGCGTCGAGGAAGAAAACTCAAGACAACACCTCACGATGACAAGGTTATCATAAATTGTGAAGGATCCCTTGAAAACCAGCGAAGATCTACAGAGATTTGGTTTCAGCTGGCGTAAATGTTTATTCTTCAGCTGTTCGACGAAGGCTTCTTGAAGTTGGCAGAACTGCCAGACCGCTGGTAAAGAAACAATTAGTAACTACTGCTATGAAGAAAGACGGTTGCAGTGGATACTCGATCATAAACGATGGACAACAAATGGAGAAAAGCTATATTTTCAGATGAGGCGCATTTTGAAGTACATTGGTACAGATCAGTGGTAGCGAGACGGAAGAAAGGCGAACCTTTCGCAATGGACATTTTTAACAAGCTCCAAAACACCCATCCAAGCTAAAGGCCTTGAACAGTTTGCTATTGTTGAGAGAACAATGTTAAGTGATACATAAAAGGCAATCCTGGCAACTCATTTGCTTCCCATTATGTATAGAGACTTTCCTGATGAAGGCATTTTCCAGCAGGATCTTGCTCCATGCCACACTTCCAGAAAAATGTTGACATTCTTCGACGAGAGTGGACTAAGCGTTCTAAATTGGCCTGGAAACTCTCCTGACTTCAACCCAATTGCGAATGTGTTGCAATAACCAATAATCAAATAGGACTGTTTAACTGTGGAGAAGCTAATTGTTGCTATTAGGACTAGGTACCACGACGAAGAGGTTGCCAAAATGTTTTCACCACTGGTCGATTCTATGCCAAAGCTTGTAGCAGTGCTTATAAAAACAAAAATAGTAATATCTCGTATTAGTCATATCATTGCCTCGTATTTTTCTAATAAACATTAGCTTTCCAAATGTTTATTTCATCTTCCTTCAGTGTTTTAATGAATCAGAATCTTTGACTTGTTAAAGATTCTTCGATGATTCATTCAAAACTATCAGCGTTAACTAAGGTTACCCCTACAACAACAGATGGAAATAATTAGAGAAGTGTATGTACATAACTTCCAATTAATATGCACATTATTGTATGGAAAAATACACAAGTGCAGTATAATGCAATCCTTTATTAAAGACTTACGTTTAGCCCATACAGTGGTCTTTATGAAGTCATAAACAGATCGTGTGTGTATTTTATATTTTTTATCTCTTGGTATGGCGTGCCTCTGGTAATGAGATACCGTAATTAAACCCTGATAGCATCATATCCAACAGTTAGTTTTCTGAGTTCTAAGACGACAACGATATTGAGTGGAGTTGGTGCTCAGTTTGTGTGACCGCTTCAGATGCGGGTTCGAATCCTTGAGGTTTTAGATGCGGATTGGATCCCTTAGGCTTCAAATGCGGGTTGGGTCCCTTAAGGTTTCGGAAACAGATTCGTATTCTTTAAACTTCGGATACAGGTTCGAGACTCGTGGGTCTTCAGATGCGGGTTCGAACTCTTTAGATTCAAGTTCGGAATTTGATGATAAACCCACAACACCAGCTAGTAATACGTGCAATAAGCCACAAAGGGAAAAGAAAAAGTAGCTTTTGCTCTTTCGTCGCAGGGCCATCTTCAGAAACTCGATCAATCAAGGGTTAACCAGAAGATACAGAAAAAGTAAGAGGATCCAACCGACGTATAATGGGCTAACTTAAGTTTAGAAAGCATATGGGAAAGCACTGGTTTAGGTATAGTCTTTAAGATGAGTGATGCAAACTGCCGAGTAGCGTCATCGAAGCGAGAACCTTGGCTTGCTTTAAAAATAGGTTGGATAGGTACATAAATAAGTGTGAGGGGGGGGTAAGAGTTGGACCTGTAAATAAGACCTGGAATGCAGGTTTTAGCATTTTATTGTGAAGTTTCTTCCAGCAGAGACTTTATTTAGCACAGAAAAAGACGTGGGTATTTATATGGGTTGTAGAGAGGTCCCGGAGTGAAAAAGGAGGTCGTGTAGTCAGTCACATATGAATGAAGGCATGTGAATGATTCTAAATTTTGATTGTAATTCTTTGTGGCTATAGCTTCAGATTAGATATAATCTGCTGCGACGGTCACTTTCTTTGGTGATAAGTCTTCTGGGAAGTTCATAAGGTGGTTCTCCATGCTTCTGTGTAGAGTGCGTGCATGTTTGTGTCGTAGCTTTGTCATGCATTAACTTGTTCTCTGACTCTGGTATATAGCTCTGAAGGTTCAGATATTTTATGATATAGACTCTGGCAGTTGTGTTCACTGGCTGCCTTTTCTTGACTAAGTCTTAAGGTTTTAAATGAGTTGTCAGTGACCAGTGTTGGCTTTAGTATATGTACTGGCATGGTTGTTGCTGGTTTTGTTGATGGGGAGTACAATGTATCTGCTGGGTGTAGTGTTGGAACAGGAGTTGTGTAGTATCTTCTCGACATTCTTGCAGTTGATGAAATATTGTGGGCGTTGGGTGAAAGTCCACGGTGGGCGAAAAGTCTTCACAATATCATTCTTGTTTACATACTGGTGATTTGCTGTGTCATCAGTGAACTCTCTCGTGCAGATTCTAGTATCGTCTGAAAACTGATACCGTGCCACGACTTAGGTCTGTCGGATATGGGAATGAGGGAGATATAGTACTTTGCCATGATGAGAACTCTTCCCTGCCTCCCGGGTAATCCATCACACGTTTCCCATGCTGGAGAAGAGGGTGGAACCAGCAGCAAGTGTTTTGACAGTGGGCCGCACACTTCCCGCCCACCTGACCCTCCTTGACCTGGCCTGACCCCTGGGATATGACCCAGGAGCGGGGAAATCTCTCACCCTGCTGTTATTGTCTGGGGGTAGGGGTCAGAGGGTGTGGGAGAGGTGAGAGAAAGAGAGAAGTGGTGAAGACAAGGTGTGAATGAGTAGACGAGATGAGAGGGTGTTTGAGGGGAGGGTGAGAGTAGGAGGGCGGGCGGGTGTGGATGGAGGCTGAGGCAGGGTGTAAGGAATTATGGAGGAACTAGGAAGATGGGAATAGTTGGCTCATGGTATAAGGAGGCTGAAGTGAGAGTAGGGTGAGGGTGGGAAAGTGGGTGGTGAAGAAGTGAAGAAAAGTGAGGTAAAGTTCCGAGAGGAGAGTTAGTCATTGACGGTGTTCTTAGTTTGACAGTTCATCGACGGACAAGTTTAATATAAGTCAAAACGGTGATGTCTGTAAATCTTACTAAATGTCTAGAGGCAAATAAACTCAGATGTAAATGGTAAAGGCAGCTGCTAAAGAAGACGCTTCTCGCTTTGTTAGAAATAATATATTCTAATTTGTGCACACTGATGGATCTAAGCAGGAGTCTACTGGCAGGGCTGCTTGTGTGCCACCTCCCTAGCTAACAACTAGCAGCTATGTTGAGTTAGGCACAAGAATTAACATTTGGACGTCAACATGGCAAACTGAATTGTTTGCCATCCTAATAGCATTAAAGTTAACTTACAGCACTAAGCTTGACTTTAATTATATTAATAATTCTGTCAGTGACGTCACTTGACTCTCATAATGACTTAAAAATATGTTCACTGGAGAAGCCAGGTATAAATAATGTGAAATTTTTATGAATATCATCACGCATGAATTACTCTCGAAAAAAATGTAGAATATAACTTTGATACATCTATCATTGGGAATAATAATAGGAGAGAAATATATCAGTTAATTGAATGTTGTGGAAATTCAGTTAGAAGCCTGAGTAGATTATCACTCACTACAACATGAATGTAGATAATCATGTGTACGGAGCAACTTGCAATGGGATAAGACTGATGTAGTAGCCAGGCGTAGATTTGGTTGAGTACTTCTACCTCTGACAGTTTGACAGACGCACAGATGATCAAAGTAAATGCAATTTTGATCAGCCTTATCTACCTACCTGGAGGGTATTCCGGGGGTCAACGCCCCCGCGGCCCGGTCCACGACCAGGTCTTCCGGTCACTTAAACACCTTTCTTCATTCTCCAATTATTGAGGAATATAGAGATTGTCTAATAATCTGTGATATGTCAAGTATTCTATTAAAGTAAGATACTAGACTAGTAGGGAAAGCTTCTGTATGACTTTCCCAGATGCATCCCCATGTCCCATCCCTGCTCTAACTCCTCGGATCAAGAACACCACGCTTCATTTCCTCGTATCCAGTTTTGAAGGGTTGCCACATTTTTCGAATTTTATTTATTTTTTCCTTTCTGGGTCTATCAAAAAAAGCGGTCGGGTCGGGCTTCAGCTCCTGGGTCAAGACTACCCCTCCCCCCATTTCTCGAATAAATTTTGAGGAGATTTCCCCCCCCCCAAAAAAAAAAAAATCCATTTTTAGAATTTAGATTTTTCATGCTATATATTTCCTCTTGCTCCATTTCCTCGGATCAAGTTTACCATTCATATGTGAGTAAATGAAGTGTGTGTATCTTAAGAGTTTTATATAATGTAAGCAAATTTAGTCTTAAAATAATATTGACATAAGGATATTTTTAAAATATTCTAGTGAACAAATTTAAGCGACATAAGGTTGTATTACATCTCCTGGGCCTGTAGCTCTGGTATGCCTTACCACCTACAGCTGCTAAACACTCGTGTGTCATATTACAGCTCTTGGGTCTCGCATTTCAAATTCATCATTACACAATTCGTTTTACAAATTTTCTTTATGCATAATACATTACAACAAAATAACAGTTATACCTAATACAGTGTTATACCTAATAGTGTTTTACAATACAACGAAATAACAATGTTTTACAATACAACGAAATAACAATGTTTTACAATACAACGAAATAACAATGTTTTACAATATACAAATTTAGGGCGAATCAAAATTGTCTTCACTTTTTTCTTGCAAAGAAATTTTGTAATTAATTTCTGGATTCTCGTCCCGGGGTGACCACATGACTTCGGGGGACGAGTGTTACTGCGGAAGACTTTATGGGTGTGATGCTGAGAGGTGGTGACGGCGTTAACCCAGAATATCAATTTGACATCTTTTATTTGGTTGCTGGGAATCATCCGAAGAACTTTCTTCTCTCGAGTTATGGATGAAATATTCTTCACCACCCCCACACTTCTGGCGGTAGCAGCCGCTACTGCAAGGCGGTGTGCTGAATGTTGCCCCGGTGGAAGTTCTTTATTCCTTGAAGGGCCAGCAGTAGCTAACTAAAGCTGATAAGGAACTATTCGAATGTTAGTCTATCAGTATTATAAAAGGCGAGATATGTACAGTAAAGATTAAAAAGAAGGGATTATCGGCCTTTGACGATGAAAGATTTCTCTTGAATAGCAATCGTTCCTTAGCATATGGACATCTGACATCCCAGCGTCCAATCGGAGGAGACTAAAGTAGAATGTTTCTCTGCTTTCTTTCTGACAGACTTAAAGAGAACAAAAGTGTTAGACTCGCCGACTCCAATAATACTCTTTTCTGTCATGTTAGAGATTACAATCCTGCTACTGACTGGTCCTCTGCCAAAACTGTCTGTCCTACTTTTAGCCTTCACAACCGTCGTCTTGTTGAAGAATCCCTTATACATCGCTTTCCTTGTATGAAACTTAGTCCTGACTTTCTCTGTAGACGCCTTCCTTTCTCATTACATTGTCAAATGTTCCAAAACTTCAGAACACTCGTGACTTGACCTGATCCTTTCTTCTCTCCCTACCTCTCCTTTTCATCTTTACCACATTTCTTTGTTTTCCATTTTTCTGCCTAGTGTGTTCTGTCCTTCAGTTTCCAAACCTGTGATTTTGGCCCAACCCCTTGTAGGCCCTTAGCTCTCCTGCAGTGCTCTATTTTCTTGTCATTAGACTGACCCCACTACCACTCATTTACTATTATTTCTGCTTCTACCTTTTCTGCTATTACTAATACTATTGCCTCCCTTCATTCCCCTTTCTAGCTCTTGTGGCACAAACTATTTCCCCTTCTATTACTACTATTACTAGCACCAGCATCACTACCACTACTTCCTCTTTCTCGCGTCAATGTCCTCGTTTAAATATACTGGTTCACTGTCCTCGTTTAAATATACTGGTTCACTGTCTCTTCATAAGCTTTTCTCTCTCGTATGCGAGGGTTATTTGTGAGAGAGTTGATGTTACATGCACAGTGTCTCTAATGAAGTGATGAGAATAGTGAAGCTTAGAAAATATTTGTTCAATGAAAGAGCATTCTTCCTCAAGGAATTCACTACTATAGATTCGGAGGTCACGAAGAAAGCTTACGATTATGCTACGTATAGTTTTGGTGTCTTGGTGAAGATCTTGGAGAAGATCGCGCTGGTTGGTAGGTTTTCAGTATACTTTTTAAACTAAACTTTTACAACATAGTTGAACCTTTTCCCAGGAAACTTCAACGTTTTCCTAAACAGCAACAAATCTATTGGCCCATGCCAGGCAGGTCTTTCTCAGATCTCAGGAATCAACTTCAACACACTCCACCTGACCGTTCACAACATTATGCTCCCTATATATACTCACTGTTTGGATCATCTCATTATATTGCATATGTGTCTACTTTTCCATCGTGTCGGTATTGTATAGCATTTATCTTCATGTTATGTCAATAGCTTAATAATGTAACAATATTACATAATAAAATGCATGACAAAATAAAACAAGTATAAAGAACATAGGAAGATTGGTGGCTAAATTGGATAATCAGGAGCTAAAGTGTGTTAAGTCACTAGGTCAAGTCTCCCTGGAATACTTCTAACTTAATTTTTATTATATTTTTGCCATTCAGGTTGATGTTATTTGCGTGTAATTACTCATACACAATCAACTCTCAATAGTTTTGATATATGCTATTACTACTATGAGATATAAGGCCACAATGTGGCATAAATTAAGAGTTTGCGTCTACTGTCAACCTCAAGAGTTAGTTCTGAGTTACCAGACCTGGCCACCTGGAGGTCCACTCACCTGCTTACTCTGAGGAGTTCCTGAAGACAACGGAGTTAATACGTAATGGTTGATGCATCTTACGGACAGAATATTACCCAGACAAACTGTAGTAAAATAGTTAACACTTAGGATCGTTGGGATCAGTTCCATAGCTAATGTTCCGGTGTAAGGAAACGTACACAAATAACCTATGTGCAGGTTATTTAAGGTCCACCCACTTACTGTGTTTTTGATGCTTTCCCAAGGTCCATGTGTCCAGGAGTCCATCTGTGTCCCCTCAGATATTCTCCCTTCCCCACTTAACACACATCTTGCATCTAAGTCTTCCCCAGGTTCAGGAGTCCATCTGTGTCCCCTCAGATATTCTCCCTTCCCCAATTAACACTCGGTAATCTTGCATCTAAGTCTTCCCCAGGTTCAGGAGTCCATCTGTGTCCCCTCAGATATTCTCCCTTCCCCACTTAACACACTGTAATCTTGCATCTAAGTCTTCCCCAGGTTCAGGAGTCCATCTGTGTCCCCTCAGATATTCTCCCTTCCCCAATTAACACTCGGTAATCTTGCATCTAAGTCTTCCCCAGATCCATGTGTCCATTTGTGTCCCCTCATATTCTCCCCCATTTCCTATCCTACACTCGGTAATCTCAACTCCTTCCCCGGGAATTCATCCGTGGGCCCCCGGATGTCTTCCCTTCCCTTGAAGTCCCACCCTAGGTTTCACCACTTCCCTGAGGTCAGCAGTCCCACCCCAGGTCCGTGGTTCCAGGTATTCACCCTTCACCACTTCCCTGAGGTCAGCAAGTCCCACCCCAGGTCCGTGGTTCCAGGTATTCACCCTTCACCACTTCCCTGAGGTCAGCAAGTCCCACCCCAGGTCCGTGGTTCCAGGTATTCACCCTTCACCACTTCCCTGAGGTCAGCAGTCCCACCCCAGGTCCGTGGTTCCAGGTATTCACCCTTCACCACTTCCCTGAGGTCAGCAAGTCCCACCCCAGGTCCGTAGTTCCAGGTATTCACCCTTCACCACTTCCCTGAGGTCAGCAGTCCCACCCCATGTCCGTGGTTCCAGGTATTCACCCTTCACC
Organism: Cherax destructor; assembly: GCA_009830355.1. Taxonomy (NCBI): domain Eukaryota; kingdom Metazoa; phylum Arthropoda; class Malacostraca; order Decapoda; family Parastacidae; genus Cherax; species Cherax destructor. Next base: position 417,442 of record WNWK01000075.1, read on the forward strand.
ACTTCCCTGAGGTCAGCAGTCCCACCCCAGGTCCGTGGTTCCAGGTATTCACCTTCACCACTTCCCTGAGGTCAGCAGTCCCACCCCAGGTCCGTAGTTCCAGGTATTCACCTTCACCACTTCCTGAGGTCAGCAGTCCCACCCCAGGTCCGTTCCAGGTATTCACCCTTCACCACTTCCTGAGGTCAGCAGTCCACCCAGGTCCGTGGTTCCAGGTATTCACCTTCACCACTTCCCTGAGGTCAGCAGTCCCACCCCAGGTCCGTGGTTCCAGGTATTCACTCTTCACCACTTCCCCTGAGGTCAGCAAGTCTCCACCCCAGGTCCGTGGTTCCAGGTATACACCCTTCACCACTTCCCCGAGGTCAGCAAGTCCCACCCCAGGTCCGTGGTTCCAGGTATTCACTCTTCACCACTTCCCCGAGGTCAGCAAGTCCCACCCCAGGTCCGTGGCTCCAGGTATTCACCCTTCACCACTTCCCTGAGGTCAGCAGTTTTAGCCACCCTTGAAGCACTGCCCATATATGATATTACTACACAAGTGTATTAATATCAGTATACGAAGGTAGATGTTATTACAGAGGAGGACACGCAGAAAATCTACGCTCTGTAATAACATCCACCTGGACAGACCCGAACGTCGACTACCTGAGACAAGAGAGTTCTCTATCCCAGTTAGCCCACCAAGGAGTGGCCACTCAATGATAAATTTGAACATATATTTATATTTAATATTGTACCTATGTCAATTATTAGCTTGTTCAATTATTTAGTTGTGTAAGTGTATTTGTGAAAGTTTTTATGTGCGTAGATTAGTGTCGGTGTGTGTACATCTGTGTTCACTGCATGGTAACTGGAATTAGCTGTTATCAGTCATCTTTTTTTCTCGTTATTAGTCTTCTTTATTTGCATGGTACGCAAAGGTTTAAAAGCGCCCATTTTTCCACACACTCAATTCTGTATTTCTACATACACATCCTAACACACAGCACACACCACACACACACACACACACACACACACACACACACACACACACACACACACACACACACACACACACACACACACACACACACACACACACACACACACACACACACACACACACACACACACACACACACACACACACACACACACACACACACACACACACACACACACACACACACACACACACACACACACAAGACTCACGAAATCGTAATGACAAACACACACGCATGCACGCACGCGCTTGCACACGTACACATAAATATGTACATCACGTGTACAAACACCGACACTCCTTCAGGAGCCAGTGACGGACCGTCATCTGGAAAAGGTTATCGTCAACATTTGGTGTTTCCATGTGACTAGTCCAAGTCGGACTGAAAAGTCATAAGTTTGTTTCCTATGTGAGGGTTATTTATGTATGTATATATGTATGTATAATTTTTAAATGTATACATGTATTTATGAATATTTGAGCATCTGAATACATATGAATATGCATATATATGCATTAGTGGCTATCATCATAAAGAACAACATTAATAGGATTGGAAATGGAAAAGGGAGAATGTCTGAGAGGATACAGATGGACTCCTGGACACATGGACCTGGGGAAGACTTAGATGCAAGATTACCGAGTGTAGGATAGGAATTGTAGGATAGGAATTGTAGGATAGGAATTGTAGGATAGGAATTGTGGATAGGAATTGTGGATAGGAATGTGGATAGGAATTGTGGGATAGGAATTGTGGGATAGGAATTGTGGGATAGGAATTGTGGGATAGGAATTGGGATAGGAATTGTGGGATAGGAATGTGGGATAGGAATGTTGGATAGGAATTGTTGGATAGGAATTGTGGGATAGGAATTGTGGGATAGGAATTGTGGGATAGGAATTGTGGGATAGGAATTGTGGGATAGGAATTGTGGGATAGGAATTGTGGGATAGGAATTGTGGGATAGGAATTGTGGGATAGGAATTGTGGGATAGGAATTGTGGGATAGGAATTGTGGGATAGGAATTGTGGGATAGGAATTGGGATAGGAATTGTGGGATAGGAATTGTGGGATAGGAATTGTAGGGTAGGAAGTGGGGAAGGGAGGATATCAGAAGGGACACAGCTGGACACACAGACCTGGGGAAAGTATCATAAACACAGTAAGTGGGTGGTAGCAAACTTCTGCCCTATACTAAACATACTACTACAACAAATAATTATATATAATTATATTATTAGTTTCACCTGGCCTGCAGTGGTTCTCATGGATCGTTCCTGGTATGTTTCCTTACACCTGCTGATCCTGTTCACCCAGCAGTAAATATTGCTATCACTTGTACACATGGATCGACCTGTAATAGTTGTATCATGTACTTGTAGATATGAGATTATTATTGTGTAAACAGTAGCTTATGTTTACAGAGCTTTATCAAGGTAAGCTGTATTTTGAGCAACACCTAGCCTATACATGAACCTTTGCTCTGTATACAGTGTCTTTTGTTCAAACAAATGACGTCACGCATCCTTGTATAAAACCCTAAGTGATATCACAATCCTTATCTAAGACTTAGTGACATCACTCATCGTTACCTAAGAATATTTAGTTATGGAACTGATCCCAACGATTCGAAGTGTTAGCTATTTTACTATAGTGACAAGTTTGTCTGCACACAATCTAAACTTAATGGGTAATATCCTGTCCGTAAGATGCATCAACCATTACGTAGTAACTCAGTTTTTTTCAGGAACTCCTCTTAAAGTAAGCGAACCACTGACCTCCAGGTGGCTGGTCTGGTAACTCAGAACTAACTCTGAGGTTGATAGTAGCCGCAAACTCTTAATTTATGCCACATTGTGGTCTTGTATCTCATAGAAGTAACACCATATATCAAAATTATTGATTGTGTATGAGTAATTACACGCAAATAACATCAGCCTGAATGACAATAAAAATAAGTTAGAAGTATTCCAGGGAGACTTGACCTATTGACTCAACACACTTTAGCTCCTGATGATCCAACTTGGCCACCAATCTTCCTACGTTCTTTTATACTGTTTTTTTTTTTTCCTCGAGAGGGAGTGATGTTATGTTTTATTTTGGCATGCATTTTATTATGTAATATTGTTACTGTGTTAATAAGCTATTAACATGGAGGTAAATGATATACAATACCGACACGAAGGAAAAGTAGACACACACGCAATATAATGCGATCTACCTGAGCAGATACGTGAGTATACATAGGAAGCATAGTGATGTGAACGGTCAGGTAGAGAGTGTTGAAAGTTGATTGCTGAGAAGTTAATCTCAGAAAGACCTGGCCGGCATGGGTCAATAGGTTGGTGTTTAGAAAAACGTTGAAGTTTCCTGGTAAGAGGTTCAGCTATGTTGCAAAAGTTTCGTTTTGAAGTCTACGGAAAACCTACCACCCAGCACGATCTTCTCCACTTGTCTCACCGAGACACCGAATCATTGAACAAGTAGTTTCTAAACTTCACTATTCTCATCACTTCATTAGAGACTGCAGACGCTGTGCATGTAACATGAACTCGTTCACAAATAACCCTCACATAGGAGAGAGAGGAAAGCTTGTGAAGAGATCGAGTGAGTCAGTATATTTAGACGATGACGGACGGGAAAAAGAGAGGAGGAAAGAGAGGTAGTGGTAATGCTGGGGGTGGAAGTATTAGTAGAAGGGGGGAGTAGTTTGTGCCAAAAGAGATAAAGGCGAGTGAAGGGAGACAACAGTAGTAGTAATAGTAGGAAAGGTAGAAGAAGAAATAATTGTAAATGAGTGGTAGAGGAGTCAGTCTAATGACAAGAAAATAGAGCACTACAGAAGAGCTAAGGCCCCACAAGGGTAGGGCCAAAATCACGGGGGGTGGAGGGGGGTTAACTAAAGGACAACACACTAGGCAGAAAAATGGAAACCAAAGAAATGTGGTAAAAATAAAAGGAGGTAGGGAGAGGTGTTCTGAATTTGGAACATTTGACAATGTAATGAGAAAGGAAGGCGTCTAGGAGCTGAAGCCCGACCCGACCGCTCTTGGGATAGACCCAGAAAGAAAGAAAAAATTGGAAATCGAAAATTCGAAAAATTTGGCAACCGCTCAAAACTGGATACGAGGAAGTGAAACGTGGGTGTTCGTTATCCGAGGAGTTGGAGCAGGGATGGGAGAGAGGAGATGCCTCTGGGAAAGGAGACGATACAGACGCTTACCGTACCACGGGTTGGGTTCGAACCCGCGGTCAGAGTCCGTGTCATTACGATTTCGTGACTCATACAGACGCTTTCCCTACTACTCGCATATTAAATAAATATCCTAAATTTGCGGTCAACAGGCAAGACTATTAGATATAAACTGGGATGTACTCAGGTTAACCCCTTTTGGAGACCTAGTTCCTAGGCCTTTTGTGTATCCAAATGTTCTTGTGCTGCCGTCACAGGATAGATATGGGGTGCACAATAAACTAGCCGCATCAGCGACAAAATCTAAATCTGATCGGCCCTCCACCACAGAAATCATTACATCACAGTTCCATATATAATTTCTGTTGTGGTAGAGCTGCTGTTCCTACTTGTCTCTGAACAAGACTCTTGTGCAACACTTGTCTTTATTGCTGAAACGTTTCTCCTTTGATTTATTCCTGGAGACGGTGTAAGAAGTGGACAGGTGAATTTGAAGTGTTTCAGTCCTCACCCTTGAATGGTGTTCGGTTCCTTAGTCTTTATTAAAAATAGTCAGTTCCCTTAACCTGGAGTCTCTTAGCCTTGAGTGAAGGTTCTTTAGGCTGTGACTGAACTTAAAATTACCTTCCACTTCTTCCACTGTCTCTAATATTATACTCTCGCCTCTGATTGAAGAAGCCTGCTGTGCAGGCGAAAAGTTTCGGATATAGATACACTAAAGTGTTGCACGTGTGTTGCTCATCAACTTGTCGGTGTTGCTCATCATTGTTAGGGATGAAGTTGTTAGCACTGGTCTGTGTAAACTGGATCATAAGTATCTTGGATGCCTTGCGTGACTTGCGTACACTTTCAAAAGTTAAAGTGAATTTTGTTTTCGTTTACATGGAGTAGTGTACATGTACTGCGTGTGCACCCTGTACAGTGCGTGCCCTTCGTGTGCACCCTGTACATCGTCGATATCAATAGTACATCAAGAAGTTTCTTAACACAGAACATTCCCAGGCGACTAACTGAATGGTGGCTGGAAGCTGTAGATACCATTGTCACGGTCACTGTTGCACTCGGGATGGTGCCTGGGCACTGTAGGGGCGACTGCTGCTGTTATTGTGAGTGTGGATGATGCCTGGAAACAGGTGCCATAGTTGTTGTGGCACTCTAGATTATGCCTAAAACTGTAGGTGCCATTGGTACACAGTGGCGCACTGCATGGTAACTAAACTTTAGTGCCATTGTGGTAATTGGAAAAACGACCGGGCAGCGGGACGATGCTCCCTGGCACCATCAATAAATAAACCAACATGACATTCTTTACATTAGCATACTGTTGTGGGTGCCACTGTAATGAGTCGCTATGGCAGTTCTGGTGTTAATTTGGCAGTGTAAACTTTAATATGACAATATTATTTCGGCACCCTTGTTAGTGCCAGTGTTACTGTATACTTGCAGATGTCAGTATTGTACTCAAGGTGATGGTGCACTGAGTGCCATTATGGCACCGTAGGTAGCAGTCAGTGCAAGTCTGGGTATCTGCTGTGGTAATTCAACTTGATACTCCTCTGTACATTCGGACTCTAGCTCAAAAAATTTTTTTAGGTACTACTTCATGCCTTGAAGTACCTTCCTTGTACTTAAGCTTGATTCTACAATGTGTTCAATAACTTAGTTGCTTGTGAGGCACCTCATCAAAGGCCACATCTTTTGTCGTTTTCCGTCACCCCTCTCATCAGTTCTGTTGGTGAAGCTTTATTTTTCCTTCCCTGAGCCTGTCCTGTTGGTTTCTGATACCTATACATTGTAGGTGGTCTCTTGTCCTCGGTATTGTCTCTGTCTTCAGAGGATTTGTGATGCATTGGTCTCTAGGGCTTCCTTCCCTTCCTTGTTTTCAAATCGTAGTACGTACTACAATTACTATTTTTTTTCTACCCCTCGACTATTTCTCCCGCCAGTAATGTGATCTTAGTGCGTCGACATTGTCTTCTTTTTGGTGTAAAAAAAAACAATCACTCTGTATTCATGTCAACTTCACATCCACCCCATTTAACTTCCGTTGCTTCTTGTTACCATTGTTTCGTTATTTCGTGATGCAGTGCGTCATTGTTCCAGTATTCTTTGAATTAGCTCTGTTATGTTCCTTGATGCAGCGCTTTGTTCCAGCACTCCTTGATGCAGCGCTTTGTTCCAGCACTCCTTGATGCAGCGCTTTGTTCCAGCACTCCTTGATGCAGCGCTTTGTTCCAGCACTCCTTGATGCCGCGCTTTGTTCCAGCACTCCTTGATGCAGCGCTTTGTTCCAGCACTCCTTGATGCAGCGCTTTGTTCCAGCACTCCTTGATGCAGCGCTTTGTTCCAGCACTCCTTGATGCAGCGCTTTGTTCCAGCACTCCTTGATGCAGCGCTTTGTTCCAGCACTCCTTGATCCAGCTCCTTGTTCCAGCACTCCTTGATCCAGCTCCTTGTTCCAGCACTCCTTGATCCAGCTCCTTGTTCCAGCACTCCTTGATGCAGCTCCTTGTTCCAGCACTCCTTGATCCAGCACCTTGTTCCAGCACTCCTTGATCCAGCACCTTGTTCCAGCACTCCTTGATCCAGCACTTGTTCCAGCACTCCTTGATCAGCGCCTTGTTCCAGCACTCCTTGATGCAGCGCCTTGTTCCAGCACTCCTTGATCCAGCGCCTTGTTCCAGCACTCCTTGATCCAGCCCTTGTTCCAGCACTCCTTGATCAGCACCTTGTTCCAGCACTCCTTGATCCAGCCCTTGTTCCAGCACTCCTTGATGCACCTTGTTCCAGCACCTTGATGCAGCACCTTGTTCCAGCACTCCTTGATCCAGCTCCTTGTTCCAGCACTCCTTGATCCAGCACCTTGTTCCAGCACTCCTTGATCCAGCACCTTGTTCCAGCACTTCTTGATACAGCGCCTTGTTCCAGCACTCCTTGATCCAGCGCCTTGTTCCAGCACTCCTTGATCCAGCGCCTTGTTCCAGCACTCCTTGATCCAGCGCCTTGTTCCAGCACTCCTTGATCCAGCGCCTTGTTCCAGCACTCCTTGATCCAGCGCCTTGTTCCAGCACTCCTTGATCCAGCGCCTTGTTCCAGCACTCCTTGATCCAGCGCCTTGTTCCAGCACTCCTTGATCCAGCGCCTTGTTCCAGCACTACTTGATCCCAGCGCCTTGTTCCAGCACTCCTTGATCCAGCGCCCTGTTCCGTAAGGCAGTGCTTCGTTATTCCAGAGTTTTCGTGATGCAGTGGTCCTTGTTCAGTCATGAATTTCAGGAATCTTATATTTAGTTCTTTGTTATTACTAGAAAACTATTGTCAATCTGTTCAATATATAACGACTTTAGAACAAGACACGAATGCAGTATAATGCGATCCTTATTGACAAGGTTTCGCTCACATAGTGGGCTCAATGTGTGGGCGAAATGTTGTCAATAAGAATCGCATTATACTCTTCCATCGTCTAGGTATATTGTTTTTACTATTACCTCCATAATTATTTTTCTCACTCATCCCTTCATATTTGGTTATAAAATATGATAAATTACACATGTGCAACACTTGGGTATCTTTGTGGAAACGTTTCATCACATTGTATGGCGAAACGTTTATACAATAAAGATACCAAAGTGTTGCAAGTGTCTAATTTATCATCTTGTCTGTTCTCTCAACCATTTATCTACAAAATATGGCCTGATCTTTGCTCGAGTTGCTGCATCACCTTTTATCTTTATTCCTTTCACTCCTCTTCTCGTTTCTTTCTCCTGTTGTTCCTATTCTTTTTTTTCATGCAGTGTTGCATCTGGACTTTGCTTTTTTTCACATTACCTGATTTCCTGACACTTGACTAAGGGTTATCATTACCACTTTTGATGTGGGATTTCTTGGTACATAGTTTTTCAGACAAGGGTAATTGACTGCTTCCAACTTTATCAGAATTTTATTGATTCCCGGTGCCTGTAAGGTGTCATTCCGGGCGTGGGTGGGGACCTGTCACACTGAGGGAGATGTCACCGAGTGAGTGTGTTAGAGTGGGGCGTCTTAAGGCGTGGGCGTATGAGGTACATGGGCGGGCCCACAGTAACACTTGTTTCGGCTATTACAGTGATCCATCACCACGACTCTCATGCCTGATGGTAGGGAGGGAGGGTGTTATTGTGAGGGGTGGTAGTGGTGAGAGAGGATGGTGACGGGAGAGATGATGAGGGTGAGGGGGTGAGGGAGGAAGTGTCATGGTGATAAGAAAATAATGACGATGGTAAGGGAAGGGGTAATCAGATCTTAAGGTGGTAATTGAATGTTGAGGAATGTATAATGGTGGGAAAGTGGAATAAAAAAATGTTATTTTTAAACAATACGCTGCATAGCTTATTTTTCAGTCATCAGTATTTGTTGCTTCACTGTATCCAGTGTCTCGAGTAATCACACAAAAATGAGAGCACAATATTACTGAGACCTGATGTGCTTTAGTTAATTGTTTAATAATGGCAGGATGAAATCTGTTAGTCAAATTGGTGGCAACGATTTAAACTTTGAAAAAGTAATGAAAGTTGTAGTTACAAGCGAGATCTTCTAACATCGCCAGTTCTGCATCGTCGATTCGAACTGTCGTAAGAAAAGTTTGAAGCTAATTGTGGTGGTATTGTTTTCTTCGGGGAAGTCAGGTGATTAATTTTGGGGAAATACACTACGCTACGACGTTCTTCCCAGTTCTTAGAAGAACTCTTTAATGTCAATGAAAAGGGGATGGGGGCGAGCAGTTACAGAGCATGAAGATGTAGTGTAGATTTGTAAGCTAACAGTTCTTGTTATTACAGATCTAAAAAACTCTAGTAGTAGACGTCGAGGAGTAATCAGTTTCACTATTTGATGACCGTCATCTTCCCAGCACAAGCTTACATTATCTGTCAGTTCCTTTAAGGTAACCTCGGCCATTTTCCAACACGACTGAATTCTTCCTAAGGTTTTTGAAGAAGTGTGTTGGAGACTTCAAGACAGAACACATTCGTCATTGTTCAGCAACCTCTTTCTTAAGAACAGTTAGAATTTAATTGATCTTCAGACCTATGAGCGTTTCACTCGGTTTACTGAATAGATCAGTATATCCACATACGATGTCAGTCTTTAGACTTGAGAATAAAATACTTGAACGCAGAGTCGTACTGTTATCAAGTATTCAACTCTTCCTTAAACAAGGGTGTGTCGGAGGGTAGTATTAAACTCTCTTAGACAAGGGTGTGTCGGAGGGTAGTATTCCAAGATGAAGCAGAGGTGATTATTTGCGAGGTGACCCAGAGCACGGAGGAAGGCGAAGGGAGGTGATGAATGGTGTGTTGTGGTGAGGTACAGTAGTAGAGTTGGGACAGTGATGGTTAGGGGTGAGGAAGGAAGGGACGAGTGAGAGAGATGAGAGAGGGAGAAGCTATAATCATAGCTATAAGACTATAACTCGTTAAAACCGTGACTGAAACTAAACATGCTTAAAGCTCTTGGTGATAATACTGTTGTGTTTGTTGTGTTAACATTTGCAGTGAGTCTGCTTCCACACACTTAGAGCCTCTTAATGGAAGGCTGTGACTGAGGTGCTTAAATGGACGACCTGTGTAAAAAAAAAGATGTAAATAAGGTTCTGAAGATAACTAATGAAGACAGAACCGGAATAGATTCAAATTAGTTTAGTTCAGATTTAGAAGAGCTAAAGGAAAGAAATCACGGAGAGGGTGGGGTTTGAACCAGTGGCTTACGCACTGGCATGGAGTTTTCAAGACTCACTAGCCATGGGGGGGTCAGACTCCCACCCGTTCCGTGGTTATTTTTGCAATCGTGTTACGATTTCGTGAGTCATGAAAGGTTTAGCGCTTTTTATTATAATAATCACGTCATAAAGGCAGCTATAGGAAAACAGTGGATTGTTAATAGTTATGGAAGAAACTGACGTGCAGTGTCAGTGAGGTCAATGTTTTTGGGAAGCAGGTAGTACAAAGACAAGTTTGCACAAAGTTTCTCTCATGGTAGTGCCTTTTTAAAGTCTGGCATGGTTTTAGCTGTGAGCGAAAGGTTGTCCAGATCAAGGCTTACTCCACTGTTGGTGTCTGGGCCATCATACGTGGTTTGGGCATTGGGAAGTTTTAAGGATGAATTTTGGGCATTGGGAAGTTTTAAGGATGAATTTTGGGCATTGGGAAGTTTTAAGGATGAATTTTGGGCATTGGGAAGTTTTAAGGATGAATTTTGGGCATTGGGAAGTTTTAAGGATGAATTTTGAGCATTGGGAAGTTTTAAGGATGAATTTTGGGCATTGGGAAGTTTTAAGGATGGACTGGAGAGACTTTGGGAAGCTTTATTGGTTGACCAGGTAAGCACTAGACGAGCCTGGCCCATGGCCGGGCTCCGGGAGTAGACAGACTTTCGAAACTCATCAAAGGGTAAAGATATGTATTGGATGCGAGGATGGGGGTGAGAGTCGCATGTGCCTAGTATGGGCCAAGAGGTCGACTACGATACTTCCTTTTCTCTCTCATGTTGTCATAAAACACGCGCTATACTTTGCACGCACAAGTCAACACAGTGATAAAGGCAACAATGGCGGTGGTATTGGTAAGCAGAGTGGCTGATAAGGATGTTAATAACTCAGTGCCGCGATCGATTCTCCCTTGTCACCTGAAGTCTGCTTATCAGGCATCGGGAAAAAAAGTCATCACGATATCAACCGCAGTTATTGAACACAATGCGACTGATATCGTAATTACGTCGGGGAAATTCAGTCACGATGTACACCTCTGTATGTTCAGCCCCTCGACGAGTAACTAGGCGAGAATTTCCTTAAGATGGTCATTAAGAGTCTTTGAAGACAACGAGTAAGACAATGAAAACTCAAGGATTATATATACTGTATGGAGGTAAATGGTATAAGATAGACATGATGGAAAAAGTCAGATGCAGTATATTGTGATCTTTTATTGACTACGTTTCGCCCACACAGTGGGCTTTATCAAGTCACGAATCACAAAGATTTGTTTGTGACTTGATAAAAGCCCACTGTGTGGGCGAAGCGTAGTCAATAAAGGATCACATTATACCACATTTCTGTCTATTTTTCCATATACTGGAGGTTGAAGAGCTACAACCCATTAAACTAAACAGTCCGTTTCCCTACGTATTTACTCTCTCCAATTTCCGGATATTGTAAGTCTGTCTGAAAATTAAATTTTGGATATTTCAGGTTCGGCTTCTATGTTTCAACTTTTATCCTGTTTACTCATTTTCTGTATAACCATCGCTAATCGCAGTCTGTAAATATTTTCAATATAACCAACATCGTTAAACACAATTCCTCCCAGTGAATATTACATATTTTTTTATTATAAACATTATTATTAAATACATTTAACAGTGAACGAAGGAAGTTGAATAATCACGAGAGTAACGTCTAGCAGCCTCGTGGTTGAAATGAATAAATTTGTTTGGAAAACCGACATTTCGCTCGTTATGTACAGAGTGCCACGGTTTTTTTTTTTTTTTTTTTTTTTTTTGTAGTTCGTCCGGGTCTCGAACCCCGGACCCCAGTGGTAAGTGGCGCGACTCTTACCACTGGGTACTCTGAGAAAAGTGAGTGAAGGTCACCCGGTTTTATACTCGTGTGCAACAGTTAGGTATCCTTATTCCGAAACGTTTCGCCCCCACAGTAGGCTGCTTCAGTCGAATACAGAGGAGACTACAGGAGTAAATAACAAAATGGTAGAAAGATAAATAGGCAACAGTTAGGCAACTTTATGCCGTAACGTTTTCCCTAGTAGGCGAAACGTTTCGAATAAAGTTGCCTTGTGTCTTGCCTACCCACTACAGGAGTAGTAGAGAGTCAAAAAGATGTAATTAGTCAGTCGCCCTCGAAGACGTGGATTGATTAAATCGTCTTTACATCTCTACTGCTGCTTCTGCTGACTCCTCTATTTGACTGAAGAATCCTACTGTGTAAGAGAAACATTTCGGAATATACCTAACTGTTGTACACGTCTCATTTCTCAATTTGTTGATATATTTACCGCTATCATATTCACAATATCTGGGTATCTTAATTTTGTAGATGTTTCGCCAACCAGTGGCTTTATCAGTAAATTACGTGGACATAATTTGAAGAATGTAGAGTTGTATACAAAAGACAATAGAATACGAGGTAATCAGTCCCTCAAGCCTAGGAGCAGATGAGCAGCAGTCTTGACTCTGAAGCACAGGCAGGAAGATGTAGATATGATGATCTTAGTGTTGGTGGTAACGGTGGGAATCTGGGTATGCTGTGCATACTGTGGGCTCTTCAAAGTAGCTATTGGCACTGGACAGGCACCTAAAGTCAGTATCTGACCAACCGGGCTGTGGTTCGTACGTCAGTTTGCGTACGGCCAGCAGTAACAGCCTGGTTATCAGACCCTGAGCCACCTGAGGCCGTTCTCGAAACCCTCTCCAGGTAATACCCTGGTGGTAATTTCTTTCTTGTTGGTATCTGGTTACCTGGAGTTGGTTTAGTCACCTCCTCCCACAGTCAGATCTCAGACCAGGCCTCCTGGTTCTGGCGTGATCATCTAAGCTGTTGGTGCCAGCCCCACGTATAACATGTGCACTACGCTCGGCTGATCAGGAACTACCTTTTACCTTAAGTTTACTTTTGAAAACAGCCGAGGATTTGTTGGAATTTTTCCTTGTACGGGAAGGGAGAGTCTTGTCCCTCTTAAACTTATTGAGCTCTCTCTTTCATAGTGTATTCACAGGGTCACTAAATAACAAAAAAAGGCACAATACCGTGACTGGAAGAATATACAAATAACCCGCACATAGAGAGGAGCTTACGACAACGGTTCGGTCCGACTTGGACCATTTACAAAGTCCAAGTTGGACCAAAACTTGGTTATTTGTGTATTCACCGGGTCCCTTCACTTCAGAGGTATTTGGTACAGTCTGGCAAGCTACTTGTTTTCGTATGGAATGATTGCAGTGTGCAGGTTTGGGACCAATACTTCCAGAATTTTCCATTGTAGTTTATCTTACGTTCCATGGAGTACAGTTCAGTGGACTTCAAGGGGTTACCAGTTGTTTAGATGCCTGACTGAATTTAAGCAGAGCAGTGAAGGTATAAGTGTACACTACATCCGCATTTTGCCTGTCATCCAGGGCATCTAATTGTCTTAAAGGGAGACCCGCTCTAAAGCCATGCTGTCCTGGCTTGTGCCACTGTAATTCCATGTCAATGACAATCTTGCGTATGACAATCCTCTCAAAGATTTTGATAATGTGTGACGTAAACACTGTCGGTCTGTACTTTTCTGCAATTGCTTTACTGCCAACTTTGTGGAACGTCAATATTTTACTTTCATTCTTCTCGGTGGTTTCGGTGTTCTGTTAAAGCAGTGTTTCACCTTTATGCTTTATTACGTTTGTTGTTATTTCATTTATTGATGCTAATATTTGTTATTTGATTAAAATTAGCTGATAGGTGTTGACCGAACTGAACCTGAATAGCGTATGTCGAGAAATTGACCAACGTGTAAAAGTCGTCTCTTCCCCCAAAAAAAAAAAAAAAAAATGCTAGTGTTAGGAGGGTGTCCCGTAATCCTGGAACCATATGGAAGACAGAAAAGTAAAACGGCTAAACCTTTATTGATACATCTTTATTGATACATCTTTATTGATACATCTTTATTGATACATCTTTATTGATACATTATTTCCAAGTTATTGATAACAGCATTATTGAACACGTTTTATACGTTATTGATCCAGTTATTGATACACAGTTATGATACACAGTTATTGATACACAGTTATTGATACACAGTTATTGATACACAGTTATTGATACACAGTTATTGATACACAGTTATTGATACACAGTTATTGATACACAGTTATTGATACACAGTTATTGATACACAGTTATTGATACACGGTTATTGATACACGGTTATTGATACACGGTTATTGATACACGGTTATTGATACACTGTTATTGATACACTGTTATTGATACACTGTTATTGATACACTGTTATTGATACACTGTTATTGATACACAGTTATTGATACACAGTTATTGATACACAGTTATTGATACACAGTTATTGATACACAGTTATTGATACACAGTTATTGATACACAGTTATTGATACAGTTATTGATACACGGTTATTGATACACGGTTATTGATACACAGTTATTGATACACAGTTATTGATACACGGTTATTGATACACAGTTATTGATACACAGTTATTGATACACAGTTATTGATACACAGTTATTGATACACGGTTATTGATACACGGTTATTGATACACAGTTATTGATACACAGTTATTGATAGTTATTGATACACGGTTATTGATAGTTATTGATACACAGTTATTGATACACAGTTATTGATACACAGTTATTGATACACAGTTATTGATACATTATGTTCTTCCCGGGAAGTTTAACTGTGACTAAAACATGCATTTAACCCTTCGCTTAACTCTTCGTTTTATGTTATTAGTTTCCAGATTTCTTGTTAGGGAAGCGCTAAATATGTAAGGACCGTACAGCGCTTGGGGACTGAGAGGTAATCAGGTTTGATTTAAGAAAGGGAAGGACAAGTCAAATTCCTTGGATCTCATGCCCCGTACCTGCGTCATTGACCCCTCCCTCCAGGTCACGGGGTCAGCATGGCCCACCACCACAAAATTTGGAATCATATTTCAAAAATTAGTACCCATGCCCAGCTATGGAATCTCGTGTACCCAGTACCCATGACCAGCTATGGTATCTCGTGTACCCAGTACCCATGACCAACTATGGTATCTCGTTCCAGTACCATGCCCAACTATGGTATCTCGTGTTCCCAGTACCTATGCCCAGCTATGGTATCTCGTGTTCCCAGTACCCATGCCCAGCTATGGTATCTCGTGTACCCAGTACCCATGCCCAGCTATGGTATCTCGTGTACCCAGTACCCATGCCCAGCTATGGTATCTCGTGTACCCAGTACCCATGCCCAGCTATGGTATCTCGTGTACCCATGCCCAGCTATGGTATCTCGTGTACCCATGCCCAGCTATGGTATCTCGTGTACCCATGCCCAGCTATGGTATCTCGTGTACCCATGCCCAGCTATGGTATCTCGTGTACCCATGCCCAGCTATGGTATCTCGTGTACCCATGCCCAGCTATGGTATCTCGTGTACCCATGCCCAGCTATGGTATCTCGTGTACCCATGCCCAGCTATGGTATCTCGTGTACCCATGCCCAGCTATGGTATCTCGTGTACCCATGCCCAGCTATGGTATCTCGTGTACCCATGCCCAGCTATGGTATCTCGTGTACCCATGCCCAGCTATGGTATCTCGTGTACCCATGCCCAGCTATGGTATCTCGTGTACCCATGCCCAGCTATGGTATCTCGTGTACCCATGCCCAGCTATGGTATCTCGTGTACCCATGCCCAGCTATGGTATCTCGTGTCCCATGCCCAGCTATGGTATCTCGTGTACCCATGCCCAGCTATGGTATCTCGTGTACCCATGCCCAGCTATGGTATCTCGTGACCATGCCCAGCTATGGTATCTCGTGTACCCATGCCCAGCTATGGTATCTCGTGACCCATGCCCAGCTATGGTATCTCGTGTACCCATGCCCAGCTATGGTATCTCGTGTACCCATGCCCAGCTATGGTATCTCGTGTACCCATGCCCAGCTATGGTATCTCGTGTACCCAGTACCCATGCCCAGCTATGGTATCTCATGTACCCAGTACCCGTACCCATACCCAGTTATGGTATCTCATGTCCAGTATTAGTACTTATGCCCAGCCATGATATTTGTTTAATATTGAACTTGGCACTTGGTCAACAATCTGGTCACCATTTGGCTAGGCTCTGGCAAGGCTGTGGTGACCACTGCTGTTCTGGAGCTCTCGCAAGCACCTTTGACAACACTTTTATTGGGTCAACGTTTCTCTCAAGGTACAGCTTTACGTTAAGCGAAACGTTGTTCCAGTAAAAACTTGAATGAGGCCATGGAGTTTAACACACACAGACACAATTGACTGATTACCTGAAGATTTCTACTGCTAAAAGACAGGAGGACTGATTACCTCATATTTGTCGTCTCTGAACTAGTCCAAAGAAATGCGCAGAGCAAGAAAATTTTTGATAAGGAAGATACCCAGCTGCTGTACATGTCCTGTTCATCTGTGTGTCGCTATTGTATGATGTTAATGAAGCTTGGTACTAGAATTATCCACAAAATGTTAGCTAAAAGGACACAATGCAACTAATAGGACATTTCATTGTAGCAACGTTTCGCTCTTCAGATGCTTTGAGAGATCGTGTCAAGGGAACCGGCAGTAATTCCTAAGAATTATCTGCATGTGGAGAATTTAAAAGAAAAAAAAAGTTTGTTTTTGAAAAGTGCTCGTATTTCCCATGAGTCTGCGAGGCATCATGTGTGCCACCATATGGCAAGTCAGAGCTCACACACCTGGCACTCTAATCCACGGTCAGGGCGAGGGAGGGGCACCTCTAGTTCGCTCTCTTAAGAGGGTGGACCGTTTTAAATGTTTCTTTACTAAATATTTCGAAATTAAAGTGGTGACAAATACCAGCACTATCCTTGTCGCCGAGGAAGCCTAGCCTTGTCGCCAGGGCGGCTAGCCTTGTCGCCAGGGCGGCTAGCCTTGTCGCCAGGGCGGCTAGCCTTGTCGCCAGGGCGGCTAGCCCCATCACCCACCATGAACACTAGCAATTCCACTAGTACCAATACTAACATCATCAATAGTAATAACATTGACAATAGCATAAACATCTATGCTGCTCCACTTTCCCCTCATCACAATAAATGCCAACACCCACCATCACTCGCTCAGCTTCCAACGTTAACACATCATAGTTGTCAAAATTTTTCCAATTAAATAGTTTTTTTGCCCCATTGTTCGCAAGCGCACGCAAACAGAAAAAAAAAACAGGCTGTGTCTATCGACAAATGCCTCTGAGAACCTTAGTTCAATTTATATAGAATTGTTGGTGATGGTATTATGACTTGTATTATTCCATGGATAGACTGCACCTGCAGAATCGTTTTAACAAAATTACAACGCAGGTTTCAGCAGAGGTCTTCCGGAAATGTTCATCTGGAAGATAAAAAAAAAACACTATCAGATAGAATTACAATACTGTAATAGTGGCTTTCACAGTAGTAATTCAGAGATACCAGTGTAAGTGAAGACAACTTTCATTTTACGACAATTCGTTTGATTGGTTGTTTGCCGAGTACAGTAGACCCCCGGCTGCCTTCAAGAGGGAGGTGGACAGATACATAGTCGGTGTCGGATCAGCCGGGCTGTGGTTCCTACGTTGGACTACGTGCGGCCAGCAGTAGCAGCCTGGTTGATGAAGCCCTGATCCACCGGGAGGCGTGGTCGTGGATCGGGCCGCAGGGGCGTTGATCAACGGAATACCCTCCAGGTAGGTAGAGGTATATCAAGGTATTTGGTGTTTTGAAATCGTGAGATTAAAGTCCTCTGTGGGTTAAACTTCATAAAAGAAAATACTTTCCTTTTTTTTTTTTTTTTTTAATTTCAATGAATTACCAGTTGTCAGCTTAGGTCGTTGTTGCTAGTATTATAATGGCTAATTTTTTTTTGTCTCGTGGAACGGGAACAATAGTATGAGGTTAAATATACTGACAAGGCTGTGAAGAGCCACTGATTACACACTGATAATTTACCCCTCTACACAATATCATGTGTTATTGATATGCTTATTGTAGCTGAAAGTTAAGAAATGTTAGAGAAGACCATAAACCAGTGTAAAACTAAAATGGAAGTACATAGCCTCGACATGTCTGCCATTCCTATGTTCAGAACAAGACGAGGGGCAACCTAGCTACCTCAATAATTGCCTTTAAATCAGGGATCACTAACCCCTTTTTTCCTGGAGGACCACCTAAAGTTTAGGTTGATGAATTACACATGTGCTGCACCTGGGTATCTTTTTATTAACTTGTCGGTATTGTATGTTCTTTAACATTTAAAACGTGTGAAGGAGCTGGCTGCACTTCAGTGAATTGCCAAATGTCGGTGTTCAACGCCAGCCAAACAAACCGAAAAATAACCACAATATTAATGCAGTTGGTAAACGAATAATTTTTTTTATAGGAAATTTATTGAGTATCGTAGTCGTCAGATGTCGGCTCTGATTTATGCAAGGAAGTGGAGCCACCTTCCCCTTGGATCGGATCTTAATATCCCATCCTTTTCCCAAGTGCTGTATGGCCCCAATGGGTTTAGCGTTTCCACAGTATATAACTAATATTTTCATCCTCCCCTTCCCCTCCACACCCTCCCTCCCTCCGGCCCACTGGAGAAGTGAATGAAATAATTATATAAAAAAAACTTGTTTTAATGTGTATTCTGCTTGGAGTACACCAATCACATCTGCTTCTGCCTCGTCTGCTTCTGCCTCGTCTACATTTGCCTCGTCTACTATGTTGTAGGTCACTGACCGTCGTTTATTGTGTGGACTTTCTCAGGGATCACTACTTGCTCATATAATCTTTGTAATTTATGTAAACAGCTTGTCAGAGAGAATAAATAATCGAATCTTTGCATCTCCTGTTCCGTCAACATTGCAAGGTGCAATACCCCCTGTTTCTTTAATTAAGAATGAGAAAGTTTTAGTGCGGATTGTTATGCAGACATTTGTAAATGTCTTATCAGATAGCCTTGGAACTTTCATTGCTAATATATTGATTTTATAACTCCTGAGCGGCTTAAATATTTTTCGGTATATTTTGGGTTATTAGTCTCTACGTTAACTAGATAATTCCTGTTCTAATTGGCATTAATTCTTCAAAGGTGGCGTATCGTAGTGGAAGGTTCAGATTCCTGTTCTGATTGGCTTTAATTCTTCAAAGGTGGTGGATTGTTGGGATTGATTTTGGGTTGTCTGCGCGTCAGTTTACCATTTTTACCGAGGTAGTTATTACTTTTCATACGAGAATTGTCTGTTGTTGTTGACACCGGTAATCTGTTCCCTGTTGACGCCATGCTGACGGGGTTTTCTCCATTTTTTTCCCTTGTCCCCTCTTTCGCCAATCAATTTTTCTCTATTTTTCCACACTCTGACCTCCACCTCTTCCACTCTATTTTAAATTCCCTTTTTTATTTGCGTCCTTTTTCTGTCCCCAATCCTCAGTATTCCACGCTTCTCGTGATCTTTCATAGCCCTCATTCTTTCTCTATCTCCCTCTCCTACCTTCCATCCCTCTTCTCACTCATTATATCCCCCCTTCACTCCCTATATCCCCCCTCCCTCACTCTTTCCCTTACCTCTCCTCCATTATGACCTCCAGATTGACCCATGTGATCCCTTGACCCACCTGGAACCATCAAGAGGATATTGAGAGGCCGGCCACTAGTACCCAAATCCACCGAACCCCACCCACAACCACCCTGTACCCCCAAACACACCTACCTCCCACCCTCTCACCGCCCATACCTGACCAAACCCGCCCATTGCCCACACTCCTCACACACCCGCCCACCAAACTACCACCACCACACAAGCACGCACGCCTATGTATATCTATGCACCCGCCTAAACTCCAATCTGTACATCTTCCACACAACAGCCCACCCGGACCCACGCCCATACCCGACCACAGCCTCCACTCGAACCATGCCCCTCCCCCTTTCCCCACCCACCCGCTAACCACACCCATCTAATGTTCACCATATGGCGGTTGTGGGTTTGTGAGTACACCTCTCTCGCTCCCCAAGTAATAACTCAAAATAAAATCTAATCTCTAATTTTCAGTGACTGGATGGAGTAGGAAGAGAACCTTCTGTTATCTTATCCTCGCCTTAACTATCTGATATCACTGGTCTACGGCAAAAATGCTTTGGGAAATAAAACCAATGAAAAGCAGGGACGCCACGAGTACAAACACAACACAATAAGTGTCCGGACCCAAGCCTGTTCAACTGCCTCCCAGCATACATAAGGGGGATTACCAATAGACCCCTGGCTGTCTTCAAGAAGGCACTAGACTGACACCTAAAGTCAGTACATGACCAACCGGGCTGTGGTTCGTACGTCAGTTTGCGTGAGGCCATCAGTAACAGCCTGGTTGATCAGACCCTGATCCAACACGAGGCCTGGTCTCAGACCGAGCCGCGGGGGCGTTGACCCCCGAAACCCTCTCAGGTAAACTCCAGTCTACTAATTTTGGGTCACTGAATACGGATATGATGCTTAAAATTGCACATTGGCTAAATTTGTAAACTTATGGATTCAGGCTGGCTGCTGGTATCCGGCCTCCCGGTGGGATCAACCAGGCTGCTGCTGCTGGCCACACGCAGTCCAACGTACGAACCACAACCCGGCTGGTCAGGTACGGACTTGCCCAGCTCCCTCTTGAAGACAGCCAGGGGTCTGTTGGTAATTCCCCTTATGGCTGGTGGGAGGCTGTTGAACAGTCTTGGGCCCCAGGACACTTACACAGGAATGAAATAAGCTGCCCAGGGGACAGGCTCTTGATTCAAACCCACAATGCAGAAAAAAATAAACCATATATATACAGTTTCCTATAGCCACAGTACGTGGTTGTTTTAAAGCTAATAAACTTCTCTTTAGCCAATCGTTATTATGGTCTTGTTCTATTTCATCAACCTAAGAATATGTAGCACTTATTTTCTCTGAGGCAAAATTTTTTTGAAAATTTGTAGAGCAGTGTAATAGTAGCAGATAGTGCCCCATCGGGACTCCAGTAGATAGATTTGAAACTTTTCCTTCAAGGGGTGTAATAATCCTCTCGCCAATTCTTTTTTTTTCATTCCTCCCTATTCCTTCCTACAATCCTCATCCCCATCCTTCATCTCCCCTCTCCTCCCTCAACCCCTGCCCCCCACTCCGTACTCCCAATTGTTCGGCCCAAATCCGGGTCGCCTGCCAACCTATACAAACTTCTGGCGCGAATTTTGATGAATGGGTGTCTTGATTATTCTGTTTAGAAAGCTGCGAATCGAGAGAGAAAGGGGAGGTGAGGTAAGGTCACGGAGAGAAAGGAGAGGAGAGATGATCTCTAAGGTGGAGAGATTCTCGGCGCGTGGGGGCTATGCTGACCTACGATAATTGTAATTGTTGACTATTATAATTATTAATTTAAACCTTTGATGCTAAGACGGAGAGACAGAAGTCATGAGATTAATGTTTATTCCTCAATTGGTAAGGTACAAGGTAAGGTAACTGCACCAGGACCACCAGTGGACGAGTCAGTGTTGTGGTGGTAGACATTGATGAAAGACTTGTGCAACATTAGGGTATCTTTATTGCAGAAACGATTCGCCAGCCAATGTTTTCCTCAGAAAGAATGGTGGAAGACTAAGAGTAGACAGATTGTTGTGATAATTATAGCAGTACTGTTGGTAATCAGAAGTAGAACCACGCTAGAACTGCTAATTTAATAAGAGGTAGTTGTAACCCATGTCTTCAGCCGGTTCTGTCTCCTGTAAATTCCATGAGTTTTGTCCAGTATGGTATATTTTCTTCCTATTAATTTCTTCTTGTTTTCATGCCGGCAGTGACCGAAGGGAGTGTGATTGGGAAGTGAGCCTTCTACTTTTATATCCTTGACACGCCTGTATAATACACGATAGTCCTTAATCTAGGTAGAAATATATCTCAGTATATAGCATAGGTATGGACTGTCAAGTCCTCTTTCCCATGTACTCTCATGTATTCATATGTACTCTAGAGTAAAACTGATAAGGAAAACTCTTGGCCTACCCACATACACTCACTCACTCACTCACTCACTCACTCACTCACTCACTCACTCACTCACTCACTCACTCACTCACTCATTCACTCAGGAAACTATAAACTTGTACTTCTGCAAAGTTTAAATATATGGATATATTTTAAGATATGACCCACGACTACTGATGTTAAGACCTCTGGTGTAAAAATCCACCCCCACCCCCTTCCCCACTCAAGACAAATATTCAAGTTCAATAATAACGCACATGTAAGTGATCAAAAAGTTTTATTTCGACCCCCTTCTGGGATCCTCTTCAGGATAGGTCGAGTTAGTGTGGTGTAGTTATGTGACCGGTGAGACTGTAATGACATGACTGTAAACAATGGAGTTGGGTTCGAACTTATCGTTCAGATTAATAAGGTATTTTGTACCTTGGTAGACTTCTGTGGACCTGCCTCCACTTTTTTTCAAAGGAAACACGCACGCACGTGCGCGAGCGCACCCTACCTAAAAAACTTAGAAATTACTAACATTTATATAAAGCACTAAAGCAGTGTTAATAGAATCTGTGAGAGGAGTGATGGAGGCTCGATGCTCCGTCCACTAAAGTCTTTGAGTCCTTGCAATAACTTTGTATTAATTTGCACTGTTAGAAAGGTGCTTTTCTGCAAATGCGTGATCAGTTCTGTTGGAGAGGTGTTCCGTGTGCGTTTGAGGTGAATTGCTCTAGACTATTGGGAAACCAATACTAGTCCTCCATTTGTCCCGTAGCTCGGTCGGTAGCGCACTCAGCTTACACACTGAGGTCCGTGGTTCGATTCCCGGTACGGGTGGAAATATTAGGGCGTGTTTCCTTAAGACACCTGCTGTCTATGTTCACCTAGCAGTGAGTAGGTACCTTGTTAGCAGAATGAGGTGGGTCGCATCCTGGGGACAAAATTCACCTGATTTGCCCGAAATGCTCTGATTAACAAGGGGCTTTCTATATAGTATGTCATTGATATCAGCTATGGTCTGTATAAGTTGTATCATGTACTTGTAGAAATAAATATTTTTATTTTTGATTGTTCAGCCTAGTACATATTTAGCACTCCCCCGCCCCATGAATATTATACCCATCAGAATTTCCCTCTCGTAGAGCAGTTCATTCATGGTCAGTATTACCACATTCTGGCAGTAGGTCGTTTATTGTAACTATTATCAGAGAGAGGAGCTTACCACGACGTTTCGGTCCCACTTGAACCATTTACAAAGTCCAAGTGGGACCGAAACGTCGTCGTAAGTTCCTCTTTTCTGTTTGGGGTTATTTGTGTATTGTTCCAGTCACGGTATTAGTGTCTTTGTTATATATTCACTTGAAGTTATCTGCAGAGGCCTGTGACCACAGGCGGGGTATACCCAGAAACTATGTTCAACAGTTATCTTCTTTTTACGTCCTCTGGGAATACGGAAGACGACGATTAACAGTTGAAGAGTGTTATTGACGAACTATTACGTTCTCAGGTATTTATCTTTGCTGAAGTGTATCAGTATTACTCATAACAACAATTTGAGTATCGTGTTTTAAAATTCTATATAAGTTACCAAGTATATTAAGAAACGTAGTGAAATATTGAATAAAAGCTTGAAAATATGGTATAGAGCTTATTTCTCCCAGATAAAACTTTAAAGAAGACATTACCCATCTTTTCCTATTGTTACTTAAGGAACTCGACAGGCCATTAACGTAATATTACAAAGATGGCCGTTAGATGCCTAGCATGCCTTGCATGCTAGGTATTTCGGCAGACTTTATACTAGGTTTGATCCAATATTGGAGTAAACAGGCAAACTTACTCTATACAATGATTATACTGGTATTAAGGTTAGGTAATTGTAGTGATTAACTAAGTTTACAAAATTGAGGTAGTACAAAAATTAAAGAATTTAACAATTAGTTTAGAGAGGTAAAATGGACCTAAATGAATCAGTCTGTCTTTTTGTCTCTTCTGTGTGTGTGTGTGTGTGTGTGTTTGTTAGTGACTTATTCACAACGTGTAAACGTCACTTGGTCTCTCTGTATGCATATATTTTTGCATATATTTTTGATAAATGACACGTGTGCAACATCTGGGAATCTCTTCTGGAAACTTTTTGAAACGCAGTGACTTCAGTCCAGTGCAGAGGAAGGTGAAAGATGAATAGGGACTGATTACCTAAAACTCCTCATCTTCCACCTTTCTCTGCATTGGACTGAAGAAGTCACTGCGTGGCGAAAAGTTTCCGGAATAAAGATTCCCAAATGTTGCACATCTCTTTTATCAACTTGACGGTTTTCTGAACCGTTTTCTGAACCATTTATACAAAGTTGACTACAGTACTGTAGTCAACTATCACTCGTAGGGGTAATACAGAGCCTGGGGAGTAGCACTAGCATCCACACATCCCCCTTGTCACCTTGGAAGAAAGAGATGTTAAAATTAACTGGGGGGGGGGGAAAGAGAGAAGAAAAATATAGGCGGGAGACTGATGGGCATCGGAGGTGTTCAATTATGCAAACGAGGGAGTGACAACTGCACCAGATGGTTCGCTAAACCCGTGTAGGGTAGTTTACCGCAAGGAAAGGTGCAGACTCTTTCCTTGCAACGCGGATAGAATAAGAGAAGGATTGATGGATCGATTGACGTCCGCCACTGCCTTACTGGTCAACACCAAAACATAAAATATGTCAAAAATGACATACAATACTGACAGGTTGATGCATAAGATACCTCTGCAACACTGGTATCTTATTTCCGAAAAATTTCGTCTAAAGAGAAGGATGGGGCTTTAGTCGAGTACAGAGCTGACTTAAAATTGGAGGCAACAGAAACAGTGGAGGGGTAATGATGTGGCCTTGAGGTGATTAGTCCGTCAGCCTGGAGAAGCCACCAGCTACAAGATCTCGACCAGTGTGAAGGCTGAGGGACTGACCACCTTAGAACTACGACTACAGGGCGAGGGACTTGGTAACATCATCGAAACTGATTCTGTTGTCTACAATTTCTATCGACTGAAAGCCTACTGAGCAAGCGAAACGTTCCGGAAATAGATACTAAGGTATTCAAATGTCTTCAACGAAAAATGGAAATTGTGTCACACTGCGAGATGCGTATTATTAACGGACATAGTTATTGGAGGAAGAGTAGTGTTTGATAGTGTGAGTGAAATCCATTTAAGTGTCTTTGTTGTACGAGATATTTATCTCTCACAGCTCCCTGAGCTATTTCATTTAATATCAAAAATGTTTTTAATAAACATAGCGTGACGCAGAATCTCACCTTGTGGTCTCGTTGCAGGTCAACCTCGGTGGACGAGCCTTGCTGCTGCTGGTGGCTGTGATCAGGTAAATATGAAGCAGTGTTGTTCCCAGCCAGTCTGTCTGTCTGTCTGCCCTCTGGGTTCCCCAGCACTACTCTACTTAATTAGTGCTGTTAAATATCGCCTCTTTCCATTAGGCAACGGGTTATCGAGCCTCATTTTCCTGAGCTTGAGTAATCCATACGTGTTTAGTGTTTCACAAGGCAGAATGCACTATGAAAATGTCCTCAAGACACGTCAACTTGAAAACGTTTGTTTTACAACGTTTCAAACGATTTGGAGCATTATCAAGGGGGAACGTCGAGAAGTGAACGTTCTGTTCCCTTTGAAGTGCCTCTGAATGCCCACTTGTAAGCTCCTGTGTGAATGATCTAAGTCTAAAAATGATCTTAAAATTCCCCTCGAGGGAGGTGCTTTGATCCAAGGAGCTGGACTTATCCTCAAGTTCCTTGGATTGAACCTGAATGCCTCCTGTTCCACCCCTAAGAATTTAGTGCTTTACCCTGAATAAAACAAATTTTATTGAAAAGAAAATAGCGTGTGACGTGCCCCCTTATGTCTCAGGACCCACGGCGGGCCGGGGATGGCCCAGGACCCACGGCGGGCCAGGGGGAGGCCCAGGACCCACGGCCGGCCAGGGGAGGCCACAGGACCCACGGCCGGCCAGGGGTGGCCCCAGGACCCACGGCCGGGGCCAGGAGGCAGGCCCCAGGACCCACCGGCGGGCCAGGGAGGCCCCAGGACCACGGCGGGCCAGGAGGCCCCAGGACCACGGCGGCCAGGGAGGCCCCAGGACCACGGCGGGCAGGGGAGGCCCCAGGACCACGGCGGCCAGGGGCCCAGGACCACGGCGGCCAGGGAGGCCCCACGGACGCCAGAGGCCAGGGCCAGGCGGAGGGCCCCAGGACCCAGGGCCCGGCCAGGGAGGCCCCAGGACCCACGGCGGGCACAGGGGAGGCCCCAGGACCCACGGCGGGCCAGGGAGGCCCCAGGACCCACGGCGGGCCAGGGGAGGCCCCAGGACCCACGGCCGGCCAGGGGAGGCCCCAGGACCCACGGCGGGCCAGGGGAGGCCCAGGACCCACGGCAGCCTGGGACCTCCAAAAATATTTTTCAGCAATATGTTAAGCATGTTCATAGTGTTCTCCCTGGTGCTCAAATTGAATTTTATAAAAAATGAGAACACAAAATAAGGCAGGTTGGCCTCACCCGTGTCTCGTAAAAAAATGTATATTAAAAAAATTAAACTGCCAAAAAAAGTTAAAAAATATGAAAAATTGAGAAAAAATACTATTTTGTGGCGTGTTTTAACAGTATATGTAATGTATTGAAAATTGGTTTGGGAATGAGTAAGGTTATTAGGTAGTGCTTTAGGCTCACAAGCAAAGTATCCGGGTTCAATCGTGGCTTATCGTAACTTCTCGCACCTTTCTGATGTTAGCACTGTTGTGGGTGGCATCCTGGGTAGGATGATAGTCCTTATTGACACTGGTGGGCTCTGAATTGGTCTGAGGGAGGATAACAGCTCTTGGCTATGACTGATCTGAGGTAGGATAACAGCTCTTGGAATGATTGATCTGAGGTAGGATAACAGCTCTTGGCCTGTGACTGGTCTGAGGTAGGATAACAGCTCTTGGCTTGTGACTGGTCTGAGGGAGGTTAACAGCTCTTGGCTTGTGACTGGTCTGAGGGAGGTTAACAGCTCTTGGCCTGATTGATCTGAGGGAGGATAACAGCTCTTGGCCTGTGACTGGTCTGAGGGAGGATAACAGCTCTTGGCCTGTGACTGGTCTGAGGGAGGATAACAGCTCTTGGCCTGTGACTGGTCTGAGGGAGGATAACAGCTCTTGGCCTGTGACTGGTCTGAGGGAGGATAACAGCTCTTGGCCTGTGACTGGTCTGAGGGAGGATAACAGCTCTTGGCCTGTGACTGGTCTAAGGGAGGATAACAGCTCTTGGCCTGTGACTGGTCTGAGGAGGATAACAGCTCTTGGCCTGTGACTGGTCTGAGGAGGATAACAGCTCTTGGCCTGTGACTGGTCTGAGGGAGGATAACAGCTCTTGGCCTGTGACTGGTCTGAGGGAGGATAACAGCTCTTGGCCTGTGACTGGTCTGAGGAGGATAACAGCTCTTGGCCTGTGACTGGTCTGAGGGAGGATAACAGCTCTTGGCCTGTGACTGGTCTGAGGAGGATAACAGCTCTTGGCCTGTGACTGGTCTGAGGGAGGATAACAGCTCTTGGCCTGTGACTGGTCTGAGGGAGGATAACAGCTCTTGGCCTGTGACTGGTCTGAGGGAGGATAACAGCTCTTGGCCTGTGACTGGTCTGAGGGAGGATAACAGCTCTTGGCCTGTGACTGGTCTGAGGGAGGATAACAGCTCTTGGCCTGTGACTGGTCTGAGGGAGGATAACAGCTCTTGGCCTGTGACTGGTCTGAGGGAGGATAACAGCTCTTGGCCTGTGACTGGTCTGAGGAGGATAACAGCTCTTGGCCTGTGACTGGTCTGAGGAGGATAACAGCTCTTGGCCTGTGACTGGTCTGGAGGAGGATAACAGCTCTTGGCCTGTGACTGGTCTGAGGAGGATAACAGCTCTTGGCCTGTGACTGGTCTGAGGAGGATAACAGCTCTTGGCCTGTGACTGGTCTGAGGAGGATAACAGCTCTTGGCCTGTGACTGGTCTGAGGGAGGATAACAGCTCTTGGCCTGTGACTGGTCTGAGGAGGATAACAGCTCTTGGCCTGTGACTGGTCTGAGGGAGGATAACAGCTCTTGGCCTGTGACTGGTCTGAGGGAGGATAACAGCTCTTGGCCTGTGACTGGTCTGAGGGAGGATAACAGCTCTTGGCCTGTGACTGGTCTGAGGGAGGTTAACAGCTCTTGGCCTGTGACTGGTCTGAGGGAGGTTAACAGCTCTTGGCCTGTGACTGGTCTGAGGGAGGTTAACAGCTCTTGGCTTGTAGCTGATTTTGAGGTAGGAATAAAGCTCCTGGCCTATACATTCAACTACCAAAAAATGGTGGCCACGGCTTCAAGACCAGAATTTGATCAAAGTCAGTTTTGAAGAGTGAGAATTGACGGCTGTTTGTAAGAACTAACTTACCAGGTTTCACTACCAGTATGTACCTACCTGTTTCACTGTCAATGTATACTTGCACGTTTTATAATTCACTGAGATTTATCAATGTCTTGAGTTAATTTTTTTTTTTGTAATTGTGAATTAGGAAGCAGTTAGGTCTTTCATAGTCGTGCCAAAGTCCAGATTTGAAAGATTTTATGCACTCGTGGCTTTTGTGCACTCGTGGTCTAGTGGGTTCACTGTGGGTCTTCCGTCAGTGTGCACACTGACCTTGATGCTACTACTACTATTACTACGATCTCGATTGAGGATTATGACCTATTGAGATTGTTGTCTGTATTTTATACCAGTTTCAAGTTGATGATTAAGATACATGTGCAACAGTTGGGTATCTTTGTTGAAACGTTTCGCTTACACAGGCTTCTTCAGTCAAATAGAGACAGTAGGAGGCGAAACGTTTCAAAGATAGACACCCAGCTGTTGCACATACTACTGTCTTAATCATCGCCTGTTTATATTGTTGAGGCTAAGATAGTAAATTTCTGTTCTGCTAGAAGGTCTCTTGTTTGTGCCCTCAGGTGGAAATGTTTCTAGTTTATCAAAGTTCAGTCTGGAAACTTTAGGTCAATGAAGTCTGAAGCCAGTACCATCAAGTTTGGGTGTTGCAAGTGGAATAATTTAACGTTTTGTCGGCGTTGGAGAGAGGGAGATGAGCAGGGAGGCGAGTAAAGGGTGGGGGAGTGAAAAAGGGAGAAGAGGGAAAGGGGATGGAGACGAAGATAGTGATGGGCGACAATAAGCACAGTGAGGTCGGTCATAGTCAAGTGTTAGTACACATCTCCCGTCCAGCCTCTCTATATTATGGTACCGTTTACCTGATAAACTGCCTGCCGTCCTCGCCTGCCCTTCCGACAGTATATAAATCCAGATGTACACCTGTTAACCTTTTCGAGGCCTAGTTCCTAGGTCTTTTGTGTATCCATATGCTCTTGCGCTACCCACCACAATATGGATATGGGGTGCACAATAAACTAGCAACTTCCGTGGCAAAATCTAATCTCTTCAACAGTCTCCCGTTCACTTCCTGAGTACATTGGCTCATACATACATGAATACGTACACATACACATGCTACGTAGGCCAGCCAGCTCCATATATAAGCTTCAAAGTAACGTATGACATCTAAGAAACCAATAAATAAAAGCGGGATTCAGGAGCTTAGCTAATACACCCAGTATTGTTATTTATTCCACTAATGTTTTTATGTGAATAAAGTGCAAGAAACAAAACAAAATAGGAATGAGTTTGTCCATAATGCAACATTTCCAGACAAATGGAAACAAGGGAGTAACGTATAGACGATGGAATGATATGCAGATACCTACTTAGAAAAGGGAGAATGGAATAAATGTGGATACCTGTTAAGAAAAGGAAAAGGGAGAAAGCACAAGCAAGCAGAACGAAGAATACAGATGATGGGAGGAAGGAGGAAGGGTGATGATTTGTAAGCGTCAGACACGGGAGGAATGTAAAATACACGGAGCAGAGTGCAACTTTCTATCACACGACATTTCGCCCTTAAAAAAACTGCTTTACCAATACTTTTTAAACAGTAGTTAGGAACTAGGGAATGTGAAGTACAAAGAAATACTGGTTCCATTGTAGGTAATGCACAAATAACCCGCACATAGACAAGCTTATGACGACGTTTCGGTCCGACTTGACCATTTACAAGTCACACTAACGCACGAAGGTTTGTTTGATTCGTCAGGAACTGCGTCCTGACACATCTCTTTAAGATGTCGATCTTAATTCAGCTGTCCTGTGGCGATACAGGAAGCTGAGAGGGGGGAGGGAGAAGTAGAGGTAATGCTGTTAGTGGTGGTAGTTGTTACATCTAAAGACAAAACCTCAGTACAGAGGACGAGGACCCTTAAGCCAGCGGAAGGCCTCGGTCAGATGACCAAAAGCTCCAGCTGCGGGTCGTCATATAACTAAGACCCACGTTAGGAAACGCTTGTCCTGTTTCCTGACAAACCTTACCTAATCTACAATGGATAAAAACAAGTATAACTCTGCTTCTGTAAGTACCAAGTCATGACAAGCAGAGGACTCGCACCCGGTCACTCATCACTCGTACCAGCCACCAGTGAAAGCAATTATATCTTCAGGGCGGTGAAGGCCATGAAAAGGGACGAGTCGCGCTGATAAAATAGCTGCTGTGACTTCATTCATAGATTAAAGATGCTGTATGATGAACCGAGTCTTATCAGTCTAAAGTTTTCATCCGATCGACACTGGACTGTTATACAATAATACAATTTGATGACAAAACTAGGGAGCAAAGGAAGAAGTCACAATACCGTGACTGAAACAATACACAAGCAACTCACACATAGACGCTTACGAGGACGTTTCGGTCAGACATGGACCATTGCCAAGTCACATACTCTACATGGTGGATTAAAATATTTTTGACTAGTGGTGAAGGTGACCTTCAGTCTTGAACCTTGTGTAGTCGATAGGCTTTAAAACTCCCATTAACGAGACAATAAACACCACTAAAGGAATTTCAGTGTTAAATGCAATGTAATTTATATACGAAACAAAATTGAGAATGCATCGCATTAACACCATACAGAACACTAAACCCAGTGAATAAAAATACTTAGGAGAATTAGTGGCAAATTTAAGTACAAAAATGTCACAAGAATCTTAAAGCTTTCTTAGTCGATCATTAGTATTTTGAAACTAGAAAAAATCGTGCTTACACACTTAAGTGATGCAACATATTCTTAAGTGTTTCTTGCAGTTCTTCTCACCGTGGGTTTAGGTTAGGTACGATTTGTCAGGAAAGGACAAATGCCTCCAGATACGGTTTTAATCGCATTACCCGCCACTGAAGCTTTTGGTCATCTGACAGAGGCTCTAAGCTGGCTTGCCACTTCCCTCCCAACATCCTCTCACCATGCTTTAGAGAAATTACCAGTAAACTCCTGGCTGCCTTCAAGAGGGAACTGGACAGATACCTAGGTAGTACCTGATCAGCCGGGCTGTGGTTCGTACATTGGACCACGTGAGGCCAGCAGTAAGAGCCTGGTTGATCAGGCCTGGGCCACGGAGACGTAGACTCTGAACGACCTCCAGTTAGACCCCCTCCTTAGAAGTTAAAATAGAAACATTTGATATCTCTCCCTCTTTACAGGAAGCTACTGACGCTTGGAGGGTGTCAATCACAGAGCCAGTAAGAGGCTCGGACTAGGAAGTAAATGGTATTAAACCCGTTTAAAAAAGCTGGTAAATCCCCGACTTACAATGTTTGTTCCCTCTTAATGCCTTCCATAACCAGCCTGGTTTGGGCTCCGGCTGCGGCGGCTGTATTTGTTTGTTTTTTGTATTCCTTTGTAACTCTCGATCAGTGGGAATATTTTTAAAATCCTACAGTGGACACTTGCAGTAATATGGCTATTGTATGTGTAGATATTTATTGTATTTTTATGAACATGTATTGTGAGATCTGTAGTACGTTTCAAATGATCCTTGTTTTTTTTTCTCCCCCTCCACCCTCCCTTCCCCTTCATCCCCTATTTTATCTTCTGTTATAAGAAAATTGTTACATTTATCATGCTGTTACACACACACACACACACACACACACACAAACCGTTGTCAGTTATAATAATTCACATTCCTGTTTGTGTCTGGCATCCGTCCGTGGTGTCCGCCAAGTACAAGGAGCTCACCCTGCGTGACGCCTCTCTTCTTCCGTAAGACGACCGAAAGGAAAAATTTTATACGGAGGTAGTGGCAGGGTGTCGCTGCTGTGTAGTGATGGGGGAGGGGATGGCAGGGTGTGACTGGTGTGTTGGAGAGAATGAGGGACGGAGGGGGAGAGAGACGGTGTGATGAGGTAAGAGGGAGTTGGGTGGGTCTCTGGCTGTATTATCATTTGGTGTCGTGAGTACTGCTGCCGCTGACCTTGTCATATTTACTGTTCTTCAGAGCACGTTCTGACCTATTGTGTGTCTACATAATACACTTCCCCTGGCGTGTTTGTGCCTCGTACTCTATAAACGTCCGGAATTTGAAGCAAATTTGGAAAGTTTGCTGTGACTGCCGTCTTTGGTGCACACTATTTACAAACTGTTTATGTACTATTCCACTCTAAAGATTTCAGTAATATCGAATTTGAGGTGAAAAGCTAGCATTTGATACCTTCTCTTTATTAAATCAAGGACGTATAAAAAAATCAGGAATGTTCGTGATAGCCGTCAAGGACGGCAGGCACAAACCTTGTGATAATATACACTTTAGTTTAACAGCATTACAAAATGAAATATATCAAAATGTATTTATATATGGTGTATTTAAGAGGGAACTCGAGAGTTTCCTAAAAATCAGTTCCTTGATTATCCAGACTGGTGCATACGTCGGATTCCAAGAAGTAGTTACCAACAGCCTGATCGATCAGACCATCAATCAGGAGGCCTGGTCTGGGACCGGGCCGCGGGGGCGGTGACCGGACGAGACTCAAGAAACCTACAGGTCTACTTCTTAGAAAGTGCGAATTATGAGGACCCATAGACTCGAGAAGTAATTAAAATGGGTTTCATATTTTTTTTCTCCTAAAAGCAATCTATTTTCCTACCTCTACCACCTCTTTTCTTTTTGATTGCTACATGCAGAGCTACAAAATGTGTAGAAATTTAATGTGAAATTTCTTGAGCTCTTCAGACACAAGTCGGAACCCAAGATGCAGCTGGCATTTTTCCCCTCAAGATGACCACACAGGCGCTGGGAGGGAAGATGGTAGCGCTGGGAGGGAAGATGGTAGGTAGAGCGAAACCTGAGGAGATGGTAGTCCGAGGTGGTCCTGAAAGATGGAATAGCTCTGAGGAAGATAGCGCTGGGATGGAGCCCGGTGTGCTAGCCTATTGTGTAATGGTTTCCTGGGTTTTCATAAACCTGGAACTCAGATCAGCATACGCTTTTAGCATAGGGCCCGGTGTGTTCTGGATCCTCATTGAAACATAGTAATGGTTGGCAAAGTCGCTGTACTTGTAAGCTTGTGATCTCTATGATCAGCATCACCGGCCTTCTGGCCAGCACTCAGAGATGCAGGTGTCGGCCTTCTGGCCAGCAGACTCGGTCTTGGACAGCGAGACACCGGTGTTGGCAACAGCGAGACTACCGTCTTGGAACAGCGAGACTACCGTCTTGGAACAGCGAGACTACCGTCTTGGAACACGAGACTCCGTCTTGGAACAGCGAGACTACCGTCTTGGAACAGCGAGACTACCGTCTTGGAACACGAGACTACCGTCTTGGAACAGCTGAGACTACCGTCTTGGAACGCGAGACTACCGTCTTGGAACAGCGAGACTACCGTCTTGGAACAGCGAGACTACCAGTCTTGGAACAGCGAGACTACCGTCTTGGAACAGCGAGACTACCGTCTTGGAACAGCGAGACTACCGTCTTGGAACAGCGAGACTACCGTCTTGGAACAGCGAGACTACCGTCTTGGAACAGCGAGACTACCGTCTTGGAACAGCGAGACTACCGTCTTGGAACAGCGAGACTACCGTCTTGGAACAGCGAGACTACCGTCTTGGAACAGCAGACTACCGTCTTGGAACAGCAGACTACCGTCTTGGAACAGCGAGACTACCGTCTTGGAACAGCGAGACTACCGTCTTGGAACAGCGAGACTACCGTCTTGGAACAGCGAGACTACCGTCTTGGAACAGCAGACTACCGTCTTGGAACAGCGAGACTACCGTCTTGGAACAGCAGACTACCGTCTTGGAACAGCGAGACTACCGTCTTGGAACAGCAGACTACCGTCTTGACAGCGAGACTACCGTCTTGGAACAGCGAGACTGTCTTGAAAGCGGACTACCGTCTGGGGACAGCAAGACTACCGTCTGGGGACAGCAAGACTACCGTCTTGGGAAGTGTAATGATGGCGAACTGTACGACCCTTGTTGGGTTTAGCGCTTATTTTTTTCGTTCATTGATGAGATCGTATTGGGAGATTGTCCAAACATCAGGAGGGGAGAGGCGTGGATTTTGTGAGGCGTGGAGGGAAAGGGAGGGAGAGAGAGACGTGGAGGGGGAGGGAGGGAGAGAGAGAGACGTGGAGGGGAGGGAGGGAGAGAGAGAGACGTGGAGGGGAGGGAGGAGAGAGAGAGGCGTGGAGGGAGGAGAGGAGAGAGAGAGACGTGGAGGGGGAGGGAGAGAGAGAGAGACGTGGAGGGGGAGGGAGAGAGAAGAGAGACGTGGAGGGGGAGGGAGGGAGAGAGAGAGAGACGTGGAGGGGAGGGAGGGGAGAGAGAGACGTGGAGGGGAGGAGGGAGGGAGAGAGAGAGACGTGGAGGGGGGAGGGAGGGAGAGAGAGCGTGGAGGGGGAGGAGGAGGAGAGAGAGACGGGAGGAGGAGGGAGGAGAGAGGACGGGGGAGGGAGGGAGGGAGAGAGACGTGGAGGGAGGGAGGGAGAGAGAGAGAGACGTGGAGGGGAGGGAGGGAGAGAGAGAGACGTGGAGGGGGAGGGAGGAGAGAGAGAGACGTGGAGGGGGAGGGAGGGAGAGAGAGAGACGTGGAGGGGGAGGGAGGGAGAGAGAGAGACGGGAGGGGAGGGAGGGAGAGGAGAGACGTGGAGGGGAGGGAGGAGAGAGGACGTGGAGGGGGAGGGAGGGAGAGAGAGGACGTGGAGGGAGGGAGGGAGGAGAGAGACGTGGAGGGAGGGAGGGGAGAGAGAGAGACGTGGAGGGAGGGAGGGAGGAGAGAGAGACGTGGAGGGGGAGGGAGGGGAGAGAGAGACGTGGAGGGGAGGGAGAGAGAGAGAGACGTGGAGGGGAGGAGGGAGAGAGAGAGAGACGTGGAGGGGGGGGAGGGAGGAGAGAGAGACGTGGAGGGGGGAGGGAGGAGGAGAGGGAGGGAGGAGAGAGAGACGTGGAGGGAGGGAGGGAGGAGAGAGAGAGACGTGGAGGGGAGGGAGGGAGAGAGAGAGACGTGGAGGGGAGGGAGGGAGAGAGAGAGACGTGGAGGGGAGGGAGGGGAGAGAGAGACGTGGAGGGGGAGAGGGAGAGAGAGAGAGACGTGGAGGGGGAGGGAGGAGAGAGAGAGAGACGTGGAGGGGAGGGAGGGAGGAGAGAGAGACGTGGAGGGGAGGGAGGGAGGAGAGAGAGACGTGGAGGGGGAGGGAGGGAGAGAGAGAGACGTGGAGGGGAGGGAGGGAGAGGAGAGGAGACGTGAGAGGGGAGGGAGGGAGAGAGAGAGACGTGGAGGGAGGGAGGGAGAGAGAGAGAGACGTGGAGGGGGAGGGGGAGGGAGAGAGAGACGGGAGGGGAGGGAGGAGAGAGAGAGAACGTGGAGGGGAGGGAGGAGAGAGAGACGTGGAGGGGGAGGGAGGGAGGGAGGAGAGCGTGGAGGGGGAGGAGGGAGGGAGAGGAGTGGAGGGAGGGAGGAGGAGAGAAGACGTGGAGGGGGAGGGAGGGAGAGAGAGACTGGAGGGAGGGAGGGAGAGAGAGACGGGAGGGAGAGAGGGCGTGGAGGGGGAGGGGGGAGAGAAGAGGGAGGGATTTAGAGTAGAGGGGAGGTAGGGAGGATTTAGAGTAGAGGGGAGGAGGGGATAGAGTGAGGGGGAGGTAGGGAGGTTAGAGTGAGGGGGAGAGGGCGGGATTAGAGTAGAGGGAGGTAGGGAGGATTTAGAGTAGAGGGGGGAGGTAGGGAGGGATTTAGAGTAGAGGGGGGAAGTAGGGAGGGATTTAGAGTAGAGGGGGGAGGTAGGGAGGGATTTAGAGTAGAGGGGGGAGACAGACCTGAGTGTAAGAGTGTTTGTGTCTATGTACAGGAGACTAAATTACTTATGCACGTGCTGTTAATATCTCGTACGAGAATTCTAAGTAAAGATTCACTTGGATGGAGTTTCTGGGATGGGAACTAAGATTCACTTGGATGGAGTTTCTGGGGTGGGAACTAAGATTCACTTGGATGGAGTTTCTGGGGTGGGAACTAAGATTCACTTGGATGGAGTTTCTGGGGTGGGAACTAAGATTCACTTGGATGGAGTTTCTGGGGTGGGAACTAAGATTCACTTGGATGGAGTTTCTGGGGTGGGAACTAAGATTCACTTGGATGGAGTTTCTGGGGTGGGAACTAAAATTCACTTGGATGGAGTTTCTGGGGTGGGAACTAAGATTCGCTAGAGTTTCCCTGTGTCCTTGTTTTGGGTGGATATAAAAATATTTAAATGATAATTCTGTGGTTAACATTATAACTTTGCAATCGGGTTGGATTACAAAGCATTCCTCCGCAAAGACCTTCAATCCCTTTGCCTAATCCAATCCCCTGTGTGATTCCACTTGCTAATCTGTCACCCAGCTTCATGTATATCTCCTAAATCCCCACTTGAAAAATCCCTAATGCCACTCGAAAGTTCTTTAATCCCACTTGAAACCCGGGTAATGGCTGCGGTTCTGGGGGTATCCTCGTAGAGGGATACTCGCATGGAAGCAGCACCCGCTGTAAATCCGCTGGATATTATCCAGCCATGTCCCACTGGTTCATCCCGGAGTGGATGAAGGTTGGAGCCTCGAGAGGATTAATGCAGATTTGTATTATTCCTCCTGTGTCGGATTAATTCCCGAGCCGCCGCTCTAAGTCTTAGTAGTGTCCAGAATATTTGTATGTATTTTAATATATATATATATATATATATATATATATATATATATATATATATATATATATATATATATATATATATATATTATAATATATATTGGTTGTAACTTATGCATTATAGCATTGGTAATATGAGTTATAATAGTGTAATTAAACGATATAGCATTGCAAATGTTATGGGATTGATAATATTTATAGCAGTGATACATACCTTCTAGCAGTGGTATTATAGACGTTAATATAGTTATTATACTAGAAATATGTAGTAAAGGTTATGACGGTCGTAACATATGTTTTAATACTAGTAATATATATCCGTATTAATATACATGTTTTTACTAGAAGTATTACATACTGTTAGGAATATCTCTCATACATTTTACTTGTGATATGTAGTATATACTGGTAGTAATATAGACTTAATTCTGGTGGTAATATAGACTTGTACTAATGTTGGTAGCTACCGACAGGTAAAGTAAAAGGACACAAGTGCAACTAATGTGACATTTTATTGTGGCAACGTTTCGCTCTCCAGGAGCTTTGTCAAGCCGTTACTAGCAATACATGGAGACTTTATTAGTGAGGTGTAAAACTAGAGGTAGTAGTAGTAATACAATAAGGTAGAACAATCAACTCGCACATGAGTAAAAGGTTATAAAAGGCTGTTACTTGGGTAGCATAAATGTCTAACTTATGTTTATGCTACCCGAGTAATAGCTTTTTATAACCTTTTACTCGTGTGCAAGTTGATTGTTCTACCTTATTGTATTACTACTACTGTTACTACTACAACTAATATTACTACTGCCACTAGTTTTACACCTCTAAGCCTATATATACCCTCTGTGTCCATGTATTGTTTGTAACGGCTGATAAAGCTCCTGGAGAGCGAAACGTTGCCACAACAAAATGTCACATTAGTTGCACTTGTGTCCTTTTACTTAACATAATATAGACTTGTTGGTGGTGGTAATACTGTGTATGCCTTGTACTGGTGACAAATTTCTATGTCATATCCGAGGACGTTGAACTTAGACTAATTTTAGGATTTTAATTTGTTCTGACAGCATTGAATAAATTTTCCTTCTCTCTCTCTCTCTCTCTCTCTCTCCTCTCTCCTCCCTCTCCTCTCCTCTCTCTCTCTCTCTCTCTCTCTCTCTCTCTCTGCCCCCCTTACCTTCCCTCTCTCTCTCTGCCCCCCTTACCTTCCCTCTCTCTCTCTGCCCCCCTTACCTTCCCTCTCTCTCTCTGCCCCCCTTACCTTCCCTCTCTCTGCCCCCTTCCTTCCCTCTCTGCCCCCTACCTCCCTCTCTGCCCCCCTTACCGTCCCTCTCTCTGCCCCCCCTTACCGTCCCTCTCTGCCCCCTTACCTCCCCTCTCTGCCCCCTTACCTCCCTCTCTCTCCCCCCTTACCTTCCCTCTCCTACCTCCCTCTTACCTTCCCTCTCTCTCCCCCTTACCTTCCCTCTCTACCCCCTTACCTTCCCTCTCTCCCCCTTACCCCCTCTACCTTCCTCTCTCTACCCCCCCTTACCTTCCTCTCTCCCCCTTACCTTCCCCCTCTTTACCTTCTCTTACCCCTTGAACACTCGCCCATTTGTTTTCCTTTGTCGAAAGTACTCTAAGAATTTCAGATGGTAATTTCATGTTGTAAATTTGTCAAGGAGATTAATGCAATAAATACCGATTGTATTAATGTTGATAGAATTACCAACAAATGTTAAATAGAAAACACAAGGGCAACTAATGTGAGATTTTATTGTGGCAACGTTTCGCTCTCCAGGAGCTTTCTCAAGCCGTTACAAACAATACATGGACACAGAGGGTATATGTAGGCTTAGTGAGGTGTAATACTAGTGGTAGTAAATAGTAGTAGTAATACATATGGTAGAACAATCATCTTGCACATAAATAAAAGGTTAAGACAAATATTTTTGTTAGTGGTTGGATTTGAGAATGTCTGTTTCTCCTCTGTTATGTTCTTGTGTAGTATTAGCAGCAGAGACTGTGATGGCAGGTTTTTGTTTTGAGGAGGATTTTTGCTAATACTTCAGAGATGATGAAGCTGCCTTTATTTTGCTTGATTGTATTAGAAACAGCGATTAATGATGATTCAAGGCATTTACGTCTACGGAAATTAGGTTCTCTGATCACTAGTCGTTCATCGTTGAATTTCATGAGGTGATTGGTGGAATTCCGATGTTGTACGCAGGCGTTGTTAAAGTATCGTTCCTATATGCGTTAATGTGTTCATTGAGACGTGTTTTGAGGTTCCTTGCTGTTTCACCTTCATATATTCTGTCGCAGCTCCACAAGGTATAGTGTAAACTCCTGCATTGACTGGTTCGTGGTGGTTCGATTTTGTCCTGGTTACATCCCTAATGGAAGTGCTGGATGCGATGGCGACTCTAGTGTTAGCTTGTTAGAGTACTTTAGAAACGTTCATTGCAACCTGGCTGTTGGGAAGGATTATAACTTTAAGAGTGGTGTTGGTACGTGGAGAATTAATGATCTGAAGAGCTCTTTTCTTGCAGTCTTTGATGAAAAATGAAGAAAAATGTAAATCAGTGAAGGTTTGGTGAATGTACGTACATTCCTCAAGAAACTCAGGACTACAAACTCGGTATTATGCTCTTAGGAAAAAGCAGATGATGCCTCTTTTTGTCTTAGTATCTTGACTGGAATAGAAGTATGTGAGATCATTATTGTTTGTAGGATTACGGTAAACTTTGAAATCTTAGATAGTTATCTACTTTGTGAATGAGG
This sequence comes from Cherax destructor, assembly GCA_009830355.1. Lineage (NCBI taxonomy): Eukaryota > Metazoa > Arthropoda > Malacostraca > Decapoda > Parastacidae > Cherax > Cherax destructor. The sequence continues at coordinate 457,286 of WNWK01000075.1, forward strand.
ACGTCTAGAAAAGGTAGCTTGTCATTGGACTCTTTCTTTTAGTGTAAACTGGATCGCCGGTTCAAATGGGTTGAGCCTTACCTGAAGATTCCTCACATCAAAACGTTTGGGAGCTATGAGGACGTCGTCCACATAACGTAACCATGACGTTGGTGGGGATGTTGTAACCAGCATCACTTGGTTACGTTATGTTGACTACGTTCTCATAATAACTCCCAAACGTTTTGAAGTGAGGAATCTTCAGGCAAGGTTCAACGCAGTTGAACCGGCTATCCAGTTTACATTAGAAGTCAAATGACAAGCTACCTTTTCTAGACGTCCTCATTCACAAAGTAGAAAAAAACACTAGGGAAAAAAAAAAGGGCTGGTTCCACCCAAAGTCCCTAACACATCCTAACTAAATACAATGAACTATCCTATAGCTCAAAAAAGAACTGTCTAAATTCACAAGTCAAATTTTAGACTACTATTCCTAATATTTATTTAGTGACATTTAGTATTTAGGGAAGCAAGAGGCTAGTAACCCCTTAACCATCTAAGAACCTGTTATGGACAATTCTTTCGAGGATTTCTCGCTTGCGGAAAACTAGCGAGATGAATCTGAACTTGAGAATTTGGTTTTGGAATGGGTGCTGTGACCAACAGTCAAATAGGTAGGACGCCATCCATCAGGTTGAACCTACTCATTGCTTATGGCGTCTTGTTAGTTATGGCGTCTTGTTAGTTATGGCGTCTTGTTAGTTATGGCGTCTTGTTAGTTATGGCGTCTTGTTAGTTATGGCGTCTTGTTAGTTATGGCGTCTTGTTAGTTATGGCGTCTTGTTAGTTATGGCGTCTTTTCCAGGTGAAGTGACTTTTAACATTCTTTAATTTATTTTGAATCTCAAAGGGCTTTATTCATTAGTAATTATGTACGCCTACCTTCTCACAAGCCGTAAATATTCTGAGCGTTCTGCTAATGATTGTGTTGGTCTGTTGAAGGAAAATGTTCTGAGGGAAACGTTGTGTACTGGAATCATGTTACATATTGATCAAGGAGCATGTCTGCCTTTGTGAATGATGTTCAGGCAAAGTAGTAGTAGTAGATGTAATAGTACTAGCAGTAGTGTGTGTACACAATTGTTCAAGAGTATACTGACTAGCCTCTCCTCCACCACCAGCAACACCCATTCCTCTTTCTCCTCCTTCCGCAACCATCCATTCCTCCTCCCCTCCCACCACCACCGTCTTTCTCCATCACCCCTTCAGCGTCCACTTCTCACCTCTCCTAATCCCTCCATGTCTTGCCACTAAGAAGGAAGTGTAAGCTACTTATTGCGGCGTCAATGGTCTTGCTAATTACCCGAAGAAATTGGCTATAAAGCCATGAGCACATTATCCAGGTTATAATACACAAATAACCCTGTTTGTTTGCTGGGTCTCGACGTCTTCACAGGCTTTCTCTGGCAACCGCAAACTGGGTGAGAACGGGTAATGGTTTTACCTCGCGTTGGTAAACAAGTATCGAATGTCCTCCATTCCTTGCGCGGCCTTGAGCAAGACTTTCTTGTTGATTGCCTCTTCAACCAGGCTGTTGCTGTTGGCGTCAAATTGGCCCACATAGGTATCACTGCCTGGTTGGTTTGTCACTTACCTGTAGGTTATTTGTAGTCTCTTCCGGAGGTCACAACCCTCGTGGCCAGGACCCAGATCAAGCCTCCTGGTTGCTGGCCTGAGCGATCAGGTTGTTGGTGACGGCAGTCCAACGTATGCATCACAGCCCGGCTGATCAGGAGCTAATTTGAGGGATCTGCGGATTTCCATCTTGAAAACAGCCAGAAGTCTGTTAGTAATCCCCTTTTATGCATGAAGAGAAGATGGTTCCTTTACACTTATTGCCTACATTATTTACTAATCATCGCTCTATTTTTCACTGGATGTATCCTGCACCGTCTACCTAGCCCCCGGTGTTCATATATAATGATTTCTGTGAGCATTTTTGGGAACAATCCCTCCAGAATCTTAGAGATGTAGATTATCGTGCATCTCCTACGTTCTGAGGAGGACAGATAAGATGGGCTTCAAGCGCTCAAAGTAATTTAGGTGCTTGACTGAGTTTAGACGAGCTGTGAAGGTTCTCTGTACATTTTCCAGTTCAGCAATTTCGCTGTTAGTAGAGAGCAACATTCCAACCTAGAGAGAACGAGTGACTTGGTGTCATCATTGGCTTGGCATCTCTTGTTTTGAAAGTTCTACATATCCATCTATAATTTTCCTCGCGATTGCGACAATAACATTGTTGTCCTCCGGGAATAATACATTGTTTATCATTCCAGAAAGTTTGTTTTTTGATGTCTGATGTTTCTCTGCTACCCTGTCCCTTAATTAACCCTTAAAGTGTAATGTCATTTGCCTTTGTATACCACACTGGAACAATCTTTTAATCATTCACTTCTCCTTGAATGTGAGATCGTCTGACATTATCACTTCAAGGTCTCTAGCATTTGACTGACTTTCTATTGAAAGGTTTCTTTTGATCTTGTGCTTAGATCTTGCTTATTTCCTCCAGTCTTCTGTAACGTAGTAACTGAAATTTTCTTCATTGAACATCATACTGTTGTCAGTGTAATGTTCAACGAAAAGGAAATGGTCCAGTTTCGTCTAGAAGAGGTCTACACAGGTTGCAGCAATAATTCTGATGTATACTGGAAGCAAGTTAAAGTCTTGAACGACGGATGTTGACACTTCTCTTACTGTGCTCATAGCTCCCTTGCTTTTCATTAGGCCCATTTTTCCACTTCCTCTTGTATATTTCATTCCAGTATGTTATGGTAGTGTGTAGGTTTGAGACTAGGCCCATAAGTATCTTTCATGTATTCATTATCAAAGTATCTCTCTTCTCTAGAAAGTGCATTACGAGTACTTTGAGGTGTATCTAAAAGTTTAATTCACTGTGCCTTCTCCAGTCCTGAAACCCTCCTTGAACGGGGCCATCAGCGCTGAATAATCAATATGAGAGAGCATAAATAATTATAGTTTACCTTGTTGTGAAAGTTTTCGCTATCCATCCTGCCATTTCTGACCTTAGCAATGTTTCGTTTTTGTTCTCCATTCCATAATTTATGACGTAAAATAATTGGGTATAATGTTTTCCTTTCGTTCTAAGAGAGGATTCTCCTGTTTTGTATCCAATGCTCCTACTCTGTTCTTCGTTCTTTTCTTATCTGAGCGGTTGGAACGCCTTGTAGTTTTCTAGTTGTAATTCTCCAGTTTTCTAACGAGGCGGCTTTCATCCTTATTTATATCGTCTGCAAATGATATTAAGCTGTGACTAATGTGTTTATCAACGTCTGTTGTGACCAATATTTGAGAAATAGGACGGAGAACACAGACCAAGGAATTCAAATAAACCAAAGCAACACAGATAAGTTCTTCAGTGTGAGTATAAAGAACAAATGGGGAGTGTCAGAACGGGACGAATTAGAAGATATCTCCATACGGGGTTTCAAATGCAAATATGACTAAGTAGCAAATAAGATTGATAGTTTTCTTGTATATAAAGTAAAACTACACATGTTGAAGCAGTAATGTAGGAAATAAGGCAGCCAGTATGCAAACGAAAGACTTGTAGTCCGGTGTAAGAATACATGCTTGATGCATGCTACAACAGTGTAGAGAACACTAGAGAGAGGTACGACACAATGAAGGTAGAAGATAGCACGTTACCCTGGGCAACTTTGAATATTAATGTTAAACGCACAAACTAATTTTTCCCTCAAGTTACACTGCATATACATCTCGCCATCATCTCCCTTTCACGCCATCTGTCCAGCGCATCTCCTGTAATATTCTCCGGTATATCGTTCTCAAACAAAATTTCAATGCCCAGACCAGTCGAGCATTCAGTCGCAAACTTGGCCAACCATTCAACCCTCCTGAGCCCCAGTTTCTCACACAGCCTGAGGCTCCATTTAAACTCCCCAGTCTTGTCCCCCATCGTTACGCCCCCCACACCTGTTATTTTTGTAGCAGTGTTGGTTGTAGAAGGCCGCAGGAGCTGCGACACAACACAAGGACCATCCCATTTGATTCAGTTACCCCTCGCTCCTTGTTTACATTTGCGACGTTCTGGTGTTTAACTTAGGGATTGAGTCCTACCTCGGCTCAACCCACGTCCCCATATAATATCCCTCCCCCCTTACCCATTTCTCCTCCTCCCATTCCTCACCCACTCGGTCCTCCGTCCACCATACAACCAGGTAGGTGTACACAGAAAAGAATACAAACAGAAATTATACATCTCGCGGTCAAATGTTTTGTTCAGTGCCGCCTGTCCTTCCCTCCTGCTGCCCACACGATCATACACATGTACATACAACTCGCTGTCGTATATTTTCCACACTGCACGTTTCTCCTTACTACACATGAACTGCAAAATCCATGCATCACACGGGCTACAAATACAGTGAACTGTATTGGGGGAGAAGAGGTTTACACCTACATCTTCCATCCCTTCAATTTCCAAATTCCCATTCTCCCCTCTTATTCTCTTCCTCCCTCTTTCCTCCCTAACACTCTCTTCCACGGCCTCTCCCCCTTCCCTCCTTTCATTCCTTCTCCTGCCATCCCTTCTCTTTCCCTCTCATATTCTCATTTAATCCTGACCTCCCTCCCGCCTTTTTCTCAATTCATTTCATCTTGATCCTCCCTTGATCCTTCCCTGACTCTTAATAACTATACTGTTATCTATGTGTGTGTGTGTAATATATATCTCAATAACTACACTGCACTAGCCAGGGTTCGAACCTATGATGCTTTGGCCCGCCTCATAGTGAGCGAAAACACATAACGCCTTAGACCACCGTATGTCCTTGGGTAGCGAGTACAACATTCAGTTCTACTGAATGCGCTACTCTTAAGGATTAGGTTCGAACCCTGGCTAGTGCAGTGTAGTTTTTGATCAATACCACTCGTTCGTGGTTACAATAATAAATAAATAAATATATATATATATATATATATATATATATATATATAATGTCGTGCCGAATAGGTAAAACTGGTCAATTAGCAAGAACTCGTTTAAAATTAAGTTCTTTCTAAAATTTTCTCTTATACGTTTAAAGATGTATTTTTTCATTTATGTTAATGTAAAAATTAATAATTTTGTACGACAAAACTTAGAAAACTTACGTAACCTTATTATAACAAGCGCAATTTATTTTAGCCTAATCAAACTAAATATATTTTAGATAAGTTTACAATAATTTAATAATAAACAATGAATTTTTTTTTTCGTTAGGTTCAGAATGATTTTTGCGAAGTTATTGCATACACAAATTTTCGCTTGCCTTATTCGGCAAAAAGAACGTTGCTATTTAAGCCAAAATCACAAGTTTTACCTATTCGGCACGACATACATATAGTATATAATTTCAAATTTCTGTTCCACATCTCTTATCTCTGTCGACAGTTAAATTACGCCATCCTAATTTCACTCCCTTCCCCCATCCTTTCCTGTCTCCTATGTATAATTTCTCCTTTTCCTTCCCATCCTTTCCTGTCTCCTATGTATAATTTCTCTCCCTTCCCCATCCTTTCTCCTGTGTATAATTTCTCCCCCTTTCCCCCATACTTTCCTGTCTCATGTGTATAATTTCTCCCCCTTTCCCCCATACTTTCCTTCTCATGTCTCATCTGTATTGTAATTTCTCACCCCCCATACTTTCCTGTCTCATGTGATAATTTCTCACCCCCATACTTTCCTGTCTCATGTGTATAATTTCCTCAGCCCCCATACTTTCCTGTCTCATGTGATAATTTCTCGCCCCCCCATACTTTCCTGTCTCATTTGTATAATTTCTCACCCCCCATACTTTCCTGTCTCATGTGTATAATTTCTCCCCACCCTTCCCTCGCTCTGACTAGAGATATATCTTCATTAAGAATTCATATCTCTTATGCAGGTCATCGTGAATTGGTATTTACCTAATGATAGTAACTCCAGTTCTCTGCTGGAACGAATTCTTTGAAGCTACTGTAGCTGATGGACCTTTTAATGGAATACCTGGAGATGCTCTTCCTCAGTGACCCACTGAGGTCTCCCAGCTCAGGCTGGAATGGAACATGACACTGAAGCTTAGATTTTGTTCCCACTGCGTAACTGTCATGTAGAATAAGGTGGCAGCACACTGCTGATGTATCCAGTTTTGTTTAAAAAAAAAAAAAAAAAAAACTTTCCTCGTATGCCCAGTCAGTCATGAGACTTTTCGGCTCATAACCAAACGATCCCGGGTTCGAACAACAGACCACCAGAACTTGTACGAACATTTTCCTTGTAACCATGCTGTTCTTATCTTTATCATTCCCTTCCTTCCCCACATTTTCACCCATTTCCATCCCCATGTTTCCTGCTCTTTCCTTACCAGGGCTCTGGTCACAGTTCCGTTGCTTCCTATGTAGGCGAGTGCAAATAGTCTTTCTCGCCCTCAGCAGACGGAGGATCAAGCCTTCACCACGTCTTGCACTAAATGACTCGCATGGGTTTAGAGCTTAACATGACTTGCTTAATAATCCTGTGTGCTAGTCAACTAGTGTGGGTTGTATCTAGGGAGGGAAAATTGGTGTCTCAAGTTTAAGAAAATTTCGTTGTTGGTAGACTCCAGGTAGGTAGGTCACCTGTAGTCGACGCCCCCGCGGCGCGGTCCAACACCAGGCCTCCTGGTTGCTGGTCTGATCGATCAGGCTCTTGGTGCCTGTCGCAAGTATTAGTTTGGGTAAAAGACACTTGCAAAGTGCTAAAAAATTGCCTTCCCTTCCTCTCTAACCTTCACGTTCTCTCCCACTTTTCCCCTCCTTTATTTCCTCCCTCCCTCTACCTTGTCCTCCTCTGACCTATGATGGAGAACGGAATAGCAAAATCAGATTCTTGTTCACGAAGCGACCAACCAAACTGTGTCGTGTCTAAAAATACTCAATTTCACAAACAATGAGATTGATGACGTCTGTGAGAGGTTGATAGTTGTGACCCATTCTCTCTCTCTCTCTCTCTCTCTCTCTCTCTCATTCTCTCTCTCTCTCTCTCTCTCTCTCTCATTCTCTCTCTCTTTCTCTCTCTTTCTCTCTTCTCTTCTCTCTTTCTCTCTTCTCTCTCTTCTCTTCTCTCTCTTTCTCTCTTTCTCTCTTTTCTCTTCTCTCTCTCTCTTTCTCTTTCTTTCTCTTCTCTCTCTCTCTCTCTCTCTTCTCTTTCTCTCTCTTCTCTTCTCTTCTCTCTCTTCTCTCTTCTCTCTTCTCTTCTCTCTCTTTCTCTCTCTTTCTTCTCTCTCTCTCTCTCTCTTCTCTCTTCTCTTCTCTTCTCTCTCTTCTCTCTCTCATTCTCTCTTCTCTCTCTTCTCTCTCTCTTCTTCTCTTCTCTCTCTCTCTCTCTCTCTCTTCTCTCATTCTCTCTCTCATTCTTCTTCTCTCTTCTCTCATTCTCTCTTCTCATTCTCTCTCTCATTCTCTCTCTCATTCTCTCTCTCATTCTCTCTCTCTATTCTCTCTCTTCTCCTTATTTCTCTCTTCTTCTTTCTTCTTTCATTCTTCTCTGTATTTTCTTACACCCCTCACTCCCCCCCACCCCCACACACACACGTGCAGAAAATGTTGATAATGATTTTTTTTAAATAGAGAACCATCCAGAGTAGGTTGCACCCAAGAGAAACATTGTTTTTAATTAGTGAAATTAGATACATCCTCAGTGTTGCTATCCTATATGATAGTTACATAGTGGGAGCAAAAGCTTTTTCTTGCTATAGTCCATCATACAGGGTGCGTTACATACTATAGTCACCCTGAGCTGAGAGACTTAAGAGAGGGAAGGAGGGATGGAGAGAATGAATGTTTAAAATAGTTTTAATGTGTGTAATCTAAATTTTTATTTACCTTTCATGATGAGAACCCTTTTGTCAACATTGACGCACTTGTATAGTTCTGACCCCTTTGTAGCATAGTCGGTGAGACTCCGTAGCACTCAGTGGAGTTTCCTTCAATGGTGGTGTTGCCTGAAGGCTAGAGGGAGATGAAGGTTGCGTGTGGGGGGAGTATTTGCCTCTCATTGTAGTAGGTCTGGATGAAAGCTCGTGGAAGTTGTCACATTAAAACAGGAGATGAGAGGAGTAAATGGCGTTGATGAGGCGGCAGCAGCAGCAGCTCGTATACAGACGGAAGGGGAGGGGAGTGACAGGTCTGTGGAGTGTTTGCTCCCTGATGGAGGGAAAAGGACTGATCTGTGGAGTATTTACCTTCAGATGGAGGAGTGTATGTGTGCGCGCGCGCGCGCCTCCTTACGGAGGAGTGATAGGTCTGTGGAGGAGTGTTTACCTCCTGACGGAGGAGTGTGACAATCTGCTGAGTTTACCTCCTGACGGAGAAGTGTGACAATCTGCCGAGTTTACCTCCTGACGGAGAAGTGTGACAATCTGCTGAGTTTACCTCCTGACGGAGGTGTGACAATCTGCTGAGTTTACCTCCTGACGGAGAAGTGTGACAATCTGCTGAGTTTACCTCCTGACGGAGGGGGAAGAGAGTGACAGGTGTGTGAAGTGTTTACCTCCTGGGTCGTGTCGCCAGGGGCTGTCATACATACATGATGAGGAGGCTTTTGTCTCTGCTGGCGAGGGTGGCAGCCATTAGCGAACACTTGTTAAGCGTCCCAATTTGATGGCTCTCCTGCTGTGTGGGGCTGAGAATACTGGAGAAAGGGAAAGAAGGGGAGAAAGAGGGAAGGGAAAATAAAGAGGAGACAACACAAACCGGGAATAAACGGTGCCAAAAGTACCCCCGAAAAAGTCTTCGGGAAGGTGTTGAACAGGAGGGTTCACCGAATGGAGAATTTGGGGGTAACTAGGTTTGATGCAGTAAGAGGAGGAGAGCCATAATTCCTTGGATCTTGAGCTCCTGAAGGAAAAGGTGATAATCTGCTGGAAAGGGTTCCAGTAGGTAATAAGCTCTACACCCACTTCAGTTTAACGCAAACAACATTAGGTTGATAAACAGCCCCCTAGGGAGGTAATATCCTCCTCTCGTACGGGTGAAACTGAAGTCTGATAAGTTTAGTACTCTGGTAGTATTGCTGATGTCTTCTTTCTGTTTGACACTTGCTAGATGGTAGGTAACTCTTAGAAATTATTGCTTACTCGGTAAACGCTTGCTTACACTTTCCAGTGTTTTTTATTGGTTCTATTTTCTTACCATTTTCTCTAAAGTCTGGTTGCTGGGGCGATGATTCCTGTAACTATTAACGGATATAACGTACGTTTGGGTGTGTTTGTGCATGTATTTGTATGTATATTTGTATGTATGTATTTGTAGTATTGCCATAATATAGTGTAATAGGCACTTTTAAGTTTTGAAAAGGTATCCTACATATATTTTGACCCCTAATTGGGATCCTCTTCAGTCGATAATATACTTAGAAGGCAAGGTGTAGCAAATATTGGGTATCAAGTTAGATGAAATACTTTAAGAAAAGCACTGCCGTAGGCCTACTGGGCCATGGTGGTACCGAGGACACTCGTATTTTAATACATTTGTATTGTTAAATTATCCTTTGTCAGGTAAATTTGGTGGTGGAATATTACCTTAACATTAATTTTGGTATTAGGCTTAGTCTTTATTGTTCCTTCGAGAGATGACTTGTCTTGAGTGTCGAGTAAAACTGATTTAGTGATTTGTTTGTGAAGGGAATTTTCATGCCAATTGATGGTGTTCCTGAAAGGTTTCATATTCTTGAAGAGGCCAGAGTTGTCTTGACTATCATCATGGTTATTTTCGGTACAATTATTGCGAGGAATGCTGTAGACATCCCTCGTAAATAAGCTTAGTAATGCCTCTTCAAAAGAGCCGGTGTTTAGGCAAGGCATTACTACGCATGCTGTCCCTGGTGATATGGAACGACATTTGTATCTTAGTTTTTCTTGGTATTAACTTTTGACTTGTATACATTTTCTACTTTTATTTAAAGCTGCCTCTGTAAACAAATCAGGATAGCCTTAAGCCTTAAATTGCCTCAATACTCTTAGAAACAGACTAGATAGTTCTTTCCCTAACCTGACTACCGTGATGGCTGAAGAATTTTTTCAAATAGCAGAATGTTTTTTTTTGTCTGAACAGTGAATTCTGTTTTTTATTTTATTTGTCTTTTGTTAAATTATCCATGAAAGGAAGTTTGCATAGATTTTCCATTCAGCTTCGAAATGAATAGCTGGTACTAGTTGATTTAAGATTTTTTTTTTTCAGTACCGCCCGTCTCCCACCGAGGTAGTGACCCGAAAGAGGAAAAGTTTTCAGTCATTTACTCAAGTCAGTGTCTTACCAGTTCATATGACCTTGTAACATCCCCACCCCTCCACCATAGTGCAGGTAGTGTACTTTCCACCCCAGGACTCAGTGGACAACAGTGTACAATTGTCATTTGCCATGTATCAACTACTTCATAAAAAGCCCCTTTTATGCAGGGCATTTCAGGCAACCTTTCAATTAACTTAAAATTATTAGACAGTGAGATTAATATAGTTTATTAGAATGCTATGGTTTGAATATTTGACTTTTAAATACTGTGAGAGTATAGCGGTACCAACGCTTTGTGTGTGAAGCATGGGTGGTGAATGTTGTAACAAGGTATGGCTGGAGACAGTGGAGATGTTGTCTGAGGGCAATGAATGGTGTGAATATTATGCAAAGAATCCGTAGCTTGGAGATTAGGCGAGGGTTTCTAAGTGTTATGCAGAGGGCTGAGGAAGGGTGGTTGAGGTGGTTCAGACATTTAGACTTGAGGGCTGGGTAGGGGCCGTCCTAGGATAGGTTGGAGGGAGTGGGTAAGGGAGGTTTGTGTGCAAGAGGCTTAGTTTTCCAGCAAGCGTGTTACGAGCAAGTGAAGACAAGCGGTTTTTATGACTTCACGTGCTGTTGGAGTGTAAGCAAGGTAACGTTTATGAAGAGATTCAGGGAAACCAGTTAGCCGGACTCGAATCCTGGAGGTGAGAAGTACAGTGCTTTCAGTCTGGAGGAGGGATGACTGTTTCATGCAATGAACTGTAGTATTGGCGCAAGACGGTGGAGTGAGGTAAGTTTCTTTTCCGGGTCACCCTGCCTCGTTGGGAGACATCCGATGTTCTTACCTTTACACCTCCCCCTCCCCCCCAACCTTTCCAATGTTGGCCCTTATGCCACTCAAACGCCCCCTCCCTCAGTGACTAGCTTCCTTCCGTAATCTTTTATTAGTCCTACAGTTAATTATTATAACTCGTACTTCAATATTTTTCTACCACGATTATCCCCCGTATCTACCACGATTATCTTCCCGTATCTACCACGATTATCCCCCGTATCTACCACGATTATCCCCCCGTATCTACCACGATTATCCCCCGTATCTACCACGATTATCCCCCGTATCTACCACGATTATCCCCCGTATCTACCACGATTATCCCCCGTATCTACCACGATTATCCCCGTATCTACCACGATTATCCCCCGTATCTACCACGATTATCCCCGTATCTACCACGATTATCCCCACGTATCTACCACGATTATCCCGTATCTACCACGATTATCCCCCGTATCTACCACGATTATCCCCGTATCTACCACGATTATCCCCGTACCTACCACGATTATCCCCGTACCTACCACGATTATCCCCGTATCTACCACGATTATCCCCCGTATCTACCACGATTATCCCCACGTATCTACCACGATTATCCCCCGTATCTACCACGATTATCCCCGTATCTACCACGATTATCCCCCGTATCTACCACGATTATCCCCCGTATCTACCACGATTATCCCCCGTATCCTACCACGATTATCCCCTGTACCTACCACGATTATCCCCCGTACCTACCACGATTATCCCCCGTACCTCCACGATTATCCCCCGTACCTTCCACGATTATCCCCGTACCTCCCACGATTATCCCCCGTACCTTCCACGATTATCCCCCGTACCTCCACGATTATCCCCCGTACCTACCACGATTATCCCCCGTATCTACCACATTATCCCCGTACCTCCACGATTATCCCCCGTACCTACCACGATTATCCCCCGTATCTACCACAATTATCCCCCGTACCTACCACGATTATCCCCGTACCTACCACGATTATCCCCGTACCTACCACGATTATCCCCCGTACCTACCACGATTATCCCCGTATCCTACCACGATTATCCCCCGTACCTACCACGATTATCCCCCGTACCTACCACGATTATCCCCGTACCTACCACGATTATCCCCGTACCTACCACGATTATCCCCCGTACCTACCACGATTATCCCCCGTACCTACCACGATTATCCCCCGTACCTCCACGATTATCCCCCGTACCTCCACGATTATCCCCGTACCTCCGTCAGATTATCCCCATGTACCTCCACTTATCCCCTCCTCCCCACCCACTTTCCCCCTTATGCCACAAATCCTCCCTCGTACTACACTTATCCTCCGTATCTAGTCCTACAGATTATCACCGTACTTCTTCCACGATTATCCCCCGTATCTACCACGATTATCCCCCAGTATCTACCACGATTATCCCCGTATCTACCACGATTATCCCCGTATCTACCACGATTATCCCCCGTGTCTACCACAGTTACACCCTGTACCACAATAATAGTGCCACTCTATTAAAGCAATATGTAATTATCCAACAATAATTGATAATTACATTCATTAAATAAAAATAATTGTTAGTGGGTAACCTCCTGATAAATTGAATGTTGGATTACTTAATGTAACTCACCGCTGTAATTAACGTAATTTGTTTACTTTTACATTGGCTTTTGCATATTTTTTTTCTTTACTGGTCTGTAATCTTTACTATGATCTTTATTTTTACCTTGTATTGTCTGTACTTCTGTTTTTACACTAATGTTGTCTATAATCTTCATTTTAATATTTACGTTGTCTGTATAATCTGTTTTATCACTTGGGTTGTATCATATTATCTTACTATTTTATTTTATATCTTATTCAGTTGTATAATCTTATTTTACACATTGTATAATCCTTATTTTAACACATTGTATAATCCTTATTTTAACACGTTGTATAATCCTTATTTTAACACGTTGTATAATCCTTATTTTAACACATTGTATAATCCTTATTTTAACACATTGTATAATCCTTATTTTAACACATTGTATAATCCTTATTTTAACACTTAATCTATTACGTTTATAATTTATTTAACATTGTATACTTATTTTAACACTTGTATAACTATTACACATGTTGTCCAAAAGTAAATGTTTTTTTTTGGGTCTTAATTTTCTTTTCCGTGTCGATTTTTTTTTTCTGTTTTGAATTGCAGTAGTTACTAATTTTCCTTATTTAAGTAAACTTTATCATATACTTTTATTTAGTTTATTTTTTCTTTTGTTGAACTTGTTTTACTTTAATTTCCCCTCAAGGAGGTTCCTTGACGCTGGTGGAGGGGCTCTTGATCTAGGGAATTGGATCTGTGCTCCAGTTCCCTGAGTTAAGCCTGAATACCTTCCACATCCCCCCCCCACAGGCGCTGCATAATCCTACGGGTTTAGCGCTCCCCCTTGATCATAATAATTTACTTTAATTTACCTTTACGTTACTCTATTTACCTTTTTCCTGTTTTATTCAACGATATTTAAGTTTCGGTTTTATTTCTTCTGCTCTTTTAGTTTTTTTCCTACACCTTATTTTCCAGTTATTTACGTAATTATTCATCTTTATTACTCGCCTTGCCCTTCTTTTTGAAGGGTCAATTAAATTGTCAGTCTGGAAAGACAGCTGTTGAGTGAATGATGGTAAGGGTTTTTTTCTTAGGACACCCTACCTTGGTGGTTGACGGCCGGTGTGCCCAAAATTTTTATTTTGACCTTTATTAAATTAATATAATTTTAAAGTACAGCGCTGTGACTCTTACGGGTTTATCGTTTGATATGATGTAATTTTTAAGGTGCATGAATGTAATTTTTGTTACACAAGGTTTTGTAAAGGTTTGGTTAAGTTTCCTAACTTTATAAGCTAAGAGCTGTTACCTACATCATCTCATTAGAAAGCTTGTATATATATTCTCTCTCTCTCTCTCTCTCTCTCTCTCTCTCTCTCTCTCTCTCTCTCACCTGGTTATCCTGATCTAAAGAACAATCCACAATAGGTTCCATAACAGTAACTAAGTGTTTCTGTGCTCATTACATTCAAGTTTCATGAAAAAAATAGTTTCAATTTTTTCAGTTTCTTTCCCACCACTATCTCAGAGACTTTACCCCTTCTTTATGTTAGCCGACCCCCTTCTACCCTTCCCTTCATTACTTATAAAACTCTTGTACCACTCGCGTATCTTACCCCATCTTCCTCAAAAACCGTTCTACCTGTCTATCTTCCCATCTCCCTGACGATATCGTCGTCATCCCAGGCTGACAGATTGCATAACGTTGAATATGTTGCTCACCCTGTGTGATGGAATATGTCTGGGAAGCATAGCTAGATTTCGTTCCCGCAGTGTCGCTGTCATGTTAAATAGGGTAGCAGCACTGTGTGCGTTTCCCTCAATTTAACTTCAATAGATTAGTGCCAAGTGTTTAAGAATGTAATTGTAGATTAATTTACATGGCAGGTGTTACAACAATGTAACGGTAAGTGTTACCACAGTGTAACTATAGAATAGGGTAGCAGCAAGGTACAAATGTTTCCTCAGTAACTGTCTGGCAATATACGGTATCAACACTTTGCAGGTGTTTAAGCAATGTGTATATAAAACGGTGGATATACACTGTAGGTGTTCCCACAATTTAACTTATACAGAGGAAGATAGATGCTATTATAAGTGTATAAAATTTTGATTAAATATAATCTAAACCAAAGAGAGCCCTCAGTGTATTCACCTTCCGTTACGCAAGCCTCTCCCCGAGGCTGATGACTCGTTACGTAACGGTAGTTTGTGCCTTATTTATAAGCCTCTTAATAGAGACCCGCAAGTTATTTAACCAAGGAAACCATTAGTTGGTCCTCTCCACCTGCTTCCTTCCGTTGAGCCAGTCACGCTTGGGAGAAAGTGCCGGATTGCTTGCATCCTCATGCCTCGTCTTATTCTCTTGCTTCGTCACCATGCCTCTACCCTCTCATGCCTTCGTATGCTCCGCTTGTGCCTCTTGTTACCTCTAAAATATATACATATATATAAATATATTTATTATACACACCACAATGGCTTTTGTGTAGGTCTTCGTATCTCCTAACACCTCCTAGTCCCTCCTCCAGGCTGTCACGTTATACCTTCTTGTCCTCGTTATACTTCCCTCGTTATGAGGTATGAAAGTAAATCAAATTGCAACAAAATTTTGAACTGTGCTGTTGGACGATTTATTGTCGCTGATTTATAAATAAAGTATATATCCAAACTATTTTTTAATGTATATGAACAGTATTATTAGTTCTTATAACGTATGTCAATCTAATCCATACATTTACTGCGGTTAAATTAATATTTGGTTTGAAACCATTTTCCTTTAATTTTAATAGCGTTGTTTGGGTAATATTAAAGTATTGTTTGTGATAACATTAGTGGTAATATTTGTACGTATTCATATCTATAGATTCAACATGCAAGACTGAAAGAGACTACTGTAAGTGTTTGATGGGAATTTTTCTTAATAATAAGTGTCACAAGTCTAGAACCATATTGGAAAGTTAAACGTTAATAATAAAGGTTTTTATTTATAGAACTTGTTTATTCGTCTGGAAAAACTTGCATTTGTGGTCACAGTGGTGCCTATGCTAACCTTCCTATGGTGTATAAATATACCTAGTCCAACTAGTCCAACTCTTGAAAGCTTCATAAAGGAAAATCATAAAATTTTGCTTACTTTTCCCATAAATTTCAATTGCTGTAGACATTCTATTTTAAAGTGTGAAAATCTAAGTATTTTAGCTGAAAATGAGTTTGCCGAAAGCATAACGCTCTAAAGTCGAAATATGCAATAAAATAGTTAGCACATTTTCTGAGCTTTAATGTTGGTAGCCAGCTGGCCCAGTGGCTAGCGCGTCGGTCTGGAGTTTTAACTCTTGATCGCGGGTTCCATCCCCGCCCGTGGTATGTTTTTTTTGTTTCAGTTTGACTATTGTCTACCATTCTTATATTAATGCTTAACATCTTGGCTGCTGGACGCTCGGCTCCGCTACTGTCGCTATCCTTCCTATCCTTTCTCGAATATGGCGCCCAAAACTGCACGTAATAGTCAAGATTAGGACGAACCACCAACACGACTTATTGGATCGATACTAGACTTTAAAAAGACTTGCATACTTTTTTCCAACTTAAGTACACAAGAGTTTCGCTTCTGTGGGTCACACCGGAAGATTGACCCATGAGTGGGGGGCCGCCTATATGCAAATCCCAGTATTTTAGATAAATCACGTATTCCATTTTTTTTATAAGTATCTATAGTACACACTATATTTTAAATTAGCCGTTCAGTTACGTTTATACTGTGAGAATAAATATACTTAACATTGTTACCTTTGAAAAAGTCAATTCAGTGTGACGGTCGAACAATCAATTGTAAACAGTCATTAAAGAACTTATGAATCTTGTTTTTTTTTTTTTGAGATTCCAGATTCTGAATGCTTTCTCGCAAATGTAAGTCAAGTATGGATTAATAGAAGCAAAACGTGGAGCAATTGCAGAAGCAGCAGCAACAGTAGCAGCAGAGGAAGTAACAGTGGTATTTTTTTTTTTTTTGCGCAAATGTGAATGGTGACCTTGAGACGAGCACTTGTAGGAATAGTTGCCTTCCGTAAATCTTGAGCGAAACGTGTTACAAATTTAAAGATCAGTTAATTGTAGCGGAGCTTCTTATTTGCTGTAATCAGGAGAATGGGTTCACTGAGCACTTGTGATGCTTCAGTTCTTTCCTGAAGTCTCAGAAATAAATAAATTAAATAAATAAATTAAATAAAAAAAAATTCACCCAGCTGGGAAAATTTCAATCTTGTATATTTTTAGCTTTGTAATTCACGATAAACTTTATTTTTACTCAAGTAGGCCTAGTTCCTTCACTCTCCTTAATAGACGAGTGAGGAACCAGCGACCACAGATAAGAGGCTACAATTAAGGCTTACTGTTCATGGGTCGTTGTATTTTAAGGCTTGCTATGCGAGTCATATTTTAAGGCTTCAGTTCACCTTTACGCGCACATCAACAATATTGTATTCCCTAAACAAGAGTTTAGAAAAGTTTCTCGGTATATACATTGATGTACACTTGGTGTATAGTATACATTAATATACACGTATCACTGTGTATATAACTTGGTGTTAGGAGCCATGACTTCTTTAATAATAATGCAAATGTCATTGGTTATGTAATAAGGTTGGATTACCTTTCTGATTACACCATGAGTGTCATGAGTTATGTAATGAGGGTTACAAATAATTACTTGGTCTCCATCTCTTATAAAATATGCATTTAACACCATTTTGTTTATATTCGTCCAAGTTCCTGGGCTGGGTAGACCGGAGTGGGCTTCGGTAAACTGGTCTGTTCATAGACATTTTCATGTGCTACTAAGTATTTAGACTGGTCTGTACGTTTGTAAGAACCCGTGTCAAGTACGTAAACAGACTGCTATATTTCAACAAAATTCCTGTCTTTCTAGTTCACATTGGTTCATGAAATTGTAGTGACATGATTGCAAACAAACCATACCCGGGAGGGGCTTGAACCCGCGGTCAGTCTCTCGTAAATCTTCAGACTGACGCGTTATCCACTGGCCCAGTGGATAACGCGTCGGTCTGGAGTTTTAAAACACACTGACCGCGGGTTCGATTCCCTCCCGGGGTATGGCTAGTTCAACTTCACCAGAAGGATTAAGAGAATACCGTGACCGGAAAAATACACTGATAACCCGCAAATAGACTGAAACGTGTAACGACGTTTCGGTCCGACTTCATGACCAAGTTTCACACTAGTCTGGAGAGTAGTATGTTAGTGCAGTGGAAGTCGTAGTCTGCGACGGTGGGAGCAGCACGTCAGAAGAAGCCGCCCTGTCATTGTCTGATGGTATGGTTGTATGGTAGGAGCGGTGATATTGTCTTCAGGTGTCGATGTCTGTGTAGTCACCCACTTACGTATGCAGGGGTCGAATCATAGATGGCTCCTGGCTCCGCATTCTTGGCGTGTGCGTGAGAGACCCACCCACCCACTCACCAAATGTTACTGCCGGTCTGCTGCTCAACCTGCAATGTCTGCTGCTCAACCTGCAATCATGCATGTCGCGTTTCCAGAACCAGAAAATCCACTTAAATTATATTGTTTGATGGTGGATCTGTTGGGTGTTAGAAGCTACTGTGGCTGGCTTGCTGCCTCCTGCTACTGTTGGCTTCTTGGCTGCTGTTGTTGCTGCTTGCTACTACTGTTAGTGTGGGATTGCTAAACTGTTTCCCAAACACACACTACTGGTTCATTACCACCCTATTTGATTCCCTTCATTCCATGAACAAAATAAAAACATGTTGTATGTATATATATATGTCGTGCCGATTAGGTAAAACTTGCAATTTTGGCTTAAATAGCAACGCTCATCTTGCCATATAAGACAAGTGAAAATTTGTGTATCCAATAATTTCGCCAAAATCATTCTGACATAACGAAAAAAATATATTTCATTGTGTTTGTTTATTAATAAATTAATGTTAACGTATCTAAAATATATTTAGTTGGGTTAGCCTAAATTAAATTGCGCTTGTTGTAATAAGGTTAGGTAGGTTTTCAAAGTTTCTCTTGGTACAAAATTATAAATTCTTACATTAACATAAATGAAAAAAATATATCTTTAAACGTATAAGAGAAAATTTTAGAAAGGACTTAATTTTAGATGAGTTCTTGCTAATTGACCAGTTTTACCTAATCGGCACGACATATATAATATATATATATATATATATATATATTATATATATATATATATATATATATATATATATATATATATATATATATTTATTTATATATATATTTATTATTATTATTATTATTATTATGCACGCATGCTTAACAGTTCGCAAAAGATAAATTATTTATAAATAGGGTTCGAACCTGCTGATCTTGTGCTTTTACTGCACTGATGTTTCGGAGATGGCAGTGTTCAAGAGACAGGTTCCTTGATGTGGGTGTTACTGTGAGAGGGAGGGGGGAGAGCAGCTGCGGCGGGTCTTGGTAGAGGGAATTTCGGCTGTCCTTCCCTTGCTTGTGTAAATCCGATGGCCTTGCAGTACCCAGGCGCTAAATACGACCCCTGAGGGTTTGTCCTCTACCCTGAATGTAACTATTTCAGAGAAATAATTTTTAAGAATATTTAGATATTTCCCAGATAATTATCTAACTTTTTTCGAAGATGACGCAAATCAAAATAGGATTTTTTTTGGCGTAGTGCGAAACGTCGGTTTCTTAACGCAGTTTTTATCAAATGTTCTTTTGTTCTTTATTTTTAAATAGGTTGTGTAAAATTTAGATTAGGTTAGGTTTGGTTGGGTTACACAAGCCTATAAAACCTAAATTTGCTGTATTTAACTACAAATTACAAACTCAGTCATCTATACCTCTGACAACGTAGTGGTCGAGACTCACGCTTCTGTAACATTACGTAATCTTTATTGAGGAAACCTTTCCCCACACAGTGGCTTCAACAGTTCAGTTCAAAGAACAGTAGAAGAGGAATAGTAGTTTGAGGTAATCAGTCCCTCAGCATGGAATCTGTCTTTACCTCAAACTCTACCGTTCTATGTATTGGACTAATGAAGCCACTGTGTGGAGAATAAAGATTCCCAAATATTGCCAAATCTTATTTTAAACCATTTATTACAAGGTAGTGAACGTTGAAATGTGAACGTTTATCCCTCCTGGTGTGAAACGTTCAACATGTATCCCCCAAATAGCTACTGTTACGCATTATACGCTCGAGTGTACGCGCTATGCTATAATTTCTACCTTGAAAACATGCTTAAATCTTAAAAAAAAATTATAGAGCTGCATAGTATAATTATCTTTTGCCAGTAATGACTCGTGTTTTTCAGCCCTATGGTATTTTATGACTCGATAATTAACCTGATAATTAGGACGATAACATAACGAGGTGGTTGTGATAATTATGTGAGAGCTGCTGGGAGTCAGTGCTCTGCTCTCTCTCTCTCTGTCTCTCTCTCTCTCTCTCTCTCTTGACATAGTTTAAGGACTCTAGTTTATTGACAACTTATTTACAAGTTAAGCTTCATAACTTGACAATGCTAAGACTGTTACCTACATCAGCTCATTTGAAACATTATTGTTATGAACATACAATAAACGGATGAAGTTGAGCCATCTGTCCATGCATTTTCATTTGATCAATACTTATCTCGTTGACATCATAATGCTGTACAATGTGTTCCAGACTCGAATCATTGATGTTCTGGACAAGGTTACAGCCAGAGTGAAGTTGCTGCTTTCTGCCCGTCTTGTGATATAGAAGCTTGCTTCTCGCTGTCCTTGAAGTGGAGCCAAGTGTGGTACTTTGACAATGTTGGCCCCTCCCCCTCTCTCTCTCTCTCTCTTCCTCTTCTCTCTCTACACACACAAACAGGTGTGGGGGCAGAATGGGTCCAGGTGACCAGGCTCACAGTTGACTACTCTTAATAAGCAGTCCAGCTAGTAATTAAAGAACAGACATTCTCAAGCTGGTGCCTCTTCACCCCTCGCAAGCTCCCTCTTCCCTCCCCCTCGCAATCTTCCTCTTCCCTTCCCCTCGCAGTCTCCCTCTTCTCTTCCCCTCGCAGTCTCCCTCTCCCCTTCCCCTCGCAGTCTCCCTCTCCCCTTCTCCTCGCAGTCTCCCTCTCCCCTTCCCTCGCAGTCTCCCTCTCACCTTCCCCTCGCAGTCTCCCTCTCCCCTTCCCCTGCAGTCTCCCTCTCCCTTCCCCTCGCAGTCTCCCTCTCCCTTCCCCTCGCAGTCTCCCTCTCCCTTCCCCTCGCAGTCTCCCTCTCCCTTCCCCTCGCAGTCTCCCTCTCCTTCCCTCGCAGTCTCCCTCTCCCTTCCCCTCGCAGTCTCCCTCTCCCTTCCCCTCGCAGTCTCCCTCTCCTTCCCCTCGCAGTCTCCCTCTCCCTTCCCCTCGCAGTCTCCCTCTCCCTTCCCCTCGCAGTCTCCCTCTCCCCTTCCCTCGCATGTCTCCCTCTCCCTTCCCTCCAGTCTCCCTCTTCCCTCCCCCTCACAGTCTCCCTCTTGCCTCCCCCTCGCAGTCTCCCTCTTGCCTCCCCCTCGCAGTCTCCCTCTTGCCTCCCCCTCGCAGTCTCCCTCTTGCCTCCCCCTCGCAGTCTCCCTCTTGCCTCCCCTCGCAGTCTCCCTCTTGCCTCCCCCTCAGCAGTCTCCCTCTTGCCTCCCCCTCGCAGTCTCCCTCTTGCCTCCCCCTCGCAGTCTCCCTCTTGCCTCCCCTCTGCAGTCTCCCTCTTGCCTCCCCCTCGCAGTCTCCCTCTTGCCTCCCCCTCGCAGTCTCCCTCTTGCCTCCCCCTCGCAGTCTCCCTCTTGCCTCCCCCTCGCAGTCTCCCTCTTGCCTCCCCCTCGCAGTCTCCTCCCTCCCTGCGTCTCTCTGCCTCCCCCTCGCAGTCTCCCTCTTGCCTCCCCCTCGCAGTCTCCCTCTTGCCTCTCCCCTCGCAGTCTCCCTCTTGCCTCCCCCTCGCAGTCTCCCTCTTGCCTCCCCCTCGCAGTCTCCCTCTTGCCTCCCCCTCGCAGTCTCCCTCTTGCCTCCCCTCGCAGTCTCCCTCTTGCCTCCCCCTCGCAGTCTCCCTCTTGCCTCCCCCTCGCAGTCTCCTCTTGCCTCCCCCTCGCAGTCTCCCTCTTGCCTCCCCCTCCAGTCTCCCTCTTGCCTCCCCCTCGCAGTCTCCCTCTTGCCTCCCCTCCAGTCTCCCTCTTGCCTCCCCCTCGCAGTCTCCCTCTTGCCTCCCCCTCGCAGTCTCCCTCTTGCCTCCCCCTCGCAGTCTCCCTCTTGCCTCCCCCTCGCAGTCTCCCTCTTGCCTCCCCCTCGCAGTCTCCCTCTTGCCTCCCCCTCGCAGTCTCCCTCTTGCCTCCCCCTCATTTGTCAGTCTCCCTCTTGCCTCCCCTCGCAGTCTCCCTCTTGCCTCCCCCTCGCAGTCTCCCTCTTGCCTCCCCCTCGCAGTCTCCCTCTTGCCTCCCCCTCGCAGTCTCCCTCTTGCCTCCCCTCGCAGTCTCCCTCTTGCCTCCCCCTCGCAGTCTCCCTCTTGCCTCCCCCTCGCAGTCTCCCTCTTGCCTCCCCCTCCGCAGTCTCCCTCTTGCCTCCCCCTCGCAGTCTCCCTCTTGCCTCCCCCTCGCAGTCTCCCTCTTGCCTCCCCCTCGCAGTCTCCCTCTTGCCTCCCCCTCGCAGTCTCCCTCTTGCCTCCCCCTCGCAGTCTCCCTCTTGCCTCCCCCTCCAGTCTCCCTCTTGCCTCCCCTCCCCAGTCTCCCTCTTGCCTCCCCCTCGCAGTCTCCCTCTTGCCTCCCCCTCGCAGTCTCCCTCTTGCCTCCCCCTCGCAGTCTCCCTCTTGCCTCCCCCTCGCAGTCTCCCTCTTGCCTCCCCCTCGCAGTCTCCCTCTTGCCTCCCCCTCGCAGTCTCCTCTTGCCTCCCCCTCGCAGTCTCCCTCTTGCCTCCCCCTCGCAGTCTCCCTCTTGCCTCCCCCTCGCAGTCTCCCTCTTGCCTCCCCCTCGCAGTCTCCCTCTTGCCTCCCCTCGCAGTCTCCCTCTTGCCTCCCCCTCGCAGTCTCCCTCTTGCCTCCCCCTCGCAGTCTCCCTCTTGCCTCCCCTCGCAGTCTCCCTCTTGCCTCCCCCTCGCAGTCTCCCTCTTGCCTCCCTCGCAGTCTCCCTCTTGCCTCCCCTCGCAGTCTCCCTCTTGCCTCCCCCTCGCAGTCTCCCTCTTGCCTCCCCCCCGCAGTCTCCCTCTTGCCTCCCCCTCGCAGTCTCCCTCTTGCCTCCCCCTCGCAGTCTCCCTCTTGCCTCCCCTCGCAGTCTCCCTCTTGCCTCCCCCTCGCAGTCTCCCTCTTGCCTCCCCCTCGCAGTCTCCCTCTTGCCTCCCCCTCGCAGTCTCCCTCTTGCCTCCCCCTCGCAGTCTCCCTCTTGCCTCCCCTCGCAGTCTCCCTCTTGCCTCCCCCTCGCAGTCTCCCTCTTGCCTCCCCCTCGCAGTCTCCCTCTTGCCTCCCCCTCGCAGTCTCCTCTTGCCTCCCCCTCGCAGTCTCCCTCTCCTCCCTGCAGTCTCCCTCTTGCCTCCCCCTCGCAGTCTCCCTCTTGCCTCCCTCGCAGTCTCCCTCTTCCTCCCCCTCGCACCTCCGCGTCCCTCTTCCCTCAACCTCGCAGTCTCCCTCTTCCCTCAACCTCGCAGTCTCCCTCAACCTCGCAGTCTCCCTCAACCTCGCAGTCTCCCTCTTCCCTCAACCTCGCAGTCTCCCTCTTCCCTCAACCTCGCAGTCTCCTCTTCCCTCACCTCGCAGTCTCCTCTTCCCTCAACCTCGCAGTCTCCCTCTTCCCTCAACCTCGCAGTCTCCCTCTTGCCTCCCCCTCGCAGTCTCCCTCTTCCCTCAACCTCGCAGTCTCCCTCTTCCCTCCCCCTCGCAATATCCTTTCCTCGCGGTCTCCCTCTTCTCTCCCTTCCCTCGCGGTCTCCCTCTTCTCTCCCTTCCCTCGCGGTCTCCCTCTTCTCTCCCTTCCCTCGCGGTCTCCCTCTTCTCTCCCTCGCGGTCTCCCTCTTCTCCCCTTCCCTCGAGGTCTCCCTCTTCTCCCCTTCCCTCGCGGTCTCCCTCTTCTCCCCTCTATCCTTCTCCCCTCCTTGTCAGGAGGCAGGTGGGGGGGACTCGCCCATCTTCTCACGTTCCAATGTCATTATCTTCATTTTAGGTTTAAGAAATGTAGTTTTTCGTTGAGCTGAGATTTTTTCAGTTGAAACCCTTCGTAACATAAAAGCCTTCCCGGGGCGCCGCCCCCAAATAAAAATTTTTGGAATGCCGTATATGTTTATGAAATTATTATAGAAAGCTTTGAAATGTTCCACTACATAATGAAGCCCAAAAGGGCCCTTTTAAGGGTCACCGCTCCTTCGTTAAAATTTATGGAATGTCGTATATCTTAAATCATGGGAACAAGTACCATTTTTTTTTTTAAATAAACATAATTCTGGGAATTTTAAATGTGTATAAAAGCCCATTTAGAATGTTTCATGAAATACCCATCAAAGGCTCTTGTTCCAGGGAATTTTATCCTTCCTCAATTTCCTTCGGGTCGGATCCGACTTGCTTAGTTTCCACGCGGTGGCTGACGACCTACGGGTTTAGTGCTTTCCCCATGAGTGTAATATTCATACACCATAGCAACCCCCCCCCTCCCGTGTTTTAGTAGAGCCCCCCCCCCCAGTGTTTTAGGAGCCGCCCCCCATGTTTCAGGAGCCCCCACAGTCCTCCCACGCCTTACCGTCCCCATGCCCCGCCTGGCATCTGTTACCCGAGATGCGTAGGGTCTGACTGGGATGCCACCTGCTGACCCATGCTTCTCCCCATTGTTAATAACCCATTCAAAACCCTCTAGTAATTCCTATCACCCATTATCGGTTTCCCTCCCATTGCTAGTAACCCCATTCGCAATACCCCCCGCCTCTCACCCACCCATTATCAGTTCGTACCCATTGTGAGTAACCCATGCACAGCTCCCCTTCTAAATGGAGTGAGCTCCTATCCATTTTTACTCACCATTTTCTCAACTAATCAGTGAAGTGACTCCCTCCAACCCATTGACGGTGCCTCCCATTGTTAGTACATCCCATCAGTAGTATCCTTAGCAACCTCCACCTTCCATTGGCAGTACCCTCATGCGTGATTGTCAACCCATCAGAGGCAAGCCATTCCACTCTCCCCATTTACAAATACCTCGTTCCACCGTTTTAATAGATTATTGAAACTGCTTCTCCCCCATTGTTAATGCATCCCTTCCCCTCCCCCCCCCCATAATCCCCCTTAAGTAACAGGTTGTACTCGTGGACACAGCAAAAGGGGGGGGAGACCTTTTTTTATGTAGTAAAGTATATAAAAAACTCAAACTATGTGAATAAGTGTTGATTTATAATTCTCCTTCCCACTTTTTGTCATTCCTTAGCCGTGTATGGAGTTTGTCATCATTTAACCTTTGACCTGTGTGTGTGTGCACCTAATTGTGGTTGCAGGGGTCTATTCATAGCTCCTGGCCCCGTCAGGAGCTGTGTGAGCGAGTGAGATAGTTTCATTTAATTATTTTTATTTTTTATATTTATTTTCATGTATTTAATTTTTATTTATAATTTTTTATTTAATTTTTGTGTAGGTAAAGCAGACGCACTTGTGGTATCAAGTGTTACGTAATTTTTGTTAATCTCTAAATAGTCGCAACATTATCTCTTCTTCATTCCATTGTTACATCACTTTGCGTAGACACTTTTTAGTATCCCTTAGTCTACACTACTGCCTCCGTTCCCTCTTGCGGCATCTCTCTCAACCTGTTTTAAAGGTACTAAGAAATCTCTTCATCTATGCTATGACCTTTTATAACCTGGATGTAATTGTCTTTTATAATCCAGCGTCGACATCGTATGCTTTAAACCTTTCATTTTAGTTCGCATTTCTTTGTCTCATTACTTCATTTAATCATTGAAGACTCTTCACTCAGCACGCGCTTATTAGAAGAAATATACATATGCAAGATCTGGGTATCTTTATTGTTGACGTTTCGACATCCAGTGGCTTTATCAACACTCAGGTAAAATGGGAAGACAGAACTATATACAAAAGATGAGGTAATCAGTCTCTCAGCCTTTGGGACTGATTACCTCATATTTTGCATATAGTTTATCCATTAGCCAACCAGCACAACTGAAAAAATGTAAATATTACTATGGTATATAAGGTATGTGTCAAGCATTAGGTATACTGTTAATGAAATAAGGAATCTGAATGCCAAAGGCATACAGTTAGAAACCAGAGTACATATGTAACTCAGTGTGGCAATATGAACATATGTAAGCATATTTATAAAGCAACTTGCAAAGTGAACCCATTGGTGTTGTAGCCAGGTTTAGGCTTAGTAGTTAAAAGTATTTTGGCAGTTTGGCAGACTCTCGGATGATCAGACTAAATGTAATGTATGTGGTCACCTGTATGGTCACTTTAGCACCGTGCTTGATTGTCCACTTATTGTGGAATAACTTACTAATGAAATTGAAAGTCTTATCTTACCTCTGTCAACCCTACCTTGTCACCTCTCACTCCCCCCTTCCTCTCCCATTCGACCCTCCGTCCCTTCCTCCGTCGTGGGTGTATCCGAAGAAGGGAATGAGAACGATTTCACTAATTAATCGCCCCGCGTGTGTTGCGACCTCTCATGTCATGCCAGTAAAATGCCCGCTGGCCCACCAGTGGGCATTTTACTAGTTAAAATAGTTCAGTATGCCGTTACGTAGAGATCACTACAGAAGGTGGGGACGGGGTTGGCCTGATGGTGAAGAATTCCTGATTAAGTAATTGTAACTACTATCACCTGTGGATCAAACAAAGTTGCCTCCCATCACCCAGTCGCTGTATGACGCATACGAATTTAGTGCTGCTCCTATTTAAATGCTGATGATGATGATAATATTGATGCCCAGGCTAGGAGGACGAGTAGCAAGATAATGTAGAGAATTCTGATGTTAAAATGGGCGAGGGAGAGGTAGGTAGGTAGGTAAGTAGGTGGGTAAGTAGGTGGGTATAAAATGGAATAGTGAGGGAGAGAATTATTAGTGAAGGAAGGTATTGAAGCAGCTAGTGGTCTTGAGGTTAACTTGCTCGAGTTTCCTTAATACGCTTACAAGCCTCAGGTTGTGTAAACAATAATAGTGGTGTTACAAGCCTCAGGTTGTGTAAACAATAATACTGGTGTTACAAGCCTCAGGTTGTGTAAACAATAATACTGGTGTTACAAGCCTCAGGTCGTGTAAACAATAATACTGGTGTTACAAGCCTCAGGTTGTGTAAACAATAATACTGGTGTTACAAGCCTCAGGTTGTGTAAATAATAATACTGGTGCAACAAGCCTCAGGTTGTGTAAACAATAATACTGGTGCAACAAGCCTCAGGTTGTGTAAACAATAATACTGGTGTTACAAGCCTCAGGTTGTGTAAACAATAATACTGGTGTTACAAGCCTCAGGTTGTGTAAACAATAATACTGGTGTTACAAGCCTCAGGTTGTGTAAACAATAATACTGGTGCAACAAGCCTCGGGTTGTGTAAACAATAATACTGGTGCAACAAGCCTCAGGTTGTGTAAACAATAATACTGGTGTTACAAGCCTCAGGTTGTGTAAACAATAATACTGGTGCAACAAGCCTCAGGTTGTGTAAACAATAATACTGGTGTTACAAGCCTCAGGTTGTGTAAACAATAATACTGGTGTTACAAGCCTCAGGTTGTGTAAACAATAATACTGGTGTTACAAGCCTCAGGTTGTGTAAACAATAATACTGGTGTTACAAGCCTCAGGTTGTGTAAACAATAATACTGGTGTTACAAGCCTCAGGTTGTGTAAACAATAATACTGGTGTTACAAGCCTCAGGTTGTGTAAACAATAATACTGGTGTTACAAGCCTCAGGTTGTGTAAACAATAATACTGGTGTTACAAGCCTCAGGTTGTGTAAACAATAATACTGGTGTTACAAGCCTCAGGTTGTGTAAACAATAATACTGGTGCAACAAGCCTCAGGTTACAAGTAAACACACCTTGCACTCGTGCAACAAGCCTCAAGTCTTTTTGAAACTATACAACAGTGAGCTTGAAATGTCATGTTAAAGCTCCAGGAGTCTCGTAAAGTCACGTCAATCGTATTAACACTTCACTACACACAGCCTAGAAAAGTTAGTGAGGCTTAAAACTTTCATAAAAAGACATACTTAAAAGCCCTGAAGCTCAAAGCCTAGATTTTCAGCTTTATACTCAGACGTATGTCTAATGAAACGTTAAGGTTCTTAAACTTAAATTCTTTAAATGAGGTTCCAATACCATATATAATATCTCAAGGCTAATATTATATTCATGTCAAGGTTAAATCCCCGGCGGCCTACCAGACAGCCAGCCATTACGATAATTACCACATAAATCCATCGCCAGGTAGGGCTATCTAACTTAGTGATTAATCTCCTTGGCATCACCATACTGTGTGTAATCACCTATTTGTGGTTTCAGGGGTCGATTCACAGCTCCTGGCCCCGCCTCTTCACTAGTTTCTACTAGGTTCACACACTCCCTTTTCGAAGATCCTTATTGTACCTCATAAAGCCGGGTATGAATTCTGCCTCCACTACACACTCCAGATTGTTCCACTTCCTAACAACTGTTTGTGTGCGTATATGTACACACCTGTCTTGCAACAGGTGTTTTTGGCAGATATTTAGTGGGTGTCAGTTTCGCCTTATTCGAAACGCTTAACTATCAGTATTTTTTATAAATATTTAGTATTTCAGTTTTTAAAGTCTTGTGGATTATGTTTCATTTGCTACTGACACAATTTCTTCTATTTCCTCCTCTTTATTACTTATTTCCCTATCCTCCTTTCACTCATCTCTCTCCACATGCTTCTCTTTATCATCCCCTCATTACCTCCTTTCCCCACAATCCTATTCTTCATTCCATTTTTATTTTCACTCTCCCCTTTCTCATATGTCTCCTTCCTTTCCGCCCTACTTTCCTTTTCCTGCCATTGTCCCCTTACCTAATCTTGCCCCTACCCTCTTCCCCGGCACTGGGTCACCTTACCATGGAAGTAATTAGGTGAAGATTAAGACTGTGTGCAACAGTTGGGTATCTTTATTGTTGAAAAGTTTCGCCTACACACTAGGCTTCTTCAGTCAAATACAGACTGAGCAGCAGTAGTGAAATGAAGATGTAATCAGTCCATCAACCTTGGAGGAAAAAGTATTTGAGGTGGTCAGTCCCTCAGCCTGGCTGAGGGACTGACATGCAAGAATGCCTGTGGTTCAGAAGCTCCAGGGGTGACTGTCGTCACGTCCACTACAGGGACGTAATGTGTTGGTGTCTTGGATGCTGAAGCAACGACTGTGACACGTCTGACTTTCTGGGTTACCTTAATCGCTTTGTTTTTGAGAAGTAGAAGGCTCAGTAGACCCTACATGAACGAGACAGGTTCAAAAAGACACGAGTATTTAACCCTCGTATTTTAACATCATTGAGGCTAATTCATATATGTTGAGCTTAGTCTACGCTTGTCCATCCAATCCTTATCTCCCCACCTTCCCCTGTTCCATGTATTCATCCTTCTCTTCTCTCCCATAATCATAGTCTCTCCTCACCTCTTTCCCTTTTCCCTACCCATCCTTCATTCCTCTGCCCATCCTTATCCCGAAGTTACGGATCTATAGCCTTCCTCATTACTCTCTGGAGAGACCTACACCTCCCTCTACCTTTCCCAGTACACCATAGGCGGTGATTATACCTCTTGAGTATACTTACAAGGGTGATCATAATTCACTCTTATGTAGGCATAGTAGCTACCTGTCTGTGGGCGTGGTAGACTGTGGGCGTCTACCTGGAAGGGTATTCAGGGGTCAACACCACCGCGGCCGCCTGATTCAAGACCAGTCCTCCCAGTAGATCAGAGCATAATCATTCAGGCTGTTACTGCTGACCGCACGCAATCCAACATGCTAACCGCAGCCCGACTGACCGGGCACTAACTTTAGGAGTCTCTCCAGTTCCATCTTGTGTATGCTGGGAGGCTGTTGAACAGTCTTGGGCCCCTGACACTTCTGGTGTTTTCCCTTAGTGTATTTACGGCACCCCTGCTTTTCATGGGGGTATATTGCTCTGTGTCGTCTAAGTCTCTTCCCTTTGTACAGTATGATTTTTGTGTGCAGGTTTGGGGACCAGTCCCTCTAGGATTTTCCAACTGTAAATTATGATCAATCTTTCTCACTTGCGTTTCAATGATTACAGATAAATACCTCAAACGTTCCCAGTAATTAGTGATTGACTGTACTTGTACGTGCAGTGAAGGTTCTCTGTTCATTCTTCATATCTGCAGTTTCGCCTACTTTGAAAGTGACTCTGTTGTTGTTTTTTACCCAACAAGTCTGCCGTCTCCCACCGAGGCAGGGTGACCCAAAAAGAAAGAAAATCCCCAAAAATAAAATACTTTCATCATCTTTCAACACTTTCACCTCACTCATACATACTGTCTTTGCAGAGGCGCTCAGATACGACAGCTGAGAATAAATCCCTCCCAACTGTCACTATCCTAGACCCCTCCTTTAAAGTGCAGGAATTGTACTTCCCATTTCCAGGACTCAAGTCCAACTAAATCAATTAACTGGTTTCCCTGAATCCCTTCACAAAATATTACCCTGTTCACACTCCAACAGTTCGTCAGGACCCAAAAACCATTCGTCTCCATTCATTCCTATAACACGCTCACACATGCTTGCTGGAAGTCCAAGCCCCTCGCCCACAAAACCTCCTTTACCCCCTCCCTCCAACCTTTTCGATGACGACCCCTACCCCGCCTTCTTTCCCCTACAGATTTATAGCTCTCCAAGTCATTCTACTTTGATCCATTCTCTCTAAATGACCAAACCATTTCAACCACCCCTCTTCAGCCTTCCCATCAACCCCTCTTCAGCCCTCTGACAAATACTTTTAGTAACTCCACACCTCCTCCTAATTGCCACACTCCGAATTTTCTGCATAATATTTACACCACACATTGCCCTTAGACAGGACATCTCCACTGCCTCCAGCCGCCTCCTCGCTGCAGCATTTGCAACCCATGCTTCACACCCATATAAGAGTGTTGGTACTACTATACTTTCGTACATTCAGTTCTTTGCCTCCATGATACCATGATGCTCTCCACAGATACCTCAACGCACCACTCACCTTTTTTCCTTCATCAATTCTATGGTTAACCTCATCCTTCATATACCCATCCGCTGACAAGTCAACTCCCAAATATCTGAAAACATTCACTTCTTCCATAATCCCTCTCTCCAATGTGATATGCAATTTTTCTTTATTTAAATCGTTTGATACCCTAATCACCTTACTCTTATCTATGTTCACTTTCAACTTTCTACCTTTACACACCCTCTCAAACTCGTCCACTAACCTTTGCAACTTTTCTTTAGAATCTCCCATAAGCAAAGTATCATCAGCAAAAGTAACTGTGTCACCTCCCATTTTGCATTTAATTCCCATAATTTAATCCCACCCTCTCCACCCTAGCATTTACTTTTTTACAACCCCATCTATAAATATATTAAACAACCATGGTGACATTACACATCCCTGTCTAAGACCTACTTTTACCGGGAAGTAATCTCCTCTCTCTACACATCCTAACCTGAGCCTCACTATCCTCATAAAAACTCTTTACAGCCTTCAGTAACTTACTACCTATTCCATACACTTGCAACATTTGCCACATTGTTTCCCTATCCACCTTATCATATGCCTTTTCTAAATCCATAAATGCAATGAAAACTTCCCTACCTCTATCTAAATACTGTTCACATATATGCTTCACTGTAAACACTTGATCTACACATCCCCTACCACTCTAAACCTCCTTGCTCATCTGCAATCCTACTCTGGCTTCCCTCTAATTCTTTCAATAATAACCCTGCCATACTCTTTACCTGGTATACTCGGGAAACTTATTCCCTATAATTTTACTATCTCTTTTATCCCCTTCCCTTTATATAAAGAAACTATAATGCTCTTGCCAATCCCTAGGTACCTTCCCTCTTTCATACATTTATTAAACAAAAATACCAACCACTCCAACACTATATCCTCCCCTGCTTTTAACATTTCTATCATGATCACATCAGTTCCAGCTGCTTTAACCCCTTTCATTCTACGTAATGCCTCACGCACCTCCCCCACACTCACATCCTGCTCTTCTTCACTCCTAAACGATGTTATACCTCCCTGGCCAGCTCGACATTTAGTCATCGACATTTAAAGTTCCTCAAAATATTCCACCATCTACCCAATACCTCCAGCTCCCCATCTACTAACTCCCTTCCTCTGTTTTTAACTGACAAATCCATTCGTTCCTAGGCTTTTTAACTTGTTCACTCCAAATCTCATCTAAATTTTCCAAAATTTCTTCAATCCTCTCTCCACTCTCTTCTCCAGGTGCTACACTTTTCACTTTTCTCCACCTTTATTTTACTCCCATATCTTGATTTATTACATTTTTCTCTTTACCTGCCATAACTGATTATTCAACATTATTCCACCCTTCTTCAGCTCTAACTCTTTTGAACCCCTGACCTAATCCCATTTATTTCTCCACTGAAACACTCTTACCCTTCACTTTATCTCACTTTAAAGACATCCACTCTTTCATTCAAAACCCTCTACATCATTCTTATCATTGCACACCCGCACTTTCAAACATCCCATTTAACGGTTTTCTTCTAGTGTTTCTTCAGTTTCTCTTAGTTTCACAGTATTCAGCCTTTAGACAGCCACTTAAAGTGGCATTCCTTGTTCTGAAAAAAAAAAAAAAAAAAAAAAAAAAAAAAAAAAAAAAAAAAAAAAAAAAAAAAAAAAAAAAAAAAAAAAAAAAAAAAAAAAAAAAAAAAAAAAAAAAAAAAAAAAAAAAAAAAAAAAAAAAAAAAACTGATTATTCAACATTATTGCCACTCCTTCTTTAGCTCTAACTCTATTTGAAACCCTGACCTAATCCCATTTATTTCTCCCCACTGAAACTCTCCTACCCCTTCAGCTTTGTCTCACTTAAAGCCAAGACATCCAGCTTCTTTTCATAACATCTACAATCATATCTTTCTTATCATTCGCACAACATCCACGCACATTCAAACATCCCACTTTGACGGTTTTCTTCTAGTGTTTCTTCTAGTTTTCTCTTAGTGTTCAGCAGTATTCCAGCCTAGAGAGAACAAGCCACTTAAAAAGAGTGGCATTCCTTGTTCTGAAAGTTTTCGTTATCCATCCTATCATTTTCTCGCAATTGTGATGACTTTTTTTTTTTTAGGCTAATCCTACATTATCACTCCTAAAGTTCTTCACATTAGTTTTTCCCTCTATTGTGTTGTAAGAATTTTTATATTCCTCTCTAGTTTTTATTTCATCGAGTTTCCCCATAACGAAATAAATGAAATTTGTCCTCGTTTAACGTTATATTGTTTTCTGCGGCCCATTGGAAGACATGATTTATATCCACTTGGAGAGAGTTTTCTCAAGTGGATGACTCTTGCAAATCTAGTATTGTCTGCAAAGGAAGACAGTGCTATGGTTTGCATGTGTCAGATATAAGGAACAGCTTTTCCCAAATGTTGCAAAAGTCTCATTCTTCACTATCAGAAACCTGAAAACCAAGAGAAACACACAACACAGAGAATTCAACGCTGGAATCTACAACATTCCACGTGGGAGGAAATGATACTGTTTCCGGGGATGGGGGGGGTAAAGGAGCCTAAAATAACGCATTGGTTAACACGTACGCTTGCCAGGATGTCATACACAGCAGCACCCATAACATCTCATGCGATTCAATGACGTCAAACTTGTAAAGCCTGTCATCAGGAGTCAGGCCCGAATTGCAGGCTGTTTAGAATCTGCCCTTGTCACTACCACCAAACCAACACTATTCCCCAAAACTCAGGAAGTTTTATAATCTCGAATTGTATTTGTCACGTCCTAAGCTGAACACTGCAATTATTCAACTCTGCCCCGGGGTCCATGCAGCACCAGGCTTGCCCTGCTTTATCTTCAATTGTTTTTCACGTTCTTCATATTAAATCGATAAAACCCCTGGTGTACAAAACTTTTCTTTAATAAAGTCCTAATACTGTACATGGTATTGCATATTTATTTAATTAGAATCACATCAAATAACTACATTCATCTAACTGGTGCAGAATTTGATACAATCTCAAGATTTCAAATGTCATTAACAATGAAGTGATTTCCCTGTTTCCTGTACGGTTTGTTTGGACCTGCCTCTGTGGTTGCATGTTTGGACATTCTTGAATACAGTGCTCGTGTGTGGTGTCTGTCCACAATTTTATTTTCACGTGATGACATCTCCATCCAAACTGTCCTGTTTGTAAGACAAAAGTTCTATTCGACGTTCTTTGTCCATTTCTAATTTAGCCAAGGCATCGATTTTACCATGTTCTTGTAGGACTAAGTGACAGAGTATCCACCAAGGTTTAACTTTAATCCTGTCTGTCAGTCAGTGCATGAGTCTGCCCCGTACATTGTTACATTCACACTTCAGGCTGTTTGGATCGAGGAGGATAGGCAGTCAGAAAATCACCAAACTGGCTGTATTTTCGTATATGTAGGCTTAGTTGTTTATATAGTAAATGACATTACATACCTTTTATACCTTTGAGTTTTGAAAGTCTTACTACTCTGAGCCCGTCTATGGGCCAGCCTCGTCATCTATATGGCATAAAATTTCGGAATTTATAGCTATCACACCCGATGGCTATTGGGGGAAAAAGTAGTCACGTGACGGCCAACGCTGACTGCGGAGTTATGGGCGAGAGTGTTCAGTAGTTTGTTTAATTTCCGTCCAGTAATGGCAGTTTCCAACCCCACGCATACCATATGCTTCCTTTCCTGCTCCAAGTATGGCGCGTCAAACTTGTATTTACGTACCCAAGATGACTTATGATGTGACTTAAGATGGAGAGCAAGCAAGCATAGATCTATCCATACATGGATAACTGAAGTGTAATAAACACTTGTCAGTGCTCAGTAATAACATGCATGGACACTCACAATATTAATTGATCTGTATATTTCGATTCCCTTCTGGGATCCTCTTCGTCTGCTGAAGAGGATCCCTGAAGGGGATCGAAATATATGTACAGACCAATTAATCTGGAGTGTTTCTCCATGTGGCCTATCCATACATAATTAAAAGAGCTGTAGTGAAGGGAGGGATAAAATAATATAAAAAAAATAGTGGCCAAAACACTGCCTCTATCAGTAACAGAGAACTTTAAACCTCACGGGTCTATCGAACGAGGAGGGGAGTACACAGAGGCTCTCTGATGGTCAGACAACACTGATAGGTTAAATACTGGCTGGTACTTCTCTGATTATAAATTTGCTGATTCCTACTTGGTTATAAACCATCTGATTGTTCTTTCGAATAATCTGATTGTTCGTTGGTTATAAATTATTTTTATGAATGATCTGATTGTTCGTTGGTGATGAATGATCTGATTGTTCGTTGGTTATGAATGATCTGATTGTTCGTTGGTTATGAATGATCTGATTGTTCGTTGGTTATGAATGATCTGATTGTTCGTTATGAATGATCTGATTGTTCGTTGGTTATGAATGATCTGATTGTTCGTTATGAATGATCTGATTGTTCGTTGGTTATGAATGATCTGATTGTTCGTTGGTTATGAATGATCTGATTGTTCGTTGGTTATGAATGATCTGATTGTTCGTTGGTTATGAATGATCTGATTGTTCGTTGGTTATGAATGATCTGATTGTTCGTTGGTTATGAATGATCTGATTGTTCGTTGGTTATGAATGATCTGATTGTTCGTTGGTTATGAATGATCTGATTGTTCGTTGGTTATGAATGATCTGATTGTTCGTTGGTTATGAATGATCTGATTGTTCGTTGGTTATGAATGATCTGATTGTTCGTTGGTTATGAATGATCTGATTGTTCGTTGGTTATGAATGATCTGATTGTTCGTTGGTTATGAATGATCTGATTGTTCGTTGGTTATGAATGATCTGATTGTTCGTTGGTTATGAATGATCTGATTGTTCGTTGGTTATGAATGATCTGATTGTTCGTTGGTTATGAATTGATCTGATTGTTCGTTGGTTATGAATGATCTGATTGTTCGTTGGTTAGAATGATCTGATTGTTCGTGGTTACTGAATGATCTGATTGTTCGTTGGTTATGAATGATCTGATTGTTCGTTGGTTATGAATGATCTGATTGTTCGTTGGTTATGAATGATCTGATTGTTCGTTGGTTATGAATGATCTGATTGTTCGTTGGTTATGAATGATCTGATTGTTCGTTGGTTATGAATGATCTGATTGTTCGTTGGTTATGAATGATCTGATTGTTCGTTGGTTATGAATGATCTGATTGTTCGTTGGTTATGAATGATCTGATTGTTCGTTGGTTATGAATGATCTGATTGTTCGTTGGTTATGAATGATTTGATTGTTCGTTGGTTATGAATGATCTGATTGTTCGTTGGTTATGAATTATCATTGGTTAGAAGTTGGCTGGTATCTCAATGATTGGTTAAAAATTGGGGCGTGACTGCCTGCCATCAGTCAATGTGCGCGCGCATTCCGCAGGTGATGAAAACTCTCTACAGATGAGAAATTCTTCTCATTTGCCCAGCTCCACTTAGTCACGGTGAGTTTAATCTCGGTTTATTTTGTATTGAGGAGTTGGTGGGCAGCAAGGGCACGCTGCCTACCTCAGCGTGGGGCTGGTGGGCAGCATGGGCACGCTGCCTACCTCAGCGTGGGGCTGGTGGGCAGCAAGGGCACGCTGCCTACCTCAGCGTGGGGCTGGTGGGCAGCATGGGCACGCTGCCTACCTCAGCGTGGGGCTGGTGGGCAGCATGGGCACGCTGCCTACCTCAGCGTGGGGCTGGTGGGCAGCATGGGCACGCTGCCTACCTCAGCGTGGGGCTGGTGGGCAGCAGGGCCGCTGCCTCACCTCAGCGTGGGGCTGGTGGGCAGCATGGGCACGCTGCCTACCTCAGCGTGGGGCTGGTGGGCAGCATGGGCACGCTGCCTACCTCAGCGTGGGGCTGGTGGGCAGCATGGGCCGCTGCCTCCCAGCGTGGGGCTGGTGGGCAGCAAGGGCACGCTGCCTACCTCAGCGTGGGGCTGGTGGGCAGCATGGGCACGCTGCCTACCTCAGCGTGGGGCTGGTGGGCAGCATGGGCACGCTGCCTACCTCAGCGTGGGGCTGGTGGGCAGCAAGGGCACGCTGCCTACCTCAGCGTGGGGCTGGTGGGCAGCATGGGCACGCTGCCTACCTCAGCGTGGGGCTGGTGGGCAGCATGGGCACGCTGCCTCCTCAGCGTGGGGCTGGTGGGCAGCATGGGCACGCTGCCTACCTCAGCGTGGGGCTGGTGGGCAGCATGGGCACGCTGCCACCTCAGCGTGGGGCTGGTGGGCAGCAAGGGCACGCTGCCTACCTCAGCGTGGGGCTGGTGGGCAGCATGGGCACGCTGCCTACCCCAGCGTGGGGCTGGTGGGCAGCATGGGCACGCTGCCTACCTCAGCGTGGGGCTGGTGGGCAGCATGGGCACGCTGCCTACCTCAGCGTGGGGCTGGTGGGCAGCAGGGCACGCTGCCTACCTCAGCGTGGGGCTGGTGGGCAGCATGGGCACGCTGCCTACCTCAGCGTGGGCTGGTGGGCAGCATGGGCACGCTGCCTACCTCAGCGTGGGGCTGGTGGGCAGCATGGGCACGCTGCCTACCTCAGCGTGGGGCTGGTGGGCAGCATGGGCACGCTGCCTACCTCAGCGTGGGGCTGGTGGGCAGCATGGGCACGCTGCCTACCTCAGCGTGGGGCTGGTGGGCAGCATGGGCACGCTGCCTACCTCAGCGTGGGCTGGTGGGCAGCATGGGCACGCTGCCTACCTCAGCGTGGGGCTGGTGGGCAGCATGGGCACGCTGCCTACCTCAGCGTGGGGCTGGTGGGCAGCAAGGGCACGCTGCCTACCTCAGCGTGGGGCTGGTGGCGAGTTTTCCATGGGCCGCTCCTAGCACGTGAGCGATTTTTAGGGCTGGTGGGCAGCATGGGCACGCTGCCTACCTCAGCGTGGGGCTGGTGGGCAGCATGGGCACGCTGCCTACCTGGCTGTTTCATGATGAAATTATTTGTGGTATATCGTTACCTAGAGTACGATGCGGTCAGCTGGGCTCGGAGCATTACTTTAGTAATTGCTCTTTCTCTTTCGTTCTCCTTTTCTCCCTCGTTTTTTTCTTAAGTTCTTTCTGTTTCTCTCGTTCTATTTCTCTCTCCATTTTCACTGTGGCATTTGAAAACTTTCAGCATCGTCATTCATTACGGTCTCCAAGTGTTCCTTTTTATACAAATCCTGTTAGATTGTAATTATATAATTGCAGATCTATTCGTGCAAGTTTTTACTTCCTTGAATGTCATTAGTGTTACGAAATCGTAAGGAGCGTTGATCCTCGTGGAACTTCACTAACGTTGTCGTCACAAGATGGAGACAGTTTTACCCTCTTCTCCTTGTTTTCATGTTTTTTTAAACCGATAGGTATTGTTTCGGTCCAAGTATGTACCGAAATGTATTCATAAGTTTTTTCTTTTCTCTTCCCATGTGCGTTTTTTTTGTGTGTATTATTCCAGTCACAGTATTGTGCCTTTTTGTTCTGTAATCTTCCTGTGCAATAATTTGCATATTTTACACCATGTTCTACAATATACAATTTAATCTCTGGTGACGAACTCTTATCGAAAGATTTTGAAAAATAGATATAATCTACTCTGCTTTAAGTGCAGAGTTGAGATTATTAGAATCGTGGGGGAGTGCTAAACCCGTAGGATTAAAAAGCGTTTGTGGGGAAGGGGGCGGAGGATGGAAGGTATTCAGGGGTAATTCAGAGAACTGGAGCACAGATACAGTTCCCTGGATCAAGAGCCCCTCACCAGCGTCATGGAACCTCCCTTGATGGATCTTGTCACTTGATTCATGTGGTGAGAAAAATGTATATGGAGTCATAAACTGTTTTGGTGAGTAAGTTTTGCTGTGTAAAGCGTATTTATGTT
Organism: Cherax destructor; assembly: GCA_009830355.1. NCBI lineage: Eukaryota > Metazoa > Arthropoda > Malacostraca > Decapoda > Parastacidae > Cherax > Cherax destructor. Next base: position 496,186 of record WNWK01000075.1, read on the forward strand.
ATTACTTGTTAGTTGTACACAGAGCGAAACGTTGTCCTAGGGGGAAACTTAGTTCTGAGCGAAACGTTGTCCTTTGGGGAAATTTAGTTTTTGTATGAGAGACGTGTATGTGGGTATTAGGAATTGAGGATTAGTTTCGCCCATCCCTGGTGGACGAAACGTATTCTTAATACATATGTATTGAGGACTAGTTTCGAGAATTTGTTTAACCCGTGGACAGGCCCCTTGCGATGGTCCGAGGTAATACCCCATACCCAACAAAACTTGCACGTTTCAGAGGTCAACTTGGTGATTGATACTGACATGTAAGGAAGACGCGTATATGGGTATTAAGATGTCTTAATACCCATATACCCATTTCCGTATTAATTCACCAATTTTGACTTCTGCAACGTGCAAGTTTTGTTGGGTATGGGATATTACCTCGGTCGCTCGGAAGGGGGCGTGCCTACAGGATGGAACAAGCCCCCACCCCCTTCCCCGTAAACAGGCAATTGCAGTATAAATAGGCAATTACACAGGCGCAATCATTGTATTGTAGAGATGTATTTTTTGTGCGTGTGTTAATTTTAGTGTTCGCTGGTGCATGGGTGGGCCGGGCGCTGAACCCGGCAGTGTTCCACTCGTCCTCCTTTACCAAACTTTTCAAGAAGCATTAATACTCGTATTTTTCTCAACTGTTTCTTCAAGACGATCTTAAGTTGATGGAATTTCTTAAATTTTTTTTCCATTCGACGCGAGTTCAGTTTGTTACTGATTATAATTGGCCATATTAAACTGTAATTGTCTTGTGGTAACTCGCTATTTAAGTTTGGGGTTGTTATAGCTCTTGGTCGAGTCGTAGTCTTTCCGTCTCTGAATACTGTTGTACAACCACAAACTTGAAATGCAAAACGCATTACAGCTTCGACGCTCTCCTAAGACCCCCACTTTAAATATGATCAGTTGTCAGGTACTGTGTGTGTGAACACTACGAACATGACTCACGAAATCGTAATGACACGATTGCAAACAAGCCAAACCACGGGTGGGGTTCGAACCCGAGGTCAGAGTCTCAACACTCCAGACCGTCGCGTAAGCCACTGGGCCAGCTGGGTGTAGAAATATACCTAGTTGGATGAATCTTATTGAAGCTAGCTGGCCCAGTGGCTTACGCGACGGTCTGGAGTGTTGAGACACTGACCGCGGGTTCGAACCCCACCCGTGGTTTGGCCTGTACGAACACTTGGTATTTCGTAACGTTGCTGTTGTTTTGCTGCTTGGCCAGCTGAGCGAATTACTGCACTCTGTTGTGTTATGTTTAGTTGTTTTATCAGACTTGGAACTCTTGTGGTCGCCTGGTGACAGCTTTAGCTAAGCGTTTGCTAAGGGTGATTAGGTAGGTATAATGTTCCTTAGTGATAATTCGGGTTATGGTTCCAGGACCATAATTTGTAGTTGTGCTCTGAGAAATCAGACTATTGGTGATAGTTGCAAATAAAACCAAATTTACAGACAATATATTGTTTGTTGATTGCCTTGTGTACGTCTAACTCAACTCTAGTCAGTCTTAACATTTTTTCACTGGTAGAATTTCTCTTCTGTTTTGGTGTTTCAAATCATTGGTGCTATCTGGCGTAGTTTAATCTTCTTTCTAGTTGGATGTCAGCGTTGATGTCTAGTGAAGGTCTCTTAACATGCTGGGTTTCGTAGTGAGAAAATTTAACATCATATTACTCTTTCCTGTGTCCCTGCAAGTGCTTTGCTGGGCCCTTTCCTTTTCCAGTGTTATTCCTGTCTAATTAATATTGGGCCATCTGAACTTAGATGAATTACACAAATTCATACTTTAGATTGAAATAATGACATGGCTTTATAAATACTCAGTGGAAGAAAGTACAAAAGGTTTTTTTCTAAGGCTTGCAATTGCGAACGCAAATTCATGATGTATTTATGAAGGGAAATAACCATCAGTGGTTGCCAGATTTTTTCTTTAAAGATTTCATTTTTATTTAATTTATAACGAGGCCTATTCCGATCGACTTCAAATTTTTAATACTGGTGTATTGTAGTATAGGCAATGGTTCTGCCACTATTTACATGTGCCAGGCGCCCCGTGATCAAAGTTCTGTAACCCATTTCAGAATTCTTGGAATCGGTATAACTTTCAGCAACTACTGCTTGACTTCAGGTATCTTAGACGCGAGTACTCAGGAGAGTACTCAGAAAGTAGGTAGAAATCTGAAAATATTTAAACCTAGTTTTAAAAAATGGAATCGTTGGAATTCATAACTAAAGAATGTTTTTGTTTTTATGATTGGCTTCAAACTTTTTGTTATTGGGCCGTACACCTCCCCAATTTACCTGTTTTATTAAATAAGTTATTTCCATTCAGTAACTAAAGAATGCCTCCTTTGGTCAGCTTCAAACCAGTAGTACTGCTGATGCGTTTCATGGAAAGGATATTTTGTAAATTTAGACTGTATAGGAGCAAATTTCCTAATAAACAAATAGTTAAACTTGGAATAGCTAAATACCTAGAGACTGCTGCATCTTCAAACTTTGTCTCTGCATCTTGTAGCCTCTTAATTCGCTTACGTCATTAATACAAAAAAATGGAGCATAATACTGTTATGAACTACTAATTAATCAGACTGGCACCATATAATTTTTTTACGAATTCTCCTTAGATCTTTAGATTTTTGTTTTTAGATCCAAAACTTAAGACTAATATTAAAGCTCAATAATAATCCATATGAAGATGAACTTAAAGATTGATGGATCTGTATATTTCGACTACCTTCTGGGACCCTCTTCAGGTTAGGTCGAGTTAGTGTGGTGATTGTCTGACCTGTGAGACTGTAATGACATGACTGTAAGTAATGAGGTTGGGTTGCTCTATTAACTCGTTCAGAGTTAATAAAGCATTTTCTACTTTTGTAGACTTCCGTTGACCTTCCTCTATATATTATTCCAAAGGGGAGCAAAAGCTGGAGGACCAGGCACGCATAACAGGAAGGACACTGCAATGGATCGGGGAATACCTGACAGGGAGGCAACAACGAGTCATGGTACGTGACGAGGTGTCAGAGTGGGCGCCTGTGACGAGCGGTGTTCCACAGGGGTCAGTCCTAGGACCTGCTGTTTTTGGGATATGTGAATGACATGACGGAGGGGATACACAGAAGTATCCCTGTTTGCAGATGATGTGAAGGTAATGAGAATTAAATCGGATGAGGATAAGGCACAACTTCAAGAGACCTGGACAGGCTGCAAGCCTGGTCAAGGTCTGGACCAGGTCCAGCAACTGGCTTCTTGATTTAACTCCGCCAAATGCAGTCATGAAGATCGGGGAAGGGCAAAGAAGACCGCAGACAGAGTACAGGCTAAGTGGCCAAAGACTGCAAACCTCACTCAAGGAAAAGGATCTTGGGGTGAGTATAATACCGAGCACATCTCCTGAGGCGCACATCAACCAGATAACTGCTGCAGTCCATGGGCGCCTGGCAAACCTAAGAATAGCGTTCCGATACCTCAGTAAGGAATCGTTCAAGACTCTGTACACAGTGTACGTCAAGCCCTTACTGGAGTATGCAGCACCAGTTTGGAACCCACACCTGGTCAAGCACGTCAAGAAATTAGAGAAAGTGCAAAGGTTTGCAACAAGACTAGTTTCAGAGCTAAGGGAATGCCCTATGGAGAAAGGTTAAGGGAAATCGTCCTGACGACACTGGAGGACAGGAGGGTTAGGGGAGACATAACGACGTACAAAATACTGCGAGGAATTGACAAGGTGAACAGATAGGATGTTCCAGAGATGGGACACAGAAACAAGGGGACACAATTGGAAGTTGAGGACTTAGATGAGTCAGAGATGTTAGGAAGTATTTCTTTAGTCATAGTTGTCAGGAAGTGGAATAGTCTGGCAAGTGACATAGTGGAGGCAGGAACCATACATAGTTTTAAGACGAGGTATGATAATGCTCATGGAGCAGGGAGAGTGACCTAGTAGCGATCAGTGAGGAGGGGCCAGGAGCTATGAATCGAGCCCTGCAACCACAAATAGGTGAACACACAACAACAACATAACATTCAGCATCTAAGGCGTGAATTGGAAAGACAGCCATACGGAACAAATACCTACACAAATATAGTCATTCACCTTTAAGTAATTTTCTCTCTCCCACCAGACACCAAACACCCAAAGGTGTCTTGGGCCCGAGACAACGCCTTCAATACGTCATACTAGTGTCATTGCCGTACTCCTTGGGCGGTTCTATCCTGCTGGTGCTGATGTTGCTGTTTCTCCTCCTCCCCCTCCTGCTGCTGCTGCTCCTTATTAAAGCTGTATAATTATTCACACTATTGCCGCCGTCTCTACTCCCTCACCACTATCCTACACTTTCTCTACACAAGCTACAAACAGTTTTCCCCTCTTCCAACTCCCCTACACCACTTTCCTCCGCACCTTCCCCTCCCTGCCCACCCAATCCCTAATGTCCCCTTCCTACACCCCATCCTACCACCTCCTCCCTCCTTCCTAATGACACTGGTTGGTCATTTGTAGTGGTAATTGCCCTGTGTTCTCTCCTCACCTCACAGCTGACCAGCCTCTCACAACAGCTGCTTTCTCTTAAGAAACACGAGGTCAGAGTAAATTTATTTTACAATAAATATAATGTTAGATGTTATCAATGTGAAATACACAGGATATTACGTAGCAATGCGTGAAATATTCAAAATAGTACGTATTAAAATGGTGTGGGGAAAAATGTAATTTTGTTGTATAACTATAGGCCTACAGCTAACAAATATATGAATGAAACTTAAATCTAGTATGCGCAATGAAGTACATTTAATAAATTGGACTCAATGAAGGTTTCAGAATCATTGCCTTCACGTTTTGTTCTATACCTTAATTTTCCAGGAGTGTCACTTGGAAATGGGATACTTGTCAGGAAACAGGACAAATGTTTCCTGCGCGGGTCTTAAGTCACAAGACCACAGCTAGAGCTTTTGGTCATCTGGCCGAGCACTTCCGCTGGCTTACCGGTCCACCTCTTTAAAAATCATGGTTATGATTATAGCCACTAGGAGTACTTGGTAGTCAGCTGCTGCCTTGGAAATAGGGTTGACAGATAAGAGGTGCGAGTTTGTACAAATAGGTATTGATGTTTGTGGCGGTAAAGTAACAAGTGTTTGTGTGCTAATGTACATTCATTTAGTCAGAAATTATTGAAATAGATCAAAAAAGTTGGCTACACCAGGAACAGTGATAATGTTTATCGCTACTGTGGCTGGCAAATGATCAACAACTTACATTTCACACTCCACCTCACACTCCCTCCTACCACCCACACTCATCACCACCCACATCTCATCACACTCTCCATCACCCACCACAACTCCTCCGTTCACCGTGTGTAGCTTCACCCTATTTTGGCACTGAATCCTTTGGTAGCCAAGATGTATGATTGCACATGTCCTTGTTCCCTAAATAAATATCTAGTACGGGCCGCTTTTACTGCGCGCGCGTGTGTGCGTGTGCGTGTGTGCGTGCGTGCGTGTGCGTGCGTGCGTGCGTGTGCGTGCGTGTGCGTGCGCGGGCGTGTGTGTGTGTGTGTGTGTGTATGTATGTGTGTGCGCGCGCGCGCTTTTTTTTTTTTTTTACGTGGGGAAACTTAATCACCACAATCCTCCAATATGACATTCCACCCACTGTACACACCCACCACCACGACACTCACCAATATACTGTTGCGGCAGCGACCGACTGACATAGAAACCCTCTTCAGGAGGCTATTATTGAAGCATTGTTTACCAAAATCGTTTTAGAATTGTCTTTGCAGTGAATTGTTTCAGTTCTCCTCCACCCCCCCTCCCTATCCAGCCATTCCATCCACCTTTAAACCCACCACAATCACAACCCCCCACCCCCAGATTGCACTCACTCTCTCTCCTCGTCTCTCTTTTTCCCTATTAACATGACCTTGCATAAAATTTGATCTGTATTATCCATATGTTTGAAAACTCTTGTAGTCTAACCAAGGCTCCTTATTATCTTTATCCTCATCCTGTTAAGTTATTTGCTTAACATCTACGAAAATTAATACACAGGATCTAGATCTTTTGTCGGGCAATTTTTAACAGAAACAGCAACGGCCTTAGTACTGATTCTTGAGGATCCCCAGCGGTTATACGTGAGGACAGAGGTAAAAGTTACAGAATAGTCTTTAAGTGGAACAACGTTTCTATGCATAGTTTGTCAGAGCGAAGCATTAGATTGTCACCGAAATGGCTAGTTTGTGCACTAATATATATATATATATATATATATATATATATATATATATATATATATATAAACACTATGAAAAACTAGAAGAATTCCAAGCGCTGTGACTATCACATTATCAAGGAACTATGTTCCTTGAATTCTTCAGTTTTCATAGTGGTTGTCTTGCATATTTGATATCACCTGTTTATCTGTGATCTTTTTGCATATTATATATATATATATATATATATATATATATATATATATATATATATATATATATATATATATATATATATATTATATTATCTGGTATCTCTTATTAATAAGAAAACTTGACGTCACATAGGTTATTTTCTCTGTCTGTCTATCTGTCTGTGTGTGTGTGTGTGTGTGTGTTCAAGATAGTGACCATAGGGCTGGTCACATACTTTGTAGTATTTGGTTTGATTATCTGTGTCTCCCAAACTGCCAGAAATATTTGTAACCAAACCTAAGCCTGGCCACTACATCATCAGTCTCTGTTCACACAGCAAGATGTTCCATAAACGTACTTATCTACGTTCATGTTATAGTGGGTTATATATTTATTCAGGCTTCTAATTGCATTTCTCTAACACTGTTTCATTATTTTTAATATTCCTGCTAGACACAGATAGTTATATTCTGCATTATCCTTCAGGGTACTTTTCTTGGCTAACGTAGGAGTAATCCAATGTGTAATGGAATCCATAACAATTGTACATTAATTCCTTTTTTTCCTGGATTTTTTAATATACCTGGCTTCTTCGATGAGCATGTTATTCATTATGTGAGGCTCTTGCCTTCAGTGATGACAGGGAATCGGTAATAATAATAGTCAAGTTCAGTGTCATAAGTTAGCTTTAGCACCTTTAGGATGGCAAACAATTCAGTTTGCAGTGTAGACGCCCAGTTGTTATTTATGTCGGTTCCTATCATTCTTAACTAGGGAGGTGACAACAAGAGCAGATGTAGCCCTGCCAGTAGACTCCTGCTTAGATCCATCACTGTGTATACGTAACTTGTGATAAATTATTTCTACCAGTTAGGCGAGAAATTTCTTCTTGAACAGTTGCTTTTACAAGTGATTTAAAGAAGGGGTTACTTGTGAACTTCCTGGGAGGGGCTTGCAGGTATGTGATATTAAATGAACACATCTTCCATGGAGGGTTAAATGCTCTTTTTGTCTACAGTGATAAAGTTCGTGCAACTTAAGACATTTAGTAAGATTCATAGTGACAGTGTCTGGTTCATTTCTTATTATATTACGAAGTACCGATCGAAACATTGTTACAATTAAAGCTTTTTTTTTCTGCAGCTTGTCTGTGTTCATATTTCATAATACGCTATTTCATCCAGGTTGATGCCTCCTGTTATCCCATTACCTTCTTTTATCCCCCTCTACCTCTGCTTTTGGGTGCTTATCCATTGTAACAAATGTTTGCTTCTGCCTGCTCCTCTAGCCTGACAGTCATATTGGAATATACACAATAGCCAACAGTCTAATATTTAATCTGTTAGCTCTGTCCAAGAATTGCAGCAGGTTTGAGAGGTATGATTTACCCTTTTTAAATTAGCGTGTTTTTTTTTTTTTTGCTGAATCTCGTAGGGCATATTCCTGAAAGTCTCTACTAAATCCTTTGACGCTATACTTGTCAGAAGGTATTGGCACGTATAGTCAAGTATAATGTTCGGTGCCACTTGCCTGCACCCTGGCATAATGGTAGTCTGTTCTCTTATAAAGCTCCTCTATATACAGTGAAAAGCACTATATAACGGACTAATGTGGTGTTCGTTATATCAGAATGTTTGAAAAATATTTGCGCTAAAGTACTCTGCTATATACCTAATAAAGTACTGTACACTTGACGGGTGTATTTTTAATACTGTCCAATGTCCAATATGTCCAAATGTCCAATTCCTCATCTCGGTACTATATACCTTTTTTTATAGTGAAAATGGTATAACCCGCATATTGTCTTGTTTACAACAATATGTTCTACCACTGTAGTACTCACCTTAGTGCTTTGACCACCACCTTCATGTAGGGGTGTCACTCTCACTTTCTCTTTGCTTTCCTGACATAATTCCACTCTGACAAAGACCTTAAATCTCCTGGTTGTTCCTGGCTCTCTTTATCGTCGTCCTCCACCCCCAGTCTTATTACGTTGTCTTTTAAAGTCGACTTTTCCTTCTCAAGGGAAGTTCCTTGATGCCGGTGTGGGAACCGAACCTGTCGTCAGACCGGTCTTGATTGTCGAAATTTCGGAAGAAAGAAATCAAGAGTATTATACAAGCATCTTAGTCATCAGCTTGTCGACATTGTTTACCATTATTATTATAATGACCCTTACGGGTTTAACTCTTCCTCCTAAATATAGTAGTTATATTTGTTGCGCTATAGTTTAGCCTCATTGGCATTCGCGGCTGTGCCATTCCTTAGATCAAGAGGGGTTCTTGGTGCAAGGAATCTGACTAATGCTTCAATTCCTTGAATCAAGCCTGAATGCCTTCCATTCCCTGAGGCACTGCATGACCCTTGTGGGTTTAATGCTCCTCCATGAATGTAATAACGAAGTAGTTACAGTAATAGCGCTTATTCTTGTTTTCTTGTGTCTTCAATAAATTTCTTATTTTAGATTCATGTTGATTTATAACATGTAATATGTGACGTCATTTTAACCATCACTGTTTTGTGGTGAAGTATTTTCCATTGACCCTTGTGTAATTTCTTTTACAAATCATGACTTCTGTCGTAAGTATAACCTCTAGTTGTTATTGACCGTATCAGAAAATCTTAAGCGTGTCTTACTTTCGTACATTTTTTTTGTGAATGTGTGTGAGGTTGTCGTATCTTTCTTCCTGGTTCATGTTTATCAATTATAGACTTCGTTAGTAAATCAGCAAACCTTTGTTGAACACGGGATTTCGTTCAGTAAATACTTCAAAGTTGCTTGTAATTTGTTAAAGAAACGTTGATGTGTCGAGCTAAGCAAAAAGATGGTTTTAATAAAGTCTTGTGTCTTAAGTGTTATTGATTTATTACGTGTGGCCTTACTGCTTCTGATACACTGTTTTGTTAGATATCTTCTAACTCTGTTATAACTAATGTTTAACGTGTTAACACTTGAACACGCATGTGTACCCCACATGATCTAGTATACTTAAGTTATGAGACATTCTGGTGATAATTCCTTTTAGAAAATGTGTGTGTGTGTGTGGGGGATACTGACTCCTGCAGGATCCAAGGCATGAATGAGTACACACGCGGAAGCATTTACTAGGGAATGAGTGGAGTGTGCAGGGGTCAGGTCCGGAAGCGACCTCTACAAGGTCATGTCTTGACCTACTTTGACCCATCATCGGGTATCAGACTTCATCTCGACCCTTGTACTCGACTCAGACTTTGACCAATCTGGACACTGATACCGGAAGTATACTAGATTGAGGCAACGTTTGCAGGCTTGGCTTAACTAAACAAACACTAAAGTATTGTTGCAGTGACTGGAAGAAAATCATATCTGAACGTGAAGTTAATTCCATTGAAGTTTAATACTACTAACTATACTTAGACTGATCTGAGATAGGTTGACAGGATTCTGAAGGCAAAAATGGAAGCTACAGATCAAGGAATAGCTTGATGAAGCTCTACAGAAGCGAAACGTTGTTCCAATGTTTCTCTAACACGCTTTCATCTTTCGTAAGATTAAGCTCAGTTTTATTAGTTTGAAAAACCTGAGACCATCTGGTGTACAGTGTTGCACATCCTCCTCCCTGAATAATGACCCCCCTGACCTGGCTTGACCTTACTAGCAGATGCAAGGTCACACGTGTGATGAAGGGAAGGGGAGTCGGAATATTAGTGTCTCGTTGCTCTCTTAGTCTAGTGTTTACACTCAAGTGCTGCTTCCTCACTTGAGTTATAATGAAGACACTCCCTTGACATCTTCAGCCAGGTAATGTGATGAAGGGAAGACGAGGGTGAGAGGATAGAGGCAGGAAGTAACGAGAGTGTGGAGAAAGGGAAAGAGTAGGGAAGAGAAGAGAGGGGGAAAGACAGGGTGTAGGTAGAGGGAAACTGGAGTAAGGAAACTGGCTGAGGTAATTCCATGCAGACTTTTAACACTAAGCCAAGAAAAATCTATATTGCATCATTGGTCAAGGCAATATAAATAACTTTCAGCACCCGCCACTTGTAATATTGCTTAAGATAACTTACAAGCTAAGAGCATTTACCACTGAACTAAGTAGGTTACTGAAGTCTGTTCCGGAGGTCACCGCCCCCGCGGCCCGGTCCCAGACCAGGAACGTCATGTGTGTCACGACTGCAGCAGTCATCGAACCAGGTCTCTTAATTTTCATCATTGTCTATACTATTTCTTATAATATACTAACAAAAAAGACCTCGGGGAAAGTCGCAGGAAGAAAGTCAGTTTTGACAGGGTAACGTAAGGGTGAAAGTAAGCTAGAATTACCCTGTTAGTTTTTTTGCTACTTTTTCCTTGTATTTTTTCCTGTAGTCTGCAATATTACATAAGAGAAGAATGTCTGATTTAGAAAAAGAAATACTTGAAAGAAGTGAGTGCTTGCCGCAAGATTGGTTATAAAAAGTGTGTGACTTGCAGTATTGGTTACGAGACTTGTACATGGCTTGCAACATTGTTCAACAAGAGGAAGGTCTTCCATCCCTTGCAACAGTGTATCAGTCAGTGAACTGAAGAAGGTCTTTAGCTAGATCGAAAATATTTACAACTTTTCATCCTGGTAAATGTAGGTTATACTTGTATAAGATTGTCCATATGGTTAATATATGGTCAGTTGTATGATGCGTGCCAGCCTGTGTGTGGGGAATGTATGGGAGTCTCAATCAAGGGATAACTTGTTCCTTCATCATAGGCGTGCAGCTGGCATACAAAGGAAGAGCAGGTCGAGCCTTAGCTGTAAGCAAACACAAACTTACTGGGAACAGTGAGAGGGACACTACTGGGCTGAAAGTGGAGAATATCTCTGCCAGAATGAAATAACTAAGTTGGGAGTACCAGTCCACTAGTATAACCCCTAAGACACTCCTCTCCTTCCCAGTAATATTTCTTTTTAGTGATATGTAGATTTTCAGTGGAGTAATTTTGATTCTCTGAGAGAACATGGGTAGACTTGTGTCTAAGTGTAAACTTTTGTAGTAATTAAAGTATCCACTACATGGAAAGTATTTTTATAAGTAAAACAAATTGATTGAGCTCAACGTTATCCATCTCTCAAACTGAAGCATCATACAGAATCCACAAAAGACGGATTAGATTTTCTCGCTGAAATGACCAGTTCATTGTGCACCAGTTATCCATTTAGTGGACGGTCGCGCAAAAAATGTTTGCAAAAGGCCTAGTTCCTAGGCCTTAAAAGGGGAAGGGGGTTAACAGGAGTACATCTGGATTTATATCTAAAATTGTCTTATTTGCTGAAAGCATATTTAGGATACTTAATATGCCTGCATCTTATTTTCATAGATAAGATACCTTGACATATCATATAGTGGTTATACTCTATTCCTCACTAAGTGAATAGTGAAACTCAGCGTTCAAGATAGTGACCACAATAATGACCATATACTTTGTATTTATGTGATCCTAATGTGTGTCAAACTGCCAGAAGTACTTGTAGCCAAGCCTGACCCAGGCTGTTTCAACATCAGTCACTGTTCACATACAAGTTGCTTCGTAAACGTACTTATCTACGTTCATGTTATGGCGAGTTATAGGCTCTACTCAGGCTTCTGACTGCATTCCCATAACATTCTCTTTACCTCATAATATTCATAATACTAGACATGGATACATCAAAGCTATATTCTACATTTTCTTTCAGGATACTTTTTGGATAACTTATGAAAGCCATAAGAACTGTACTTTGTTCCTTTTCGTTGATTTTCAGAGAGATGTTGCAAAAGACATGAGCGAAATTAAATTAAATTCTAAATACTTTCGGGATTAGCACTTGATTATAATAATCATAAATATTTTTTTCATGTGCAAAATCTGGGAGCCAAAACGGTGTCTTATACAGTGTGACCCAAAAGTCTGGACACGGGCGAAATTGCATTATTGTAATAATTATACAATAATTTTATTGAATAATACCTTCAACATGTCCAACATTAGCGATGGAAAGTCCAATGCGCTTTGCAAGATTCACATGAACACGATGCAGTAACTGCGGGGGGAGGGGGAACACAAGAAAGAAGGAACACTACAGCAGGCCTACTGTTCGGTGAGCCTTTAATTAACTAAAGGACCGACGACCCAAATAATTTTCTCATGAACGAGACTCAAGTGCAATGGACATAACTAAAAATTAAGATTTAACCTTATTCCCTTTTCAAGAAGCACTAAATTGCAGTCCCATGTCTCCTCAGGCCCAGATTCCTGGAACTCCATATTCATCCAGACTTACGAGACACCCACCATCTCGTGTCTTAAACATTTACTGGGACGAAGCCTAGGCACTAGTCACCCTACAGTCATTAAAAACTTTACTTCAGCAAAGGTGGCACCAAAGCAATTGTGTGAAAACTATAGACCAATAGCCTTGACGTCCCACATTTTTGGGATATTTGAAAGGGTTTTAAGAAGCAAGCTTGCCAGTCACATGACTCGCAACTGTTACACAGCACAGGTCATCACTTGCACAGCACAGGTCATCACTTGCACAGCACAGGTCATCACTGTTGCACAGCACAGGTCATCACTGTTGCACAGCACAGGTCATCAGCTCAGAACAGGTAGTTCTTACCTCTCGCAGATGCTAGGCTGTTACGACATGATCTTGGATTCACAGAATGACGAGCATAATGCAGACGTTGTATACAGTGTCTGCCAAAGCCTTTGACAAGTGCAACAATGGGGTAATTGCAAAAGTAATAAGTGGAAAAGTGGGCAGATGGGTATTGAGCCTCCTTATAGAGCCCAAAAAGTAATAGAAAACTGAAATCAGTTGACACAGTAAAAAGTTGTGTTCTCAAGCGTAATACTCCCTCCGCGTCTTCTCATAAGAGACATAAACAAGGACATATACTAAAACAGCATATCATCCTTTGCAGAATTTGTATGAGTGGCATCCAAAGTAGACAGTGAGCCTCCAACTTGATGAAAACTGTCTCCCCACATGCCCCCCCTCCCCCACGTTACTGCGCCTTCCCCTCCGTCTCTATTCATAATTCCCTCTTCTTTTATTCTTATTCTCATCTTCCCTCTCAGCCTTCTCTAATCTTTCCCTGTTCATTTTCGTTAATTTATCATTGTGCCATCCTGTGCCCCCACCTCGCTCTCGCTCGCTCTCTCTCTCTCTCTCTCTCTCTCGCTCTCTCGCTCGCTCTCTTTTTCTTTCTTCTTCTATCCTTCCTTCTCTTCTACATCCTCCACCTTCCCTCCTTCCTCATCAGCATAATCTCATCCCGTCTTTACTTTCTATTATTTCTTCCCCCTCTAATCCTGTCTCATGTTCTTCGTCCCTTAGTACATCGTCTCTTCTTCTCTATAGTCTTATTATCTCTGTGTACATCCTCTCCTTCCCTCTCTTTCCACCTGGTATTCCCAAGTAATAGTAACTCCAGCTCTACTGTAAGGAAAATTTGAAGCTGCCTGTAGCTAGTGAATCAATATTAAAATGTTTGACAATATCTTAAACATCTTTCTTGTGTATAAAACATTTAAACTGTGTATAAAACTCATTCTATGTGATGCAATATTACTGGGAACATAGCTAGACTTTGTGCCCACAACGTAACTATTCCATAGAGTAAAGCAGCAGCACACTCTGGGTTTTCCAGATTTTTTGTTTTAATTAAAAAATTGTCTACCCTCCTTGCGTCCCTCTTCGTTTTTACTTCTCTACTGTTCTCTCTTTATTCGTGTCTTACTCTCCTCTGCTTCTTTCTCTTTATCTCACCTATTCTTCAAGGGGAAACTGGATAAGTATCTTCACTAGGTGCCAGATTTAACCAGGCTGTGATGGATATGTGGGTCATCGGGCCACAGCAGCAACAGCCTGGTTGACCAGACAAACACCAGACGAGCCTGGTTCGTGGCCGGGCTCCGGGAATAGAAAAATTCTCTGAACTCATCAGAGGTATATCAAAGGTCTGTCAAATCAGGTTTGGTGGCACTAGAGGAAGACTGTGTCAGGGGGACACGAAAGGTGGTTTGCTAATTGCTCTGTGGTGGGTCACGGCAGCAGTGACCACTGACCTACCAGTGTTGGCCTGCGTGTTCTCTGTGTAATTCCATAGTGCCTTAGAACAAGGTTTTGTTTCTTATTCTCCACTATATATTTTTTTTATTCGCTTTTATCCTCTAGTCCGCTTCCCTTCATTCCATGGCTGTATATATCCTTCTCTTTCCCGTACCTTTCCCAATCCCTCACTACCTTTACAACATCCATTTTAATATTCAACACTAACTTTCTATCCTTTCACTCCGTCTATCTCTTTCCCCTTCCCTCCATCTTGCTCTCCTTTACCCTAACAGACTTCACTTGTTTCCTCACCCTCTTTCTCGCCCATTCTTTATATCCTCTATTTTTCCCTTTCTCATTCTCTCTCTCTGTCCATCTCTTGATCTTCCTTCGTCTCATTTTAGTCTTTCCATATCTTTCCCCTCACCCTATCTTGGTCTTCCCCTCACCCCATGTTCTCTTCCATCTTCCCCGCCAAGAAATGTGTAATTTTCTTTAATTTATTTTAGAGTGCAAGAGTTACGCGTCTCCATCCTCCCCCCATAGCTCTTTTTTTATTATTTAGGCTTCTAAATTCATAGTGGAATTTAGATATTTATATTTTACTCTGTATATTTTTTTTAATACAATGGCGGACTTTCACGAGGACAGGTGACCTAAACACATTCATCATATTAATGATTCCGAAAATTGACAAGTTGATGAACGAGACTTGTTCAGTACATGGGTATCATAATTGTGGGAACGTTTCGCCAGCCAGTGGCTTCCTCAGTCTAGCACAGAGATGAATAGCGAGGAGTAGTTTGAGGTAATCAGTCCCACAGCCAGGAGTCGATGTGTTGTCTATCACTCTTGATAAAAGTATAGTTAAGATACCCAAATATTGCACAAGTATCTCGTTCATCACATTCACCATCATTCCCTCAGTAGCCTGAGTTGTGGCAGGGTAATCACTCCTCTACCTACTTTATTCCCGCTATACCTTGGCGCCCTCAACACGTTCCCGCCAACTCCTCCGTCTTTTCCCGCGCGTTTTCTTTGAAGCCCCTTACATCTTTAAGCGCCAAAATAATGTCAAAAAACTAGGTCCTTAGAGATTGCCTACACGTGTTGTAATACAGCGGCTATCCTCCTTATGGAATGATTCTTTGTGCTGGATCTACATCGGGAACCTCAACGACCAGGCGTTCGTTCTTTAGAGCTTTTGTGTTGTTTTGTGGTGGTAAACAAACATGGCGGCGTACAGATGCTCCTCCAGGTCCTCTCTAAGATGCTTATTATCTTGTCTTACACTCGCGTGGGTGAGCGTGAGGCTGGATGTGGGTCCTCAGATCATGATATAAGGTGATTTTAGTGACCCCCAGAGTGATGTCAGTGTGGGTTCCACGGGACTTCCATGGGTCCTTCCCTCTGGCCAGTTGTATAATTTCGTTCAAAATTGTACTTCTTAGCGAAGAGTTCAGTATATTTCATCACTATCACATTACTTTCATTTAACGTTCATAAGAACGTCAATTTTAGTTGTGAAAAATATTGTATTTGAAAACGAAGCATCTGTTTTAATATCTTGATTGATGTTATAACTGAGTAAGAGCTAAACCCGTGTGGGTAATTTTGTGCAAGTAAAGGTGGAGGCTCGATCCTGCGTTCAGTATACACTTAGTCATTGACGTAAAGGTTTACCTGGAGTTTACCTGGAGAGGGTTTCGGGGGTCAACTCCCCTGTGGCTCGGTCTGAGACCAGGCCTCATGGTGGATCAGGGTCTGATCAACCAGGCTGTTACCGCTGGCCGCACGAAAAAGATTTAAAAAATTTAACTTTTTCACAATTGTCTTTAAGGCAGGGAAATGGTTTCCTCCTAAAAATAAGTATAATATGCGGAGACGTTTCGCCAACCATTGGTTTATCAGTCCAATTCAAAGAATATTGGAGACGGTGGAAGACGTGAAATAGCAATCTGAGGAGATCAGTCTCGGAAAGTTGGGGTCACTCCAACAGTCTTGATGCAGCTGGTGAGTCATAAAGACTAATGGAGTGAACACCACTTGTCAAGCTTGAGGGACTGATCAACTCAATTATTTCGCCTTCACCGTCTTCAGCTGGTTTAAGCGGAGGGATTAATCGCCTCCAACAACCATCATTCTCTGTACTAGACTGATAAGCCACTACCTGGAGTCTACCTGGAGAGAGTTCTAGGGGTCAACGCCCCCGCGGCCCGGTCTGTGACCAGGCCTCCTGTTGGACCAGAGCCTGATCAACCAGGCTGTTACTGCTTTCCGCACGCAGTCCAACGTACGAACCACAGCCTGGCTGGTCAGGTACCGACTTTAGGTGCCTGTCCAGTGCCTGCTTGAAACAGCCAGGGGTTTGTTGGTAATCCCTGATGTATGCTGGGAGGCAGTTGAACAATCTTGGGCCCCTGACACTTATTGTGTTGTCCTCAACGTGCTAGTGGCACCCTGCTCTTCATTGGGGATGTTACATCGCCTGCCGAGTCTTTGCTTTCGTAGTGAGTGATTCTCGTGTGCAAGTTTGGTACTAATCCCTCGAGAATTTTCCATGTGTATATAATAATGTATATCTCCCGCCTGCGTTCTAGAGAGTACAGGTTTAGGAACTTCAAGCGTTCCCAGTAGTTGAGGTGGTTTATCGCACTTATGCGTGCGGTGAAGGTTCTCTGCACATTTTCAAGGTCAGCAATTTCACCCGCCTTGAAAGGTGCAGTTAGTGTGCAGCAATATTCCAGCCTAGATAGAACAAGCGACCTGTAAAGTGTCAACTAGTTGGCTAAAAATTCCACACTACACATTTTGGTCATCTACTAGTCTTTGTATCCTATTAATATCTTACAGGCAACACACCAGGGTAATGGGTGGTAATCAGGTTTGATCAGAGGAAGATGTGGTTCACCTCCAGTTCCTTTGGAAAAAACTGTGACACCGGACAAACTTAATTAACACGTGCAGTTTAAAGAGCTGCTTTTGATACTCTTAATAATGGCACAGGAATTAAAATAGTGACACCCCCCCGGTCGTGGCTGGTCACCCGCCCGGTGTCACGCAACACGATAGTAGTTCCGCTGATTTGTACAATTATACACTGGTAATGTTAACATTGTGTTAAACATTAATAGAGAGAGAGATAAAGTACTGATGAACATTGATAGAATACCGATAAAGATACAAATTGATAAAGCAGTGATAACAGTAAACATTGATAGTGTTAGTCAAACTATCAGTGATATAAAAGATTATTTCTGTAACAATGAGTAATGTTTAATATGAATATTAAGACTTGCGTGTATTTGTCAATGTCTACAATCAAATTTAGTTGATAATGCATGTATTTTTTAGAAGCTTTGAAAGACTTTGTTTTAATGTACGGTATATACATTGCTTTTAAATGTTTTATACATTGTAATAATATTGGTAGAATTACCGACAATATGTTAAGTAAAAGGACACATGACTAATGTGACATTTATTGTGGCAACGTTTCGCTCCAGGAGCTTTGTCAAGCCGCGGCTTGACAAAGCTTCTGGGGAGCGAACGTTGCCACAATAAAATGTCACATTAGTTGCATTTGTGTCCGTTTTATACAGTGTTTTTTTTAAATACATGGTATATATATATTAGTGGTCATCGTTTACTGTGTGTTGTGTGTACTCAACTCTTTGTTGTTACAGAAATCGAGTAACAGCTCCTGGCCCCGCCTCTTCACTTTGTGTGTGTGTATCTCATCTCTGGCTCAGTGTGAGGTTAAGTAAACACACTTGATTAGCTCCTGAAATTACCTACTTTAGTTTGTGGGTGTGAACATATTTTCCTTCACTCTGTAGTCTTCTATTTGCACTCTGTTTGCACTCTCCCGTTTGTACAGTACGAGGTAAACTACTACAGTACGAGGTAAACTACAACTTCAGCAAATAAGAGAAAGTTAAGAAGCTCTTTGACCTGTAGTCCAGCGTTTGATGCCGGTGAAGGGTTCTTGATCACAGGAACTGGAACTGCCCTATCCTTCTGTTGCATCAGATCTGATTATCTCGTATTCCACGTACGCTGTATGACTCCAACGAGTTTAGAGCTTTTCTCCTTTTCCCGACTATAAACAGTGGCTCAGCACCCCTGATTTCAACTAGGTAATTACAGAATTCTGTGTCTCCTAACTACTGGTAAATATTGGATATTTTAAGTTTTTAACCTAACTATTTACGTTCAGAAATGTAAACATTGCAATTCGCGCGATAACGAATGCTCTATTTGTAACTTGTCTGTATTTACAAGGCGCAAATGGTGTTCAGGTTAGTGTTTCACTGTTGAGGCAGTTAACAGGTGACTGTTGCACCAACCTTAACAGTGGTTATCTGACTGTACTACTGCGCTTAGTGGGTCCCCGTTTTTTGTTAGCTTTGCAAAGCGTTTATTTTTATATTTCATTTGTTGGCTTTGTGGCACGTTATAATTGGTCAATTTCTTTCGATATACATTCTAACTTATCCTAACCTCAGTAGTGGATATTGAAAAGAAATTGCTGATAAAGCTTGGCGAGAAATGTACTTAGATAACGGGCTGGGACATGACAACCAGCACGCGACATTTAATATGTAACGATCACCAAACTACCCCTTAACTACCTCCGTAGCTTAAAACTCGCTAAGACAACACAGATGCTAGTTTGCCAACGTTATGGCGCCACCTCCAGATGCTGTTTTGTTTTTAGTGATAGATGTTTCGACACGTGGAGACCAGCAGACGGTAAGGGTTCCTTCAAACCGTATTATTTATCTATAATAACGAGTTTTTTGGAGCGGATTTGCTCAGGGCCAAGGAAGTGGGCTATTGTGGGTCGCGTGGGCATGTGTGGGCCGGTGGTGGTGGTGGTGGTGAGTGATGGGTATTTGTTGGGGTAATGGGGTAGGGTAGTTGTTCACCTGGTGTTCACCATCAGCCAAGGTTTTATTGGTGGTCGTGACGGTAGTGGTGATGGTGTTGCAGTGGTGGGGATTGAAGTAGGAGAGGTAGTGTGTCGTGGTGGTCGTGATGAAGATGGTGATCTGTGATGGTGAGGATTACGATAGTGTTGGATGTTGTAGTTGGGGGCAGTGAGCATAGTTGTGATGGTGAGGATAGTTGTGAAGGTGTTTGTTGTAGTATTGGTTGATGCTGCAGTTGTGTTGGTGACGGTTAGTTGTGTTGATGGTTGTAGTGGTGATGGTGATGGTTGTGGCAGTGATAATAGCTGCAGCAAATAGTGGTGGTAACTCCGTTAGTTACAACACAGGCTGTAACAACCTACGCAATAGTGACACAACTGGTCTTTACCTTGTTTTCAGGGGTTGTCGCGTTACTTGGTGATAACTAATTGTGTGGTAGTGACTAGTTATGATACCCGATGGTACTAGTTCTTGTGGTAGTTTACTTATGATTATGGTAGTTCGTGGTTATGGTGAATATAATGTGGGTTGTGAGGATAACATGAGTGAGGGGGAAGGACAACGTACGTACTGATAGTTATAGTGGCAGCTGTGTTGTGGGTTGTAAAACTATTGGTAGTTGTAGTCGCCAGTCTTCAACACTTAATGAAGCTTGGGGAAGAAGTGTTGTCTCGTGTTCATGCTGCTCAAATTAAGGTTTAGTGTTTCATGTGTTGTTAGGTGCCATTCGTCAGTTGCTGATAGATACTTGTCCTGGGTGTTACTTTTTTATTTCGTAGCGCAATTAACCAGGCTGGTGTTAAGCGACAGTTTTAGGAGCCGCCTCTTTCGATAAGTGATCTAGCTGTGTTGCAGCTGTGTATGTTATCTCGATGTGATTTGCTAGCTTGCTAACACCTCGCTAACCTTGATGTAAATGTTTTCTAACATCTCTCTGCCTGTTAGACAGACGATGTCTGTCTTCCGTCCTGTTCTCTCGTTACAAATGCCCTGTTCTTAACATTGTTCTTCCAGTTTTATATGTTAATGTGGCAGTGATTCCGAAGATCACCGCCCCCCGCGGCCCTGTATCGCACTGTGCCTCCTAAATCAGAAAGGAAATATTTGAGAAATAACTCTGCATCAACAGACGAGGGTTGGGGTGGAAGCAAACGTACACAGCTAGGAAATTGGTCGTATGTAGGAGCCAGGAGCTGGAACTCGACCCCCTGCAACTAGAAATAGGCGTGCAAGCAAGAGGGGCCTGGAGATGGGCTCGACAACCACAAATAGGTGGGCGCCCACACCTTATGGTGAGGTAATAATGGAGGGGTAGGAACCGGGTTGGGGCGGGGGTGGGTAGCGCTATAAGGAACACCCAGGGGCACTTCCTTAACCCCAGGGCAGCAGATGCGCGGGTAGCGGTAGCTGCCCAGGTTGCGACGGTTGCAACATTTCCTTTGCATCATTGAGCACGCCCGCCCGCTGACGCCCACACTCTGGTACATCATCATTCCCAAGTCCTGTTCACTATGTCACCGCCATTCTTAGTCTGTCACCAGACATGTCAAAAAAAAAAAAAGTCTGGACTTGTAACCTGTCTTAGGAAAAACGTCGTATAATGAGCACATCGCTGGCTTTCCAACGTTACATACAAGCCTTAAGCCAGGCCAGCACATCTGTTTTCATTGCAAATTACTCTATAAATACGTTAATCTACGTTCATTTTTTTCGGTGATTTGTAATTCTACTTACTTTAAATTCCATCCCCATGATGTTAAACTAATCTGCTTAACTGTCTTTAAAATGTCTCAAATACACAGTCATATTTAGGGTGAGCGGCACTGTTTGACCCTTGTGGGTTTAGCGCTTAGTTTTGAGCGTTGTAATATTATTTTGGGTGAGCGATAAAACCTGTGGGACAGTACAGCGCCTGTGGAATGTGATTAAAGTCAGATTTAATCTCAGGTCGGCAGTGTTGAGACATAGGGAACACACTGAGAGGAAGCAGCTCTCGGCTGCTTTACACGACTCAAAATAACCAAAATTCGCCACGTGAAGGTGGCTGCTTGTTGAACCTCTGCTAACACACCCAGGTTATATTCTACTTTCCAAGAACCTCGTTACTTGCATTCCTACATAACTCTCTCATTAACTCACTCTCACTCGCCCAGGTTATAGTATACTTTCAAAGAACTTCGTTGTTTGCTTCCTGTGTCAAGGATGAATGTCAGCTGCTTCCACGACAGCAGAAAATAGGCGCAAAGATTCATGGGTTTTCACAGGATGATGATGAGCATGATGATGAACATGATGATGATGAGCATGATTTTAGCATTCTTTGTATTTATTTTTATTTAGGCCACCAAGTTATGATCCCTTGATAGTGTTGATGTTTTGATGTCGGTGTTGATGCATGTGGTAGTAGCGATGAAGGTCATAGTGGAGTGGAAAATTAGATGGATGTGTTGGTGGTTGTGGGGGAGAAGATGGCTGTAGATTGAAGTGGCCACTTAGCCACTGCGGGGTGGCCATGTGTGTGGGGCAGTGGGAATGGAAACCTGGCTACCATCACTCAACATTTTCTACCTTCTCGTCTACCGTCTGCTGATCATAAGACTAGCTTGGTGGGTACTTACTGTACCCACCAAGCTAATAAATTGTTCAGCTACATTACACGTGTTTACATTTTAACAATTGTCTTAGTAAAATGTATAAATTTCCCAGAAAACCTCAAAATATTGACCTATTTCCATTGGGTCCTTGTTATATAATACAGTACAAGAGTATGGACCTCCAACTAGGCATGACTAGCGGGCCTCTCCACTGACTAGTTTTATTACTTGGTTTCTATCATGTTTATCCTTGCATACATAAATGGAGCCTCTATTATCTCTGCCTATGTTAATGCTACACAACTCTAACAACGAGGAGATATTTCTTCTCACTTGTTCAATATGGCTTTTAGCTTAGGTCTGTCTCCCCTCGTTCTCTCCCCTCCATTAAATATCTGCCATTTAACAATATGGTATAAACCTTGGTAATAGATACCGACAAATTGGTTTAGAAAGACGCGTGAATAAACACGTTTCGGTCCCAGGACCGAAAAGTTTCATAATTAAGTATGTCCTAGTGTATGCTCACCTGTCTTTCTATGATAATGCTCGGAGTATCTTGTAAAATGTGATTATATTTCCCCTGGTTCTTTTGTTTCTTATTGATGTTGGGTACATCTTAATTAGCTTTTCGTCACTGTTTTCAGTACTAGCAAACTGTTAGTTTGTGCTTCATTAGACTGGGGAGGGCTCCACGCTGGTTTTGCGTACTCTAGAAATGATTTTATTTTCGGTGTTGTGAAAGATTCGTAACGCAGCATATGCAGAAGGTAACTAGTGGAGTGCTCCTCCGGAGAAAGTTCGGTACTGATGTCTACTTGTTGGTTTTGGTCTTCCTCGTATGTACTTGTATATCAGTGATAGAGTATACACAAATATGAATGAAAGAGAATATGCGATTGAATCTAAAGTTCTTCAGAACTTTGTAGATTCTCTGGTGGATGAAATTCTCAAATGCCATAAACCGCGTATTGTCTTAACTCAGTCTGAGAAGGTTTAAACTCTCTCTGTTGATACCTTGTCTCACAATTTAATTAAGCTCTAACAGCCACTTGCCTGATCATTCTTGCAGTTTCTTAGTGCAGTTTTTCTATAGTATAGACCAAGACTTTTTAATACTCGCCCTTAGCATAAAGGGAGGATTACCAACAGACTGCTGACTGTCTTCAAGAGAATTTGAGAGCTCCTAAGTCGATTCCTGATCAGCCGGGCTGTAAGGCTAGCTCTAATAACCTGGTTTGTCATCTCATCCACCTAGAGGCCTGGTGGGAGGTAAATAGTTTACAAAAGTTGAATTACACTTGTGCAATATTTGGGAATGTCTGCTGTGGCTGGCGAATCGTCCCGCGGCTGGTCTAGGACCGTTCGCGGGGACGTTGACCCTCTGAGCACTCGGGTAGACTCCTCGCGGTAGTTAGGTCTCTATCTTCATCAGTTTTCTCCTGTAGGTAGTTAACGTGCATCAGGAGTAAGATAGGCCCAAGGACTGTCCCTTGTAGTACCTGCAAATTATGCTGATCAACCTTGGCGATTTTTCCATAATTTATTCTGTGCGTCTCACTTCTCGCGTATCTTTTTTTTTCTAGCTCAGTCTCTGACGGAGCTAGAAGCATGGGCAAGATTCTTAACGTCTGTTGACTACTGTTCTCTTGGTAATAAATGGGTATCTTAGGAGTTAGTATATTTTTGTGGGTTCCATCTTGGAAGAGGATCCCCAAAACAACGGAAATAAGGTACATTACTAGACTTTCTTGGCTTGTTCTGGGTTAGTATTCCACCGGGGTTTATGATGCGAATGAAATAATTTGTACCACTATTCTGTCAGGCTGCCCTATTCACGAGATAGTTATTACCCCTGTAGGAGCAGACTTTAGTTCACCGGTAGGCAAGTGATGGGAGCAGCACCTGGCGGCAGCAGCAGCAGCAGCACCTCCCGCTAGTAGGGCGGGGCAGCCTCACTCGATGCTTTCCTTACACACTTCCTTACGGGAGAAATTATTTCCTGTAGGCATAATAAACTTGATACAGGTACTGCTGGAGGTCTTGTGAAGCACCCACCCTGCTTATGCCATTACCCTTCCCTCCCCCATCATATTAACCCCTGCTACCACCGTTTCACCCCCACTATGACTATATTCACCCCACTATCATTTTCATCCCTTTTATTACTACATATTTCAACATGAATAATTAATATATATTAACCACGAGTGATATAATAGCACAAACTTTAGTGGTAATGGGAGACTGTCAATGAATAAACAGAAGAGTGGAGGGAGATTCGAACCGTGGTCTTGACATGTACAGAGGCGTGGTATATGCAAGGATTACGGTTAGTTTCCCGTCTGTTTTTCTCTTCATTCACATTGGCACAATTTTAGTAGTTATTGAACCACAGAAGGTTCTACTGGCGTGCAAATTCAGTATCAGCTGATTTAGTGCGCGCGCTACGTTCCCAGCTGCAGAGGGAACAAAGTGTACAGTGGGTGTACATTTTCACAGGTGTACGGCTTGTATACAGCGGCTGCATGCGCAGATGTCGTACATCTAGAGCGGTGTGCATGTGGGTGTACAACATTTGTGCAGCGAATGTACAACATGTGTACAGCGCGGCATGATCGCCCAGTCGTGCTCTACTCGGATATATTAAGGGCCTCTGTTTTTTGTACTCTCCCTGTTAATAAGTGAAGCAGACATTATCAAGGTGATATCTCAGGTCTTGGGTAAAGGAGGGAGAGGAAGGGGAGGGAGGAAAGGGTGGGTGGGTGTGTTAATTAGAAATGCATTCAGAATAAGTTCGGTTTTCGAAAGGGTTCCTTGAGTGGAAATTTTTGTTTTTACTTATATATATATATATATATATATATATATATATATATATATATATAAGCCTTATAACCAGTGTGTCGAATGATCAGATTTAAAATCTGTAAAATCTTAATCATCTTTAATCATGCTAATGAAAGGTAAAATAATTATCATTCAGTCAGTGGAAATATTAATTATAACATAATCACCTTATAATAATTACTACAACGTGTAAGGTATTGGTGATAAAATCTCACTGGTAGTCCTGGACTGGACCGCTGGGGCCTTGACCCCCGATACTCCCCTCCAGGTATACTCCTCCAGGTTGTTCCTCTATGGGCCGCTTCATAAGTTCCAAAATTGTAATGACACTTGGTGAACTTTGCCTCTTCTGAGAACATTGAATACTCGGATGTTGGTAGCAACTCTGCTCGAGGTCTGCAACAAGGTGTGTAGGGCACCACCGTACTCTGATGTTGCAAATTGCGAATATTCGATGGTTGCAACAGGAAAGAGTAGTGTGGCCTTAATGGTGCTTCGGACAACCTGTGCAACATCTGCTTGCGGAACAAGTCTCGATTCGCACATGCCACTCACAGCTGCGAAAACACCTTGAGGGGGGAGGGGATGTGGGTAGACGTGTGGGAAGACGGGGTACACACCTTGAGAGGGGAGGATTAACCTGGCTTGGAGTCACTAAACTGGCGGTCAGCTGATGCCCAGATGGCCAGGGATACTGGCCGGCGTGACTTGCCATATGGCCGCGTCTTGGCCCACTTCGCTTTACTCACGATAGCGACCCCTTGCCACTCGGGGCGAAAAAATTCTCGCAAAACAGTGGAGTGCATATCATTAGGTTTTTAGGTGCGGGTTCAATAGCAGTGAGATGTGGTGTCAAAAGGAAGGGGCAAGGGGTAAGTGGTGTCCCCTGTCGCTTCTTCCGACCGCGGCGATGGCCATCTGTTGGCGAGCCGCTGGTGGTGCGCGTCCGGTGCGGGAGGTCGCCAAGACGTACTCGCTTCACCCTGCTGTCGTCCTGACCGAAAGCCAAAATGTATGGGAAGGTCGCAGTAAATAGTTACCGAGGAGATGGTAGACTGTTGTTGTCACATCTTAGGCGCATAGAGTGGGAGGGGGTTTATAGGAGGCAAGTCACACTGCATCACTTGTCTTGGTTTACTAACCCTCCCGGTAAATACAAATAGGAAGTGCGTCTGTCTCGCGCTCAGCAGACGGAGTATCAAGCCTCCACCACATCTTACGGTGAATGATCCACATAGGTATAGCGCTTAAAATTATTTTTTTCCGGTGTTAAAAATCTGACTAGTCTTCATCACCCACCACGGCTCTCCTGCGACTCGTGTTAGAATATTATATGGAGGAACCAGGTGGAGCTGCTGCCGCCTCGAGGGGCGGAGCTTGATATAAAAGACGTGGTGTCTTTTAGGGAAGGACAGCCTGGCTGTGGAGAGGCGGGCAGGAAGGAGGAACTAGCGAGGCGCTATAAGTGAGGCTGTGGAGAGGAAGTGGCTAAAATGATCCTGGGAAAAGGTGAAGTTGGTTACGTAAAGGTGTGGCAAGACTGTGTCAGCATTAATATAACAAGACTAGAAATTATTTATTGCCGTCATTTGGAATTTTTTTTTTTTTTTTTCTCCGAGGGGCTAGTTTGAGCAGCGCTACTCATCCTGAAAGTGAGAATAAAGAACATGTGAACCCAAATAGTTAACACACCAACGCAGATATGAACTACATCCTTACCAATTGTGTTATTCAGGTGTCGTTACCTATACAATTATCCTTATCTAACTGCAGTATATACTATGCTGCATATTTTTGTGTAAAGAATCTACGAATTTTACGTATACCAAACTTACGTTGTTCATAAATGTTAGTGGGTTAAGAAGACTTTACTTAAGCCTGTAGATTCTGAAGACACGAATCAAGATCAAAATATTTTTTGTTATACATTATTTACACAGAGGGAACAAAAGCTAGCTAGCTCCCTGTCATATTCCATCATAAAATATGAGTCTCATAAATCAGGCGAAGAAATTTTGCAGGAAGAATAAGACACATTCACGATGTCAATTTAGGACGGGGAAACGCCAGTATCAAAATGCGATGTACTAGTCACTTTTTAGCTCTATTTTTAAATCCAGGTAATCAGAAACTGGTGATGGCAGCTTTTGTCTAAATATCTCTGTAATACAGGCGGAGGGATTCAACAAGAAAAGATTAGCTTGTATAAATGGAAAAATTAAAAAAATACTCAGTGGTATACCTGGCGGGATTTGACGGGACCAGATTCAGTGGTATACCTGGCGGGATTCGACGGGACGTGATTCGGTGGTATACCTGGCGGGATTCGATGGGATGTGATTGTGGTATACTTGGTGGGATTCGACGGGACGTGATTCAGTGGTATACCTGGTGGGATTCGACGGGACGTGATTCAGTGGTATACCTGGTGGAATTCGACGGGACGTGATTCAGTGGTATACCTGGTGGAATTCGACGGGACGTGATTCAGTGGTATACCTGGTGGAATTCGACGGGACGTGATTCAGTGGTATACCTTGCAGGATTCAGAATGAGCTGACTTAATGGAAAGATGAAAGAGTGACACAGTATCAGATAACTTGCTCAACTCTTACACCTACAGACAATTGTGAATATAAATCTAGATTTGCTCCTGTTAACGATTTTGGGGCCCAGTTCCCAGGCCTCTTGTGTATCGATATGCACTCACGCAACCATCCACAGGATAGGTTGTGCGTGTGCAATAAACTAGCCGCTTCGGTGGCAAAATTAATGTTTTACAACAATCTTTTTAGTCTGGTAAGGCATTTCAGGGACGTGTGTGTGTGTGTTGTATCGTATCGTTTAATGTGAATCGGGGAGAGAGAGAAGCTTGCTACTCACCCTTGTCTTATAGATGGAAATAATGGTATAAAATACAATGAAATAACAAAAGCAGTAGATCCTTATTGACAACGTTCGCCCACGAGTGCTTTATGTCACAGACAAGGTTTTAACTGAAGACTGTCACATACAGCATTCTCCACCTGATTAAATCTATAAATACTCATGTTTACTCTTTTCCAGGTAGATCTGTCTGTGACTGATAAAGCACTGCGTGGGCGAAACGTTGTCAATAAGGATCACATTCTGCTTATGGTTTATTTTCCATTGTCTCTAGATGTCGTCCACACTCTTGAACTATTGCTCTCGCTCTCGCGTTATTCCATGTGCGTATAGTGGTGCGTATAGCTTTAATGCCGAGTGTTGGAGGACTGGGTACCCTAGTTGGTTTAGCGGTTAATTTTTTTATTATAATGGAGGAGTGAGTGAGTGTTGGAGGAAGAGGCAGGAGTGAGTTTTGGAGGAGCGGAGAAGTGTTGGAGACTTCATCGTTTACCATATGCAACGGAAGTGACCCAACACAGGTGCTGTGGCCTCGCCTTCCCTCCCTCCCTCCCTCCCTCTTGTCTCATCTTCGTTTACAGTGATGCTGGCTCATGATTCGAGAGATTTGAGCTACCTTTCCCTTTCTCGGATCAGACCTGATTACATCCCCGTCTTCACACGTTGTATGACCCCCACGGGTTTAGCGCTTCCATTTGAATAAAATTCACCTCCCATTTCCTCTTCTTGTCTATTCCTTTTCATCTCCTGACTTTTATTCCATCTTTCATCCAACTTTCTTAATCTTTGGTTAATTTTCTCATTATTCTTCCCTTTAATTCTTTATATACTTCGTACATTTTTATTGTATTTCTCTCTTTAAATAATGTTCTACATCAATTATTACATTGTGAGGAATACCTGAGGGATACATCCCTGTGAGGATTACCACGGGAATACCTCGTAGGGGGGAAAGGTCATGATCCCTTTTAGGGAGGAATTGCTGACTGGACGAGAGAATCTTGTTCAAGGTGACTTAACATGTTATGGTTGAGGAAGTAAGGAAGGAAAAGAAGAGGGAAGCAGTAAGAGGATAAGAGTGAAGGAGTAATGGGTAGGTAGTGGTGCCGTGGGTTGGCAGAGTGAGAGTCAGGATCAGCTGGTGTGGTGATCTGACGACAGCCACCTGGCGTTGTCAGGATCAGCTGGTGTGGTCTGACGGCAGCCACCTACAGCTTGAGAGAAGCCACAATTGTCAGGTTATCACTGGTTATATTTGACAAGGCTGACTTCACATCAGCTTAAAATAACAGTAAAAGGAATAACCAGGAGCACGTGGGGCGGCCCATGGCTCAGTGATCCATGTTCAGTGACCTGGCAGCCAGCCTATTAATAGGGAGTACTCTATGATTGAAATGCTGTTGTTCTGAACGCCACCTGGAATGATCAGGATCAGCTTGTGGGTTTGGAAGCCTGTGGGTTATTGGTATTTTGTAACTTCCACTTATAACAGAATGATAAAAATCCCTTCCTGTTCTGAAAGCAAGCATTCCTGTAGTCTTATATTGAAATTCTTTGTTACTAATTACCCACACTGAATGACCTCCCTGTCATACCTGTGTTTGAAGCTGTTTATTGAGTTCGCTTCTACTTCCTTATTCTGATGATACTCCCTTCCTGACTGAAAAAGATTTCCTTACGTCTTAATGGCAAATGTTAGTTATAAATTTCTTAGCTATGTAGCCATGTTCCTAGTCAGTCGCTTCTGGCCGCCTGTCATATTTTGCTTAACCTTGTATTCGTTGTCTTAGTAAACGTTAGTTTTCATAGGTCTTCGTAGGGCAGTCTTCTTAAATTAGGATTTTGTCCATGCCTGGCATATGATGTGTACATAGCTTTAAGTGACTCTTGTTGTTCTTCTTCAATGCACTTCTTAGGTTCTCAGTCTCGCATAAACTGCTGAAGTTATTTGGTTAATGGTTTTTAGTAGATGTTGTCCTATTTTTTCCTCCTTGGCTATATTCAGTGAGGTCTTTTCTCGCCTCCTATGTTCAAACTTTTTCTTCGGATGAGTGTCGGTAGTCGGTTGTGTGACCACTGCTGTTATCAAAATACCTCTTCGGCTCGTCCCTGGGTTTTTCCCGTATATGAGGAACAGTACTGCTGCTTGTGCTGATCCTTGTGGCGCCCCACTCTTCATTCAGACATTTCTTCGTATACCATCTATGACTAACAACGGTAGCACATTTAAGGGTCTAATGGACCTGGCAGCAACAAAGTCAGCAGTCAAAGACCAACCTGGCAATAAAGGGCAAGGCAAACAGGAAGGAGAGTAGTTTTTCTTTGCCCATATATTCTTTCACCACTATGTACAACATTTACAAAGTTAAAGCAGCAGTATAATAAGACATAGAGCAAACAGCCACTAATAACAGCAGGTTACAGTTCAGAATGAGAGGATGAGTGGACGGGACCAGCTTGAGTGAGTATCGTTGTTCTGTCTTATATACTGCCGATTTAACTTTGTAAATACTGTACATAGTGATGAAGGAATATACGGGTAAAGAACAGCTACCCTCCTTGTGTTTGTCCTGTCTTTATTACCAGGTTGCTCTTTGAATGCTGATTTTAGTTACGGCCAAGCGCAAAAGGCCTTGAATTTACTACCCCTCTTCGTAATACCAATACACAGTCTTTAACCCGCTGCTCTTCCCTGCCTTCCCCATCTTGCTGATTTCCTTCCTTTGTGGGTATCAAAAGCTGTCTTGCAGTTGACCTAAATATTCTGATTATTTCTTGCTTTGTGTTCTTCTGCAGTAGAAGTCTTGTTGGTTTGTGGGAATATTTCCGTTTGTGAACCCGTGTTGGCTGTCGTTTATGAATCTATTACCCTCCAGGTGTTCCACCTCTCCTTCTAATTATCTTCTCCAGTTCATTAGCGAGTATACAGGTAAAGAACGCCGGCCTGTAATTTACAGCTACCTGCCTGGCCCATCCCCTTGCTTGAAGATAGGTACGACCTTCCCTGTTTTCCATCTCTGGTAGATGTCTTGTTTGCAGTGACTGCTAAATTATTTTACGTGAAACACATAATTCCTGCCTTGTTTGCGGTTGTTTCTGGTTCATTGCCGCCGGAGCATAGTTTCCGCTACACCTTCAGTATACATGTCACACACAGTTTAATCCCGTTGCTTTAGCTGTGTCATTCACTCGATAGCTTTTTTACCGCCTCCTTTGTTATGCTAATACTCATTAGTGTCCGTTGTCTTCCCTTTACCTATATTTTCGTCAACTGTTTCCTAACACTACTTCCTTGAATCTATCATCCAGTTTCTCACACACTTCCCGCACCTCTGTCGTGAGATCTTTCCTCCCTAAGTTATATATATATTAGTGTTTAGCGATTTAGTAGGTCGTGTATACAAAGAAGTGTACAGTAGTGTATACAGAGTAAAGGGGGGTACAGTATTGAGTGTACGGAGTGTATACAAAAATATACAGTACTTTGTGTACAAGGTCTGCACGTTTATAAAATATTAGACATGCTGTAATGTGTGTGCTCGTAAATAATTATTTACGGTAGACGTCTGTCTTTGTGTCTACAGATTAGTTATCCACTGACGCATTATTTTGTGCACGCCATATTCATCCTGTGGAAGGTAACGACTAGTTTATGTACAACATATCCATCCCTACACGGTAGTGGCTAGTTTATTGTGCATGGTAGTGCACAACAAACTGGGTGGGGGGGGATTGTTCAGGCTCAGGGGGTATACGAACTTTTTGCTAATGGGGTCTAAGCCGTGGTTAATGGTTAGTGAGATGAATGAACTCCTGGATAAAGGGGTGCACGACCTGGCTAAGGGTGTGTTGACCTGGCTAAGGGGGTGTTTGTATCTGGCCTGGGGTAGAAGGGAAGGGGGCAAGCCGCTTGCCACCTGTTTCTAGTAAGACCGAGTTACTGCTGGGTTTTGCTGCAGCTTCAGCTACTGCTGCAGCTATTGTTGATTCTGCTGCAGCTATTGTTGATTCTGCTGCAGCTATTGTTGATTCTGCTGCCGCTATTGTTGATTCTGCTGCCGCTATTGTTGATTCTGCTGCCGCTATTGTTGATTCTGCTGCCGCTATTGTTGATTCTGCTGCCGCTATTGTTGATTCTGCTGCGCTATTGTTGATTCTGCTCGCTATTGTTGATTCTGCTGCCGCTATTGTTGATTCTGCTGCCGCTATTGTTGATTCTGCTGCCGCTATTGTTGATTCTGCTGCCGCTATTGTTGATTTTGCTGCCGCTATTGTTGATTTTGCTGCCGCTATTGTTGATTTTGCTGCCGCTATTGTTGATTTTGCTGCAGCTATTGTTGATTTTGCTGCAGCTATTGTTGATTTTGCTGCAGCTATTGTTGATTTTGCTGCAGCTATTGTTGATTTTGCTGCAGCTATTGTTGATTTTGCTGCAGCTATTGTGATTTGTGCAGCTATTGTTGATTTTGCTGCAGCTATTGTTGATTTGCTGCAGCTATTGTTGATTTTGCTGCAGCTATTGTTGATTTTGCTGCAGCTATTGTTGATTTTGCTGCAGCTATTGTTGATTTTGCTGCAGCTATTGTTGATTCTGCTGCAGCTATTGTTGATTCTGCTGCAGCTATTGTTGTCGATGCTGCATCTTAAACATTCTTAAAGATTTACACATGAATTATTTAAAAGTTTTGAAGAAATGCGTTGGTGTCCCTAGTGTATACCAAGGAAAGTGAGAGGTGTTTACATTAGCACTCATCCTGAAACCACGCACCAACAGTGCCACCATAGGCGGCTCCGTCACCACACTCTTCACCACCCCAACCACTATTCGCTTCACCACCACCACTATTGACCCCCACACGTTTGACATCCTTATTTATCTGTTATTAATACATGCAACTGGTATTGTGCGCCCTATACCCATATCGATATTCCCGGTGCTGAGATTATCAAAAGATTTGCTTGTATATTTTTGCCACGGCCCTTCGTGTGATAGTGTATGCTCCTGTATTGTCATTTTGGCTGCTGCGTCTCTGATGAGGTATTTGAGAGCACTAGAGTTCAGTACGGCAACGGTGGTAATGGTTGTCTTGGGAAAGACGGTGTTATAATGGTTGCCTTGGGAAAGACGGTGTTATTATGGTTGTCTTGGGAAAGAAGAGTTGTAATGGTTGTCTTGGGAAAGACGAGGTGTTATAATGGTTGCCTTGGGAAAGAAGAGTTGTTGGTTGTAGTGGTTGTCTTGGGAAAGACGAGGTGTTGGTTGTAGTGGTTGTCTTCATTGAGAGTAAAAAGAATTCTTTGAACTGTTTCTGTAGTCATGGATGACTTGTGAAGAGGTTTCGAATGGTGTTACATTTTCCCTTTAGGAGTTCTGACCCGATTATTCTGTGGTCTCTTAAAAATCCTATTATCGTACCAGGTAGGTTTACAGGGGATCCTAAACTTAAGTAGGTCTTGTTTAATGAGTTAAGTATGAAGACCGGGGAGAGCGTTGCTCTTGTCCTCCCTAGAGTGGACATTTAATGAAGGGTGTGACCTCGCTGAAGTTTTACTTAAAG
This sequence comes from Cherax destructor, assembly GCA_009830355.1. Taxonomy (NCBI): domain Eukaryota; kingdom Metazoa; phylum Arthropoda; class Malacostraca; order Decapoda; family Parastacidae; genus Cherax; species Cherax destructor. Next base: position 529,511 of record WNWK01000075.1, read on the forward strand.
TTCTCTAAGTCAAGTAGTGTGGGTGTGAGCGTGTCGTCCACAGAGTGCAGCCATGTGATCAACATAAGGATTTTGTTGCCGAAATGGGAAGTTTTGCACCCTATATCCATCCTATGAATGGCGTCGCAAGTGCGTTGGATACTCGAAAGGTTTAGAAACTGGGTCCAAACAAGGGGGATTAACAGGAGTACATTTGAAATATATTTGCAATTTGTTTTATCTGTTGCAAGCTAATTTAGAGTATTTGTTTGAGATGATCAAGGGCGGTATAGTGTAGGTAAACGCTCTGCCTCTAGGCATTCCATAAAGAGTTGAAAGATTTTAGATTTTTGCCACCGAAGTGGCTAGTTTATTGAGTACATCTGGATTTATATCCACAGTTCACTTATCTGTTACAAGCAAATTTAGTTTAATATATCTATCTTTTCACTAATACGATATCTTGACATGTCACATAGGTTATAATGTCTGCAATCCTCAGTAAGTGGACAATAAAGCACAGTGTTCAAGATAGTGACCATGGGACTGGTCACGTAATTTCCATTTGGTCTGATCATCATCTGCCTCTTTGGGAGAAACACACAAGTGTATTAATGAGGGATTCCATTGTGGTGCCGAACCTCCAGCACAGCCCCACACACTTACATTTCCCGTCACACTTCTGCTTCGCACAAATAACCCGAACATGTGGGAGAGAAGCTTATGACATAAATGATCCAAGTTGGACCGAAACGTCGACAAAGTTTTTTCTCTCCTATGCGAGGGTTATTTGTGTGTTTTTTCCAGTAACGGTATTGTACAAATTTGTTCTTTATTCTACTTTGTAGACGTTCTTAGTTGTTTTAGCACCGATGGAGTTTGATACTCTGAAACGTGTGGTTCATAGATGAGGTTCAGATATTAATCGAATATTCTTTTACGACTTTGGTATTTCTGTTCCACATTCGTCTTGGATTCCCCACTAGGAGAATCTGATTCTGTAGAATTCTCTCCCTATGGGGAAAATCAATTTCGTGGCGGGCTTGACATATTGCTCGTACTAGACGACTCCACCGCACTCATGGCTACCCATCATACGAAACAAATCACTCACGAGAGCCCGTAATTGACCCGTCACCCCAATCATCATCCATCAACCCATTATCGCAACCCATTCCCCTCCCTGTTACCCCACATTGTCACCATCGGCGGTAAACGTTATCAGTAACGTCACCACCACTATCAGACGCTCACTATCGCGACTTTCTGTATAATTTCGAAACAAAGGTTCCATATAATGGAGAGATAAGGATTGTATGTACTGCTGATTGAACACCAGCTGTTGTTCACATAAGCCAGCTGGTGCGTACATGAGCTGGTGCAGAAGAACCACCTAAACCTTTTAAATTGAAAGTGAAGAGGACTCAATTGATTTAGATTGCTAGCCGAATCTAATCTAACCTGTTCTAGCTAATATACAGGTGCGTGAGAGAAGCCAGGTACAGTGTCTCCCGATTGTACCAGACGGAGGATCGAGCCTTCTCCACTTCTGTGGTCAATAACCCGGGGAAGTTTAGCGCTTTACATACGTAAATGTAATTGTAAATCCAGCTCATAACACAAGCGCAACAGTGTTGCTGCTGTAGTTGCTCCTGCAACATTTTTTTTATACTTCGTTGTTAGTACGGTGTAAATCTTTAAAACAAAATACTAGCAAAACAATACATCCCTATTGTGGAAGTCTGACATACAAGGAAGCAAAACAGACACAGTGAAGATAAGAGCATTTTTCTTCACACAAGTGCGTGTTTTAGAGTGCAGTAGCAGTCCGTCCTCTTAAGCACAGACAACGTGGCACTCTTGTAAAAACAGTCAAATTGGTGGCTGTTGACAGAGACCTCAACAGTCGTTTATCTTGTTTATAGTTTTTCCGTTGTAATTTAATCTGATTTAACCTAACCTAACCCAGCCTAGTTTAGAAATGAGCAGACCCTATGTGAAAGTGTGACTTAGATATTAGGAAGACCGGCACGTTTTCTTAAAAGAAACTAGGGAACTCAAAGCTCGCTAGGTACTCTCCTGGACTGTCTAGGCTGTTCTATACAGCTTATTTTAGTATCATTATCGTTTTTGGGGTATTATAGTGGAAGGGGAATTAGGAAGAGTGTAGTTACCTATTTCTATATAATATCTGTTATTTTTTCTATCAGCTGGAGGAGACATGTACAGTATAATGCCTTTAACTTTTCTTGTCACGTGTGTGTGTGTGTGTGTGTGTGTGTGTGTGTGTGTGTAAGAAAGAATGGTACTAAGGTAAGTTTACATTACCAAGGCTTCCAGAAGTTATTTACCCTGATAGCTAACCAAAATACTATCCACTTAAGACAACGTGAAATCCCCTTTCGAAAATTTGTCCAGAGTTGTGTTTTTAGATACTGTGACCTGTTCATTGACCTTTGACCTCTTCATTGTGACTGTGACTTGTTCGTGACGCATCTTCTGGTTCCAAGTAGGTCAATCTTCAGAGTTATCTAAAGTTTGGAATTGACGTGGCGCAAATGGACAGTGTTTTGAATTTTGGCATCTGTTTTTGAGACATTGCTACAAGACCAACGACCTTGGTTAAACTTGCCTGAAATATATTTTCGGGGGAAGGGGGTCATCGCTCCCACGGCCCGATCCCAGACCAGGCCTCACAGCAAACCCAATAGAAACGACACAACTGGACGTGAAATATCTGATGAATGATTGTAATATATATTTTTTAAAGTTTTAAATATTGAGAAGATTAGTTTTTCTTCATTTTTGTGTAAAGAGTTTATCAAAAAATTTAGGGACAGATTGTCAAGGGTTAGAGGCGCCCCCAATACTCCCGCACCCTCACGGCAATTCCCCACAAACCCCACCTCCCCGCAACACACACAACTTACCCCCGAAGAGGCGGAGCTATGAATCGACCCCTGCAACCACAAATAGGCGAGTACTCTGAAAAGTGCAAATGTTTGCAACGAAACTAATCCCAGAGCTGAGTAGTACAATGGAAGGTTAGAGGATATGAACCTGACGACACAAGAGGACAGAATGACCAGAGGTGACATGGTTACGAAGTACAAAATACTCGGAGGGATTGACAAGGTGGATTGTGTTTGAGAGTCGGATACAGATGCATGTCACAGCTAGATGGTAAAAGTTCAAATGAGTCACAGGGATGTTGGGAATTACGTCTTTAGCTCAGTTGGTTATGAAGTGTAACGACCTAAACAGCTAAGTGGTATAGGCAGAATCCATACATACCTAGTCTACCTGGAGGTCGTTCAGAGGGCCAATGCCGCCTCTGCCCGGTCCTCGATCACAGGTCTTCTTGTGGATCAGGACCTAATCAACCATACTGTTACTGCTGGTCGCACGCAATCCAACGTACGAACCACAGCCCGACTGATCGAGCGCTGACTAAATTTAGGTATCTGTCCAGTTCCCTCTTGAAGACAGCCGAGGGTCCATTGGTCATTGCCATTACATATGATGGGAGGCTGTTGAACAGTCTTGGGCCCCTGTTTTTAATTGGGGGTATATTGCACCGTCTGCCTAGTCTCTTGATTTCGTAGGAAGTAATTTGTGCAGATTTGGGACCGGTTCCTCTAGGATTTGTGTGTAGATTCAGATACGTCTTTATCGCCTGCATTCCAGAGAGTACAGATAAAGAGGCTTTAAACGTTTCAAGTGCTTAACTGAACTTGTATGTGCAAAGAAGGTTCTTGTACATTCTCTAGATCTGCAATTTCATCTGCCTTGTGCCTAAAGAGAAGTGACTTAATGAGGATCATCATTGACATGGCATCCCATGTTTTCATAGTTCTATTATGTTACCCACATCAGCTCATTTTGAAGCCTTTTTTGCTACGAGACAGACTTAGGGAACAAATTAAGTTAGAACCATCTGTGAGCCAGCGACTTTATTTCGTCAGCTGACTTATTTTATCGATGTCATTATGTTGTACGAACATGTTCGTTTTTCTCTCTCTCTCTCTCTCCCTCCTCTCTCTCTCTCTCTCCTCTCTCTCTCCTCTCTCTCTCTCCTCTCTCTCTCTCTCTCTCTCTCTCTCTCTCTCTCTCTCCTCTCTCTCTCTCTCTCTCTCTCTTCTCTCTCTCTCTCTCTCTCTCTCTCCTCTCTCCCTCATCTCTCTCTCCTCATCTCTCTCTCTCTCTCTCTCTCTCTCTCATCTCTCTCCTCTCATCTCTCTCCTCTCATCTCTCTCCTCTCATCTCTCTCCTCTCATCTCTCTCTCTTCTCTCCTCTCATCTCTCTCTCTCTCCTCTCATCTCTCTCTCTCTCCTCTCTCTCTCATCTCTCTCCTCTCATCTCTCTCTCTTCCTCTCTCTCATCTCTCTCCTCTCATCTCTCTCTCTCTCATCTCATCTTCTCCTCTCATCTCTCTCTCTCTCTCTCTCCTCTCATCTCTCTCTCATCTCTCTCTCATCTCTCTCTCTCTCTCATCTCTCTCTCCCCCTCTCTCTCTCTCCTCTCTCTCTCTCTCCTCTCTCTCTCTCTCCTCCCTCTCATCTCTCTCTCTCTATCTCTCTCTCTCTCTCTCTCTCCTCTCATCTCTCTCTCCTCTCATCTCTCTCTCTCTCCTCTCATCTCTCTCCTCATCTCTCTCTCCTCTTCTCTCTCCTCTCTCTCTCTCTCTCCCCTCTCATTCTCTCTCTCTCTCCTCTCATCTCTCTCTCCTCCTCTCTCTCTCTGGTTGAAAGAGTTTCTACTCCCGCAGCCGGGTCCTGGGGACAGGTTTATCTAATGCTTGCCTAGTCATCCAGGCTGTTTCTGCTGGCTCTCGCATCCACCACACCCTACTTGAGCCCTGCCTTGTCAATACTGATAATTTAACGTATTGGGTTTAAAGACTGTTGACGACACTTGGGCCAATTAAGTCCATTTTGGGATCGGGTCGCAGTGGCCGTGATTCCTTCGGAAGGAATTGTTTGTAATGGTACCCGCCTCGGACCTTCAGTGGCCATGGTCCCAGACTGTGGTTACTGGCACCATTCAGTGGGGCACAAACATTTCCTGTGTCTTCTCTCCTCTTCCAACCCCAAGCTTATATATATATATATATATATATATATATATATATATATATATATATATATATATAAAATATATATATATATAAATAATTATATAAAGTACACTGCACTAGCCAGGGGTCGAACCCATGATGCTTTGGCCCGCCTCGTGGTGAGCGAAAACACATGACGCTCTAGTCCACTGAACCACACAATCCTTAAGAGTAGCGCATCCAGTAGGAAAGTATAAAAAATATGAAACTGTACCAGCGGCGTACAGGAACAGCCTGATCGATCAGGCCAGCAACCAGGATGCCTGGTCTGGGACTGGGTCGCGGGGGCGGTGACGTGAACGCAGGTAACCTACAGATAACCAGCGGAGGAGGGGGACTTGATTCCTGTGGGTGGAAGCTGTGCTTGGCGTGGGTGAAAGCTGTTCCTAATAGGGAAAATGCTGAACTGTCAGAAACAAGTCCACTTGTCTTAAACTGTGCCACCAGAAGAAATTCAAACTATAATAGGACACTAGTGTGCATGTGCGTGAGTGTGCGCGTGTCTGTGTGTCTGTCTTGAAGGGTGGTGGGGCACGCGTCGCGTATCTCAGGATCACAAGGGCATATCCACCACCGCTCCAGGTCAACGCTACTCTTTGGCACCTTCCCTCCCCCTCATCATCCCCCATCAACCACAATGCCCCCTCTAAGTTCCTCAATCTCCATTACTTCCCACCCGTGGAAGGTCGTACCCTCTTGAGGCTTCATTGCTTGTCTGAATCCTGTCAGTGTTTTTATGCAAGTTTGTATCAACATAGTCTCCAGTACACGTACGTACGTGTGGGTGGTTATGGGAGTCTGTTTGCAGCTTCTGGCTCGGCCTTTTCTTGGTTATCTACTGATTTTTATAAGTTCCAAGCAAGACGCTTGGGCCCTGTGGTTCCTGACTATGGAAGCGCTTACCGGGACTGCCTCCTGTCATTTCCTCAAGCACCTCACTCCGCTTACACACTACACTGCAGCTCAAGACTAATTTGTTAATCTCAGAATGTTTTCTCTCTCTCTCTCTCTCTCTCTCTCTCTCTCTCTCTCTCTCTCTCTCTCTCTCTTCCCCCCCCCCATGTCGACCATGGTACCCTCGTCGTGGTCATGTTGCCTCTGGCGCTACGGTCTTCCAAGGTAGTCGACTATGTCCCTTACAGTACTTGTGCAGGTTAGTCCTGCTGTGTACTGAGAGAAAGTATTTCGCCCGTTTGCGAATTAAGCATGTCCCTTAGTACACCCTCCTATTTGTGCTTGCAGGGGTTGAGCCTCTGAGCCTAGCCTCGCCTCTCCGCTAGCCGCTGTTGTGTCCTTTAGTCGGAACATTTCTGTTTTTTTTCTTCCAAAATTTTTAGTACTTTCAGCTCTTGTGTTTTAGCCTAACAAACCTATAAACGTTTTCGAGATTTTGGATGCGACTGATCAGATACAGCTACACACAGGTGTCTAACTCACAATGGGTCTAACGTACGATGCGTTTGATACTTTTTCTACACGTACATGTACAATGTGTATAGGCCTAGCTAACATCAGTGACGTACTACTATATAGAAAGCCCCTTGTTTTGGGCAAATTAGGTCAATTTTGTCCCCGGGATTATTTAAATGACTGTTGAGACTATCTAAAGGCACTTGTTAGAAGAAGTATTCTCGCACGTGCTCGAAAAGTTACTCGGCAGGGAAGCTGTTTCGGTGCCAGCGAAGGGCTTGTGATTCCTACGATCGGAATTTTACACGGACATGTAAAGAGGGTCTTTAATTTGACCGGGAGAGGAATGGAGTCACTTGTGGCTTTTATAAAGGCTGGGACTTATCATCCTAGCAGCTGGTTCATGACTACCATCCTAGCAGCTGGTTCAAGACATTGGTTCAGCCTATCACAGTTGACTAATCCCTCAATGTCACTTGTCAACTTGCTAAACGTATTTGTTAATCAGATTACAATTAAATCTTTTAATGGATTATTAACCCGGAGGGTTAGTAACCCAGGATAACCCAAGGAAGCCAAACATTTGTGACTTTGTTTTCCAATGGTTTTCTGGTCCTCTTCCCCAGGATGCGACCCACGACAGGTACCTACCTACTGCTAGGTGAACATGGGACGACTTGTGCAGGAAAACGTGCCCGTGTTCGACCCGGTCCTTCGGTTGTGAGCCACAGGTGCTACCACTAGGTCACGAGCATCTGATGAAAATTAGGCTTTAATATAAAATTATTTAAGAGGCAGAGTTTTCTTAAACCTGAAAATAATTTGGTTCAAGTCTAAACTTTATTGCTTAATCCCAGAGCAAAAAGAATCTCTCAGAATTCTTAGGAATCCTGCGAATATTCATTTTCTTTGCATCTTGTAATAGAATTCTTTGAATCTTGTAATAGAATTTTTTTAATCTTCGAGGAAAAATCCTTGTGTGAGTATCTCTCGAGAACGTGTCATGTAAATCCCGTTGGGAAAAATTTGGGGAAATCCTCTCCAGGTGAGAATCTTTTGACAGGACCACATAGACGCCTTGGAGAATAATCTCTGGGGGGAAACTATCTATTGATTATTCAGTCTCGACTATCCATTGATTATTCAATCTTTCCTAAACCAAAGCTACATGGGGGAGTTTCTCTCCTGGCATCATTTAAATGGTATCTTCTTGGAAGATATCAGAGGGAAAATCTCTAGGAGAATCCTTAAGTTGCGGGATACGCCTGTACTGTGAAGGCGCCTCACGCGCGCGGGAGGTTGGTGGGGAGCGCAGGTGGCCGCTCGCAGCTGTTCATCCCCCCCTCCCCTCATCCCCTTCCCCCTTCATCCCCCCTCATCCATCTCCCCCTTATCCCTCCCTCCCATCTTCCCTTCATCCTCCCTTCCTCTCCCCCTCCCCTTTATTCCTCCCTTCGTCTTCCCTTCATCCCTCTCTTCCTCTTCCCCTCTCCTTCATCCCTCTCTTCCTCTTCCCTCTCCTTCATCCCTCTCTTCCTCTTCCTCTCCTTCATCCCTTCTTCCTCTTCCCTCTCCTTCATCCCTCTCTTCCTCTTCCCCTCTCCTTCATCCCTCTCTTCCTCTTCCCCTCTCCTTCATCCCTCTCTTCCTCTTCCCCTCTCCTTCATCCCTCTCTTCCTCTTCCCTCTCCTTCATCCTCTCTTCCTCTTCCTCTCCTTCTCCCTTCCTTCCTCTTCCCTCTCCTCTCCTTCTCTCTCTTCCCTCCCTTCACCTCCCTCCCTTTTCCCTTCCCCTCATCCATCCCTCCCCGTTCATCCCTCCCCCTTCATCCCTCCCCCTTCATCTCTATCGACTACCACATGCCACCAAGAGATAAATTTTCTGATGTTAATTATTCCTTCAGTATTAATTAAATATACAGTTTAAGGCATCTGGGTGAATCTAGCACATAAACGCATCTAATATATTGACAAGTTAGATGGCAGTAGGATAAGCTTTTTACCCCCATTAACTAGTCTTTCATATAAGCTTAAATAGGTACAAAATACATACAGATGAAGACCTATATGCTGGTGATGCGCTAAAGTTGGCACATGCGCCCTGGGGGGAGAATTAGAACATAAGAAAGAAGGAACACTACAGCAGGCCTACTGGCCCATGCGAGGCAGGTCCAATTCTCCCACCTGCTTAAGCCAATGCCCTAACCTAGTCAGGTCAGGTCACATTCACTTAAGGAGCACGGCATCTGACCTAGTAGCACAAGCTAGTCAGGCTTGTTCTTCGTAATTTGTTCAGAGTTTGGATGTGGTTAGGTTAGGTAAGATTAGTCAAGAAACAGGACAATTGTTTCCTGACGCGGGTCTGTCATGCGAGTGACCCACCACTGGAGCTTGTCATGAGCGAGGCTTTCCACTGGCTTACCCGTCCACCAATACTTTAAAAATTAAGGTTGTGTGTGGTGGCAAGCGTTAAGGAACAACAGATTTCAAACCACGGAACGGGTGGGGTTTGAACCCATGATTGTCCTAAAACTCCAGGCCAGTGAGCAAGCCACTGGTCCAGCTGACTATAAGATTCATCCAACTAGGTATATTTCTATACACCATAGGAAGGTTAGCGCGGACTCACTCGCCATGGGTTCAGACCCCACCCGTTCCGTGGTCTGTTTACTATCCGGCCACTGTCTTGACTAGTGTAGTGTATTGTAGTGTATTTGTCACTGGTATGCAAGAACTCTTCTTGCAACTTCTAGTGCACTTCATGAGACATGTATTGTCTTTTTGCATCTGTCGGTGGTAAGATTAAAAGTGAGAGAGATTCACTAATATATATTGGCTCATGGGTCCCACATTTTCTCTTACAATTATCATTTTCATGCCTACGTACTTTCATGAGTAAAATTTATTACTATCATTTGTGTAGTAGTAGTAATAGTAGTATTTAATTTTATAAATACTGTGTGTAGTAGTAGTATTTAATTATATATATATATATATATATATATATATATATATATATATAATATATTTTACACACATACTGTAGCTAATATTTGTGTATATAAATTACCTTTCCGTAGGCCTATGCAGTACATTTTTTCCAATCTTGCTCAAGTTATTTAAAAACACACTGCACTAAAACAAAATTTATTTTTGAAACTAATTTTTGGTGGCACATAAGTACGAACTTTAATGTAATGTTATTCAATTTACTTTCCTGTGTGAATATTATGTTGTATACTGTGTGTTGCTGCCATCTAGTGGCGGGTTGGCTTACTAACAGTCCGAGACGCTTATCGTCTCCCTACTGTTTGAAGCTCCCGGCCCAGAGTAAACAAACCTTCCACGTGTCTAGCAGGGAGTGAAACACACCTGGTGAATATGTACAATTGTGTAGAAGTAGTGTAGAATATTGTATGAGTTGGAAACGTAGAGGTAGAGAAGAGGAAGGAGTAGTAAGAGTGTATTGTGTGTGCAGGTCTGAGTGGAGGAGGGTGGTGGTGGTGGTGGGCGGAGCGTAGGTTGAGGCCGGCGGGCGCTGGGGCTGAACGTTTGCCTGCCTCGTCAGTCTGTCACGATCTGTAGCACGGAGAGGGTGTGCTGTGCGCCATCCTCCGCACCATTAACACGCTCCACGCCACACACTTAACGCACAGCCATGCGGTGGCTAACACAACCCGTGGTCATCGCATTGGCCATGATCATCATCTTCACTTGTTTATCAGAGGTAAGTTCACCCTTGTTTGTTTTAGGGAAACTTAATTTTCTTTTAGGGGACTTGTTTTAAATATATCTGTCTCCTCGTATCTGAATGTGAATTTCAAAATTTGCTGTTAAATATATGCAATTATGTGTGTTGCAGCTTTTTTTAATTTTCATTTATTTCTTTCTCAGACCTCTGCCAACGCTGTGTTTGAGTTAAGACTCAAAAAGTTTGTGAACAAGTATGGTCGGGATACTGAGGGCCATTGTTGCAGTGGTTTCAAAGATGGACAGGGCAAGTGTAGTGATACATGCAGAACCAAGTTCAGGGTGTGTCTTAAAGTGTACCAGGAGGTGATCGACCCGAAATCCCCATGCACTTTTGGGGAGGCAGTGACGCCTATCTTGGGCAAAAATGAAGTGGATTTCTCGAAAGCGGATTTGGATGGATTTGTGAATCCAGTGCGATTTCAGTTGGCTTCGTGGCAGGTAAGAAACGCGTGTGGTGTGTTTAATACATGCAGTCGAATAAAGTGAAATGTGAAATCACAGATCCCAAAGTGCCGAGATGAGTGGAAATGTTAAAAATTGCTAAGCTACATGAAAGTGCTGTTAGGATGTAATCTTGTCTTGAAAAAGTTATGCATAGAAAAAAAATAAAATATCAGTGTGAGAAAATAGTGATAAAAACCGAGTGTGTATTGGTTGATGGCCGAGAATTTCGGCCCCCACAAGTAAGATCAAATTCTCCTTGAAAGTGTGTATATTTAGTGACGAAGGATTAACTAGAGTTTTTGTGAGACCAACGCAAAGAAGATACGAGTCGACCAACCATGTGTGTGAGGAAAGGGGGGGTAGGAGAATGAGGCAGAAAGCTCACTCCAGCCTCACAGTGGTCGAACAAGTTTTTACTCAGTGCCTGAGCAAGAATCCTTTTAATCGTAACGTGTGTGCGCTGGAAAAGTTAACCTGCAGCCTCAGTTCCCACGCTCTGCACTCTGATGCTGCAGTATTTTATTGAGTGGATCTTATACGACTTCTTTCAATAATGTTTAAAAGTGTCTTGCAGCTGCTGCTTAAACGTGTGTTAATATTATCATGATATTGTGAGTGAAATCTATGTAAAATTGTGAAGTGTAATATTTATTTCCATAAAGTCCATATATAACAAGTGTTTCAAAAAAGTGGTCATATTGTAAGTGGTTTTCTTGGAATAAATTATATACGAAGGTGTTAGATAAGGAAAAAAATGAGAAAGTGATGATGACCCCCATATGGCACAGTGATGCAGTGGCTACGGTGATCCGAGAAAGGAAATTATAATGTGTTTATAGCATGTGTGGTTTGCCCTTCCAGGCTGGTGCCGAGTATTGCTTGGTGGTTGTAAAACCATAAACAACACGATTTTGGAGTTTACCAGTGCTACGTTGTGTTAGTGATGGCTATGAGCCTCTATTCGGATGGCAGATTTGGAAAATGTAGCTCTTAATTTGAAAAAAGTATTTCCACATTTCTAAATCGAAGCGCTTTGGGATTCGTGGTGAAATGCATTCGCAAAACGAAATGAAAGAAAAAAGTCACTGATACATATATGCATATGATGTGAAATTCTGTTTAGTAAAACAAGGGTGGTAAAAGAAAGCTAAAAGTGGATTTTTTCTTCAACAGGGGACCTTTTCTCTCATCATTGAAGCTTGGCACGAAGAACCCAACGGCACAGCCTCATATGTCGGTAAGTTGAACATGACATTCATCTGCATTCCCAGCTGTTTTGCTATGCTCTGAATTCTGCTCTCTATTCTTTTTATACCTCCACAACTACCCAAATTCATAGATATCGGTGCAACGTGCATTTCTACTTATCATTGGGAACTTTGATAAATCGTAGTACGTATATATAAAATCCTTATCCAGTTAAGTGTCGCAGCAACAGCAGTAATGTTTTACTAATCTTTATATTTGTTAACATTTCGCGTAGGCCATTGAGGCTGCATATCACATGCACCTGAATGATAAAACGTCCATCCCTCCATGCACATCAATCTAGAAACTTTTATTTCTTTTGTCCAAACATAAGTATTAAAGTGGTGTATTAACACACCTTAGCGTACATGCCATAGTTCAATTACCATCTAATTTATAGACATAACTGGTTGCTTATCGTTTAGTAATTAAGCAAGCTTGGTAATATAACATAAGCGTAGGAGTGGTAAGCACTTAAAATGATCAGCTTGATATTTTGGTGAAATAAGTTCTCGTTAGTGCGTTATATTAAAAGCTGTCTTCTACGATTCACTTGAACACTAACATAAAGATTACTTAATTACTATAATAGGGAGTAAAGTATGTATATATGGATTATACATACAATATACTTACGTGATTAATATATATATATATATATATATATATATATATATATATATATATATATATATATATATATATATATATAAATTCACGTATGTTTATTGTATGCGTGTATACATATATATCTGCACATATACATATTGAGAGACTACTCTTGTTACACTATAGATCGTCGTTGGTACCAGGTGGTTGGTGAATTTAAACAAATGTGTATTGCTTATAAATATTAAATTCGTTGTAAAAAATTTTAATCTTCGTAAATTCATCTCTTAGCAAAGTTCTCTGACCGTGTATTTCTGAACCTATTATATTGAGCTGTTGCCTAGGCTGTCGATTAGGCTGTTGATGTGCGTGACACAAATATAAAATTATGGGAAAAAATCGTGTCATGGAAAAAAATAGAATTTATAAGATAACCCATGTACGTTAAAAACTAACAACATATTTTTAGGGGAAAGTTTCCGTGAGCACAAAAGATATTATAAAAAAATGTATGTACTTTGCATATATCGATGTTTCTATGGTCTTTGCTTTTATATAATAAATTTCGTCAGTAGACATCTGGAAAACGTGTTTAGTTTCTCAAGTGCAGTGCAGCTATGTATTAAATTTTGTTTCAAGCTTGTTTTGAGAGTAAGTTGTAGCTAGATCACAATAATTTGCCATCCGCATTATGGCTGATTTGTCAGAATACAGACACGAAGCAGATGTGACCATAACAATGGGCAATAAAAATACGAAACAGATGGAGTGAAGAGGGAGGGAGGGAAGAAACGAATGAGAGGAAGGGAGGGAGGGGTGACGCAAGGGAGGAACACAATATCCGGTTCCTTTTGACTCGTAGATGTTTCAGAATTCACTGCTATGTGCTGCAATGTTTTCCTTTTGCGCAAGTAAATATTAATAAACTCGTCGTGCGAGAATGCAGCTCGGTGCGTTTGTTATACTAGGCCCATACTGTATCCTTGCTGAACCTGATGTGAGAAGAGAGGCTGACTTGTGAGTTCTTAGTCTTGTGTGTAGCTTGAAGTGCGTGCGTGCGTAGGGTCAACAAAGCTAAACAAGCTTGCCTGCCTGCAGTATTCTTGTCACGATTATGAATGCTACCTCTAGAACACACATACTCCACACACACACACACACATACTCCACACACACACACACATACTCCACACACATACTCCACACACACACACACACACTCCACATACACACATACTCCACATACACACATACTCCACACACACACACATACTCCACATACTCCACACACACACATACTCCACACACACATACTCCACACACACACACACACATACTCGACAGTCACTCTACACCATACACCACAGTAATACAGAAATCCGATTTGTTTGAAAATTAAAGTCAATACTTCACAGATCATCGTTGTTTTAATACATTGCTTGGGTTGTAAATATGACTTAATAGGCTCTGAGCGAGAGGGACTTTTAAGTATCAAGAAAGGCTTACTAAGAGCTATTAGCCGGGTGGGGACTGGCAGGATATTAGCGGTCGCCCAGGGCTACACGGGACGCGCTAAGGCCCCAGGCGCTCTAGGATACCCGCCCAAAGGAACACCGTCAGTTGCCATACTCCGCCACCTACCTCAATCATACAGAAATTATCATCTTTCTCTTGCAGGTAAACTTGAAAGAATTTGTGGTTTATAGATATAGGGAGCATATAAAAGATGTAATTAAGTTTCGAAAGACGTATGCGAGGACGCAGACTTAAGTGAGCAGCCGCTCTTAATTATGGTGGTGGACAGAGGTAAGGGTGGTCACTAGGAGCATATGGACAGCCGAGAACATTTAGGGAAACGGAGGAAGTGTGGCTCCAGTAGTGAGCCGTGGCAGGAACTGGAGACAGCCGTACTTCATTAAGTGGGCTCACCACACGCACACATCTCTGCTCACATGGGCTGTACCTCCCTGGCGCTCTGATTCACTTCACTGCACCGTTGAGCCATAATTTCTCTCCCTGTTGCACCTGGGATGTAGCATACTAGTTAAACAGTTCGTTGTACAACAGGGAATGTTGGTCACAGTGTAATCTTAAGCTTTATGTTGCTTGATAAATAACATTGCCCCTCACCTTAAATAGAAAAAAAAAAACGTTAATTTCGACTTGGTAGCTTGGTTCATTCGCCCGGACGCTCTCTTCGCAAAGTTTCCCATGGTAGGAGAGCTGTAACCCTCACTACGCTTACACTCGCCCCTCTCACCTCCTCCACTAGATCCTACCTCCTTGCCGCCTCGCTTCTGTGCCCCATTCCCTTCCCTTTTTTGGTATCTCTGAAACCTTTTAGTATGTCCTGAAAGAGGACAGGGGAGATTACTAGGCGTGTTAGTGTCGCTCTTTGCGGTAACCCTCAGTTGAAGCGTGCAACACGAAGATTATGTAATATCGGGTTTGAGGGGGTAAGCTTTTGGTAGTTTTGGCGACAGTTCGAGGAAGGTTGCTAAAGTTTTTGTTCTCACCACTTCGTTTTTGTTTGTAATTTCTATAGTTTAATTTTGATCATATTCACAGGGGGTAAACAGTGATGTGGACTCGGCATTATTAACTCTACAACGCTCGCAATTTGTAGCAAAGACTGGGAGTGCTGCGTTCAGATGCTCTTAGCAGACGTTCGAACGACTTCCCATCTTTAGTTAACCCTCCTTCCTACAACTAACTTTATTTGCGTTTTTCCCTTAAACCTTATCCATTTTAAAGTCCATTGAATGACTGACCCTTTCAAGTCTTCGTCTTTTCCTTTTCTAGTTTTCGTTCCCCTTTCTGGCAATCTTGACAGGGACAAATTCATTTTGTTAGGAAAGCGAATAAACTAACCATTTTTTGAACATGAAAGAATTAGAAGTGTGCGCAATGAGTCTTTTACTTAAAGGAAAAAAAAAGGTTACTACTCATGACTAGAAAATTCTAACAAAAAAAATTCTTTGCCTAATGAAGTTTATGCATGTATGTATATAAATACTGAGTTTGCTAGTTCTCATGTGTGGTGGGTAGATGACGATGAGTAACAGCTTGAACGTGGCAATTGCATGCGTGCTCGGGGCATTGGGGAGGTGGGGAAGGCTGCCAGCTGGTTCCTCCCCCTCCTCAGTTTCTGTTGCCACTTTACGAGGTTTCTCAAGTTTTAATAAACGGAATTTTTGACGTTAATCTTCATAACCAAATTTTATATTGTTCCCAGCGACGTGTTAGGGGTTAGTGGAGGCGTCAGTAGCCAAGATTGATGTTAGGAAACAAGGTAACGGGTTTAATTTTACCTGAGGTAGGCGGCGGTGGCGGCATTGTGTATGCAGGGCATCACTCTAGCCCCGCCCGGAGACCCTGCCAGACACTTTCCCACGCTCCCATGCACTCCCAGTCATGCGGGCAGCGCCATGCACACCTCTCTCCTGCCTCACTCCCATCACACCTTACATCCTTTTCTTTCTTTTCCGCATTAACTTTCCTTCGATGCAGAAAATTATTAAAAATAAACTTTAGGCATTTTACTGGCTACGTTGTGTATTCTTAGAATATAATCTTTTACAATAGTTTTAACAAACTTTTGTAAGTGCATGTAACTTTTCACATAGATACTGGAGATCAGGAGTGAAATGCTTTAGTCTAAAACATTTTAGTTCCTTAGTTCGTGTTTTTTAAAATAAACTTATCAGTTTGATCAATTAATTAGCGACTGTTTTAAAGGATTAGTGACAGATATTAGGATTATATTTTAGGCTTTTCTGTGATTTTCACTAAACTGAGACAGTAATTGCCCTGACTGTCTTGTGTATAGGTTACTGACAATAAGGGTAGGTTGGATGTATTTATATGTACACACATTGAATGTAATTGTAATCGTGGGGAAACGCTAAACCCATAAGGTTCATACAACTCCTGGGGACTGAGAGGGTAAGTCCATTTCCTTGGATCACGAGCTCCTTACCGACATCAGGTACCTCTCGAGGAGAGTATACATATTGTGCTAGCTTATATCTTGATTTTCTTACGTAGTTTTATATGCTGAATGTTGTGGAACATATAGTAGTAGCCTTTAGTAATGAGGGCTTTTTCATGTTTTGGTTCAGGACCCGCGCTCATCACCCGGTTAATGACTCAGCGATGGCTGGAGCTGGGTGAGGACTGGACCGGAGATGACCATCACACGGCCCACGCCTCCCTCAGCTACGAGTACCGCGTCATCTGCCAGGAGCACTACTATGGCGAGGGCTGTCGCAAGTGGTGCAAGCCTCGCAATGATACCTTCGGCCACTATGTGTGCAACTCCACCGGCTACCTGGTGTGTCTGGAGGGATGGCAGGGCACCAACGACTATTGCATCACCCGTAAGTAATATCTGGAATTTAGATGTATTTGGAAGTTTGCATGTCAGAATGTGTATGAAAGCTTGCTTATCAAAATTCAAAATGTATGTGGAAGTTTGCTTCTTATGAAAAGAAGAGAAAAGACCAGAAATCCTGCCAGTGTGCAAAACATTTAGTTAATGACTATACACGAGTACAGTTAGGTAGCGTTTCTTGCGAGAAGCAAGCGGCTAATAGCTTCTTCACCTTTCCATATTCAGAATGGCCCACACTGCTTTAGTGTTTCACATAAAAGTTTCAGTGGAGATATTTATGCCTTGTTAGGCAAGTAGCCAGTAGTCCTTCGGTGAGGGATGATTTACGTGTAAAGTTTTCCTTGGTTAGAGAGGCAGTGTTTGTAGAGCACGTGCAGGAGTGTGTGTGTTACTGCTTAGTTCCTAGGTAAGCCACCAGATGTCCTGGGGCATCGTGACGTCACGGGTAGCAGCTGTTGCTGCTGCCGACGCCATTTTCACTTCCCGCCACTTCATTCATTTTTTCGGTCCCATTCGGTCACACACTTTTGAGTATTAACTCAGAATATTAATATTTTAATTAGGAGGAGGAAGTGCTAAACCCGTACGGATCATACAACACATGGGGAATGGAAGGCAGACTTGATCCAAGGAAGGGGAGGATAGGTCCTTCCTTGGAACAAGAGCTCCTCCCCGTTATCAGGGAACCTCCCAAAAGGGACACGAGAAAATAAAATAAGTTAATGTATGTTTATGCGGAGATGGAAGTGAGAAAGATGTGAGCAGATGTGTTCAGGGGTAGGATGTTCTCTTGATACGTAGATATTGAGATTATATATTTGTAGTTACTGTAAGCATTGTACATTTGTGGTTACAGGAAGCATTATATACTTGTCATGATATACTTGCAGTTACAGGAAGAGTAATGATGCTTGTGGTATCTCGTTTTCATTGTTTAACGTAATTCGCAGGATGCAACCCACTGTAGGTGAAGTGACGTTTGACAAGAATTTACTGTTCCGCTAAACAATTTTCCTTCAAGTGACGTAAAATAGCTGTCATATCTTAGTTTTGGATCCCTCAATGAAGACAGCATGTGCGCACGCGCACAGTATTGGCAGATGTCGCCTCCTGATGTCATTATAGATAAGGTTTTTTTTGTCTAGTTAGCCAGCTGTTCAGATAACTCGAGTCCCCACAAATTTATTACAGCAGAGGTCTTTTTGTTTTTATTTAGCCATGCAGTAGTTTTTCTTTCGTTAATTATTGTTTCTTTATTTTACAGCTATCTGCAGAGCTGGGTGTCATCCAACCACGGGTCACTGCGAACAACCCAACGAATGCAGGCAAGTAACCCAGAAAGGGTTTTGTGTGAGGCGGTAGTTGTGTGAGCTAGACTTGTTTCTGGTGAGAGACCACTGAATACTGTATTACGACGTTGCGTCCAGTAATGAACGAAACGTTGTAACAAAGATCTTATTTTAAAGTGTCTTACTATCTATTGGCTTCCGTCATTTCTAGATTTGTTTCCATAGACGGTATTATGACTGTCTTACAAGTTAGCTATTAAGATAGGGTGCATCATCCTCGAAATGTAACATGAATTTTAAGGTTAATGTTATTGATATCGGCTTTACCTCTGACACTAGGAAGCATTGGTGATAGCTGTTACTTGGGGCTGTGTACGATAGCTGATAGGAATTGTTGACGAATAGCTGATACTGAGTTGCGAACGATAGTTCTTAAGAGATGTGGATGATAGATGTTACTGGGGAGTGGTAAATTATAGTTTTATGGTTGTGGGTGAGAGACGATAGTACTAGTTTTTAATAAGATCACACTCGGCCATTATGTGCCAATGGGACTTTTAAAGAATATCGATTTATTGGTTGACTAAAAGAGCAGTGCTGAGTTGCAAAGTCAAGTGGGGTTTTGTTTCTTGAGAGGCGAGGGGAGGCTGATATTTTGTTGTTTTACAACCGCTTGTGATTCTTCCCCCTTCCTCACTTCCTTTCCTTCACCAGTGTATCGCATTACCTCTCATTAGGTTAAGGTCATCTAAGGGGAAAAGTGATAGCTTTGTCCGCTTGAATATGGGAAGACTAGGCTGCCGAGGTGTGTTGTCAGTGATTATCGGTTTTAGCCATAGCTAGCCCGTGGTGCTTGGACGAAGAGCTTTGGAGTTGCGGTAGCATGTGGGAGAGGGTGTGTAAGAGGAGGAGAGGCTCAGGTCTCACTTCCTCAGTGTTGGACACCGCGGATGAGGACGCACTGGGAAGAAGCCCCTGATAGCCTCGTACAATATTGCCCGCGGGACACTGCACCACCCACAAGTTGGACACCTAATAAAACATGGTCGATAGACGATGAAAGATGGGACGGGAGATGTTACCGTGGGGGTGGGAAGAGTGGTAGTACTTGGTAGGGTAAGGAAAGAGGAAGACACCCACCACCTGGTGATCATTAGTGGCGCAGCAGGGGGTTTAGCTAGGCATAGGGCACCAGCTGCCAGTACTGAAACTTATGAGCTAGGCTAACCACGCGTTGTTTGTTTGTGTTTTTGCAGATGTCACAATGGCTGGAAGGGTCCCAACTGTGACGAGTGTGAGAAGTACCCTGGGTGTCTCCACGGTACTTGCGAGAAGCCTTGGCAGTGCGCCTGCGACGAGGGCTGGGGTGGCCTCTTCTGTAACCAAGACCTCAATTTTTGTACCAACCACCGACCCTGCAAGAATGGTGCCACTTGCTTCAACACTGCGCCTGGTTCATACTCTTGCCAGTGTCCACCCGGGTTCTCCGGCACCAACTGCGAAATCATCAACGACACCTGTGCCACCACACCGTGTCGTAACGGTGGTACTTGCCTTGATACAGGCGATGACAACTTCGTGTGTCAGTGTCCCTCTGGCTTCACTGGCCAATACTGTGAAATCTCTGGCCAGTCGTGTGCTGACCGTCCGTGCATGCATGGTGCCACTTGCTCGGATACCGCCATGGGTTACCAGTGTCTGTGTCACGCGGGTTACGAGGGACCCAATTGTGAACGACCCGTCAACGAGTGCGCTTCTGACCCGTGTCTCAATGGTGGGTCGTGTGTGGACGAACATGATGGGTTCCAGTGTGTGTGTCCTGTGGGCTACACTGGTGCGCGCTGCCAGACTAATATTGACGACTGTGCTCACCGGCCTTGTCTCAATGGCGGTACCTGCATGGACGGTGTCGACTCGTACGTGTGTCGTTGCATACCTGGTTACTTAGGGACGCTCTGTCAGACGAATGTGGACGACTGTCGTACTCAACCATGTGCTAATGGTGGCACCTGCATTGATGGTATCAACGATTTCCAGTGTCACTGTAAATCTGGCTGGGGTGGCAGACAGTGCACGGACACCGTGCCAGTACCACACTCGCCCTGTGCCTCGACCCCTTGTAACAATGGAGGTCACTGTATGGAGGCACCGGATCTTGCAGTGGGTTACAAGTGCTCCTGTCCTGATGGTGTAGGCGGCCCTCGTTGTTCCATTGATACCTCCAAGACCTCTCCCCACACATTCAAGGTTGTGGAGCCTATGTCTCCAGCCCAGGTGGTACTAATTGTGGTGTTCAGCGCAGCTGTGCCAGTGCTTGTGGTAGTGTCGGTGCTGGCCATAGTTTGTATGAAACGCAAACGCAGTCGTGACCTCGCACGCCAAGATGAAGAGGCTCGTCGTCAAAATGAACAAAACATGGTGCATAACGCTGTCAATGCCGTCAATAATAAGTGTCTTGAAGATCACATGATCTTCAACTCTCTGGATTATCCTGCCAAGCCCCTCAACACGCAGCCCCAGGGCCACCACGGACCCCAACACCCTCAGCACCACCACCACCATCAGGAGCCAGATTATAAGAAGGTGGTGGAGAACACATACAGCATCGTGCCAACCAGGAGTACTAAGACTCTAAACACGGACGTCTCCAGGCTATCCCTTGCAGATCGCTTGGAGAAGGACCTAGACGCCCTCACCTGCCGTGGGACGCCGACCTCAGAGTTCAATGCGCCCTGCAAGGTGCTCCCAGACACACACCTGCCTCGCACCCACAGTCACAGGTGAGTACCTCTTCCACCAACCACTCGCAGTATTGTTATGCACTCTCGTGAACATAAGTCATTTTATTGGAACCGATGTTAAATGCTAGTTTATACAAGTGTTGTACCTTATATTTTAATGTTTTGGGGCGCTCGTGAAACACGTGTGCACACAAGCCCAAATGCACTAGTTTATTTGTGATTGCAGGGTTAGTCTCTCAGTTCTTTGCCCCTGCCTCTAACTGGTAGGTTGTGCGCGCGTACGTTTATTTTCAGTACATCATAAATGCGAGCGTGTGTGTGTTTTAAAGTACATCTTAAGCTCATCATTAATGTTTTTTTTTTCTGTACTTGCAGCGATGTGTACATGAAGCGAGGTGGTGCGAGTGGGAGTGGAGGCAGCTGTGACATGCACACCTCCACCAACACGTTAACCTCTACGTGTACACCTTCCACATGCACCACGCCCTCCAGCGTCTTCGTCATAGAGGAACACTATGACGACGAGAACTACATCGCCACCGAAGTCTAGTAGTGCCAAGGTGTCCTAGGAAAACTTTTTTAATACTGAAAATTGTGCTAGTGACGCCAAAAAGACTTAAATTACAATTGATAGTATTATTATTTTCTTTCACCTTCAACTGTATGAAAGCTTTTCTGGTCTTTCTCTCTCGCGTTGAACGTTTTTCTCCCAATTTCGCTGAAGAAGTGATGCCGTCACTTCGTTAGTCCTGAACACATCCAAAGATGTTTTAATTTAGTTTTTCTTGCAAAAGTGTTATTTATTTATTGTTAAATGATGTACGAGGTACAAAGTCGTGTTACTTGTAGTGCCTTCTATGTGAAAAGTGAACAGTGTGAGAGTGATGAGCAAATTGACTGAGGAAGCACAGTGCCGGGTGATGCAGCAGGCTGGTATTATCAGCTGACAGTGGATGAAAGTTACGTCAGAAAGTCGGCTAAACAGTGAATGAATGACGTAAGCTAACTGCGACAGGCAAGTTATCCAAAGTGACTTTTTGTGTTGGAGTGTCAACAGTTTATAGCAAGTTTCCAACCCCTTGCCGTGTGCTTTACAAATCAAGGTGGTGGAGACTGTGCCTACTCAGGTGGACTTCTAGTTAGCCAGTGGTCAGTAAGTTGACATTCTTGACGGGCAAAAGATTTTCTTTGATAACTTGGTTGAATCATCAAGTAAGGTAGTGTTAATATTTTTTTTATGAAGAGTGAATTTCACCATCTGTCGTAAAATGGATGTTCCCTGATTGGTCACTGGATTTATAACCTTTCAACGAAACCCATGTTTTCTGATTGGTCCCTGGATTTTACAACCATGAGAAAGTTGTGCAAAATTGTTGTATTCCTCATTGGTCTAGTGTTGTGATGTGTGGGCCTGTGTGTTGCCTGTTTACCGTGCTAGGTGTAACTTTTAAAGGGGTGTGTCACGGAGACTGCTTTGGATGTCTGATCAAGTAGGCAGAAGAAAAATCTCCACGACATTACCTTTTACTCGATCTCAAGACTTGTGTTGATGCTGGTTCGCCCCCACGGCATTCTCCTGCCTGACACTCCGGTATGGGACAGTTTTTTTTTATTATTATTATTGGGTGGTCCAAAACAGTTATTTTTTTAAGCTTTATTAAATACATGTATAGAAAAAAATAGAATGTGTAAGTGGACGCTTTCTTTTGTATGGCCTGACTAGGATGTTGCCTGTGTCAGTAATGACAATAATCGGAGACGATCCTCACTTCCTGGCAGATGTTGACATTCAGCTGGTCAAAGATCACGTGTTGCTCAGGATCTTTGTGTACCCCTCAAGATCCTTTTAGGGTAAAAGTCACAGGGGTTAAGACGAAGAATATGACGGCCAGTTGTTTGGTACAAGTTGTCACGTGCCGGTTGATGGTCATGTTTACCTTGGGAAGAGAGTTGAGGTTTTTTTCTCTTGCACCAGGCAGTGGGTTTTAGCGAGCTACACTAAATGTGTTCCATTTAAGATTCCTGTTATACAAGAAATAAAATCCACAAGGAAACAGTAAAGTATCTTACTTAAAATAATGATAGTTAATCGTTAAATTGTATGTCTGTTAAGTTATCTGTTGATTTTTTTTTTTTTTTTGGGGGCCGCCCTTTTTTAATTTTATCAACAGTACAGGTTCAGCACCATTACTGTTGAATTATAATATTTTGTATTGATTTATACAATTTAATATAAAGAATTTTGAATTTGTTTATAATCTGATACTATTTTTTTTTTATCTGAAGCTGTTCCTTCATATCCGGATTCTACCTGGGCATTAGGGAATTAAGCTAATAATTGGAGGAAGTTTCTTTTAAGTTTTTGACTAATAACGTCAGTAATTTGTATCAAAAGAAAGTATCTATACATATGAAATGTTAGCTCAAACTGACCACCTACTCCCTACCCCGTTTGTGTTGTACACTTGGTAGAGAGACATCGTTATCCCTGTGACACTAGCTACCCAGTGTTGTTGATAAGCGCAATGTTGACAGCTTGTTTAACAAGCTCCTGTACAAGGGGCTTAACTGTAGTCACACAAGGTAGCTAATCACGTGTGTTGATCTTAAAAGGTGAATTGGCTGGCGAAGATGTTGCTCTACATGTCAGTGTGGGGGTTCATACAAGTTTTGGAAACATTTTAAAATTCATTGACTTTCCCCTTCCTCCCGAGAGCAGATACCTGGTGCATCCAGCCAACGCCAGCTTCAAATGTGGTATTTTTCAGTTATTGGTTAAGTCATTGTTTTAAAACATCCTCCCCA
Source organism: Cherax destructor (assembly GCA_009830355.1). Taxonomy (NCBI): domain Eukaryota; kingdom Metazoa; phylum Arthropoda; class Malacostraca; order Decapoda; family Parastacidae; genus Cherax; species Cherax destructor. The sequence goes on from WNWK01000075.1 coordinate 553,298, forward strand.
TACAAGTTTTGCTTCATTTATGTCAAGAAGTGTTGCTATATTTTACTTTTCTACGCCCTTCCCCCCCCTCCCCCCCAACAAATTGTTTATGAAATGTCAGTTTTTTTTTTTGTTGGCCGCGACCAATATGCATTTAATGAAAAAAAATTGTCGATGTGTATGTACTGTAGAATCTTCAGATATCGAAAATGTGTAGCATTAGAAATACCATTATAGCCATATTTTCAAAAATGCTTCAAGTTGGCTTGTACCTCGACCACGACCCCTACCACTCAGACCTGGTGGAGGGTGGTGGTTGGTGCTACCACCAACCACAAGCAGTTTGTCATACTACGGCTGTACGTAAACTAATGTTTGATGTTTGTGATAATACTGCTTTTATATTGATGTTTTGTGTACAGAAGAACACTTAGCTCACCCGGGAGAACATGTCTCGAATGTACTATGTTTTGTACACTGTGTCCAGGTTTTTACTTAATGTACATTGTACGATTTGAGAGTATTTAAAGCTGTAAATATAATGTAAATATGATGTATATAAACATTGTCCTCAGAAGGGAATAAAGCAAGTCATATTTTTTCAATCTGATTTTTTTTTAAACCATTTTCCTGTAATTATAAATGCTTTTTTGAAGGAGACGCCAGCAGTCAGAAAGGCTGGAACATCTGAATAGAGAGAATAATTACATTTCAGATTAAACACGGAATTAAAAATATTAATGGACATGAAAAAGCTATGCACCAAAGCTGTATTTTATCTACAATAAAACTTGGGGATATTTCCAGATAAGTTTGGAGTGGCATCTGGTGCCTATGACCGCAAGACAGTGAATGATAGTGAAAAATGTACATTTTGGGGGTCACCCTACCTAGGTGGGAGACGGCTATGATATATATATATAGTATATAATATATATATATATATATATTATACATCTTATATATATAATTCTACTGTACTACAATACTACTATACTGTACACCATAGTAGTATTACAGTAGTGTATTTTTCTAGTATTGTACTAGAATTTACAACAATTCTACTATACTGTACGACTATACTATAATATACTATAATATATATATATATATCTGAAATTATTTACATTCTCACTGTACAGTAGGATTCGAACTTGTATACACTACATCAGTGTGTTCAGTCCTTATGCCACACAGCTAAACCCAGAATGAATATGGGCGCCTAACTGAATCTATACGGTGCATCCCATATCCCGTTGAACCAGGGTTTCGGGGGTCAACGCCCCCGCGGCTCGGTCTGAGACCAGGCCTCAGGATCTGATCAACCAGGCTGTTACTGCTGGCCGCACGCAAACTGGCGTACTAACCACAGCCCGGTTGGTCAGGTATTGACTTTAGGTGCATCTCCAGTGCCTTCTTGAAACAGCCAGGGGTCTATTGGTAATCCCCCTTATGTATGCTGGGAAGCAGTTGAACAGTCTTGGGCCCCGGACACTTGTGTTCTCTCAATGTATTCGTGACGCCCCTGCTTTTCATCGGGGAATGTTGCATCACCTTTCAAGTTATATTATCATGCATCTCTCTCGCCTGCGTTTCAGGGAATACAGATCAAGGACCTTCAACCGTTCCCAGTAATTTAGGTGCCTTGTCGTACTTGTGTGCCGTGAAAGTTCTTTGTACGCTCTCCAGGTCTGCAATGTCTCCAGCCTAGAGAGAACAAGCGGTTTGAAGAGAATCATGGGCTTTACGTCCTTAGTATTGAAGGTTCTCATTATCCATCCTATCATTTTCCTAGTAGATGAGGTAGATACATTGTTGTGGTCTTTGAAGGCGAGATCCAGGTCCTTCACATTTCTTTTTCGCTCTATTGTATGGTTAGAATTTGTCGTATACCCTGATACATTTTTAATTTCCTAAAGTTTTCCATATCTGAGTAGTTGAAATTTCTCCTCATTGAACTTAATATTGTTTTGAGTGGCCCATTTGAAGATTTGGTTGATGTCCGCTTGGAGTCTTGCGGTGTCTTCGATGGAGGTCACTGCCATGGTAATCCGGGTGTCATCCGCAAAGGAAGACACGGAGCTATGGATTACATCCGTCAGAAATGAGGATGAGGAATAGAATGGGAGCGAGTACTGTGCCTTATGGAACAGCTTTTTACCGTGGGTGCCTGAGACTTTACTCTGTTTACTATTACTCTTTGTGTTCTATTTGTCAGGAAGTTACAGATCCATCTACCAACTTTTCCTGTTATTCCTTTATCACGCATTTTGTGTGCTATAACACCATGGTCACACTTGTCGAAAGCCTTTGCAAAGTCTGTGTATACTACATCTGTATTTTGTTTATCCTCAACAGCATCATAGTGGTCCAGTACCTGGGACAGGCCGGAGCGACCTGCTCTAAACCCGTGTTGCCCTGGGTTGTGTAATTGATGGGTATCTAGGTGGTTGGTGATCTTGCTTCTTAGAACCCTCTCAAAGATTTTTATGATATGGGATGTTAGTGCTATCGGTCTGTAGTTCTTTACAATTGCTTTACTGCCACTTTTGTGGAATGGGGCTATGTCTGTTGTTTTTAGTGTGTGGATGACCCCTGTGTCCACGCTCCCTCTCCATAGAATGCTGAAGGCACGCGATAGGGGCTGCTTGCAATTCTTGAGTCTGGGCCTGGGGCAGAGTGCATGGGCATGTCATTTATTGCCTTTTCAAAGTCTTTTGGAGTTAGGATTATATCAGAGATTGAGATGGTAAGTTATTTCATAAAATCCTGGTACGGAGCATATGCATTGCTCTGCTGTTACTTCTTTGTGATTAACTAAGGAATCGTCTCCCATGCTAAACCATAGGAGAAAACCTTGATTAAGTTCAGCTTAAGTAAGCTACTCACTGCAGGAGCGATAATTCAGGAATGCTATGATAACGACGTGTGAGATACGTGTGAACATTGACGGGGAATGACTCATGAGAGGTGAATAAGAACGGGGCAGTGCGACTCACAGGCACTCCTGAATGACAAAAAAAAGGGTAATAAAAAGTTTGCTAAGTTGAATCAAGAAGATCAAGTGGTTTTTTCCCCCGTCAATCTTATGGGCTCCCTCTGGCCGATCCCCACTCTCTCTCTCTCTATTTATAACATTTTTCCTCCCCAACAATTAATCCTCCCTCTGAGTGTTCAGTCCACCTCTCAGTCCTCTTACGCCTCTCATTATTACGTTTTTTCCCTTCTCACGGGTCAATTCCTTCCCCTCAACATTCTATTCGTCTTCAGACTCTTCCCTGCGTCATTCCCATTTAAATCCTCTTTTCATTTTACATCAGCTTTCACATTTAACAGCGTTTATGAATCCTGAACATGAAGTGACTGATTCTCACCTTTTATGAAGCTCCAACTATCACTTATAACAGTATACGGTGCCCCGTGGCCTGGTGGCAAAAGTTCTCGCTTCACACGGCGAGGGTCCTGTTTCGATTCCCGGCGAAGGGGTGGAAACATCGGACGTGTTTCCTTACACCGGTTGTTTATGTTCACTCATCAGTAAAATGGGTACCTGGGTGTTAGTGGACTGGTGTGGGTCGCATCCTGGGACAAAACTGACCTAATTTGCCCGAAATGCTATGCATAACAAGGGGCTTTCTATATAGTAGTATGTCATTGATGTCAGCTAGCCTGTATACCATGTACATGTACTTGTAGTAAATATATAATTATTATTAACTACTGAAAATGTATTTTCTTTAGTTTGGCCTAAATAATTAAATCAGCAGAAGATGAACTCTACGTAAACGTCACTCCCTTTTCCACTTACAAGACACTGCTAATTATTTCTGGTTTTACAATGAGTTTGGGAATCCGGCCAATCTAGGACGACGACCACTACACCTGTTATACTGATCCCACCACTACACTTGTCATATTAGTATCACCACCACACCTGTCGTATGACGCCACTTATCTCCCAGGTTCAGCTAACATCTGCAAGAATTATCTTAATCCTCTGAAACTCTAATCCTGGTAAAGACGCGCCAGCTGTATTATCTGCTGATTCAGGTCGTGACATATCAGCTGTTATCTCCCGAAATGAGTGAAAAAATCAGCTGAGCCAGGTGTAGATATACAAACCGAATTACCTGCTGATCAAGGTGAAGACATGCCAGTTGAATAATTATAGTTACGAGGAAGAGTGAATGGGGTATTCATTGCTAAACGATAAAAGACATGTCAGTTTCACACACATTGTTTTCTCTGATAAGTCTCATACCCCGCAGCTATTATAACAGGGAATGCCAGGCAATCAGATTTGAGATGAGGAATGGGATGGAAGCTGCAGTTTTGTAGATGAAAAGGCCTTCAGCATCAAGGAACCCCTCCATAAAGGGTTACACCGGTAAGGACCACTCATCAACTTTACATGGGAGTATATAGAAGGGTAACAAAGGACTTGACAGTCTACACCGACGCTATCTGCTTAAGAACTACCTTCGTCTACCTAGATTAAAGACTATTTGTAGTATCAAGTTGCGAGAGTCGATGATGGAAACGCAGAAAAAAACCACCCTACACACACACCGGCCACTGCTGCCATGAAAACTAATGGGGGGGGGATATGTCATGTTATATATTGGAAAATACCTTGGAAGTTACAGGATGGACGTCATGGGCAATAACTACCTCTACTAATTAGTACTGTTACTAACTACTCGTGTTACTCCAGTCACTCAGAGCTGTGTACTAGTAGTTATACTTCAGGTTTAACTCCTCCCACTAGATTAGCACCATGTATCTAGTCTAATCCTATATACTTGCAAAGTGCTTGTCCACGTGCTTTTTCAATGACTGCCTTGCCTTTGTGCTTACAACATTAGCCAGTAGTTTGTCATTCTGACTTAATTGTTTGTCAAAAAAAACTGCGTATTTTCTTGTTGCATCTTCACACTTTGTCCATTGTTTCGAGTTATGAGCTGCTTTAGCCCTTCAAATAGTTCAGGTTTATGTCGAAGCTATTCAATATTTAATTTTTCCTAAGAAAAAACTAGTGGAACAAGCAACAGGTGGAAATTGAGTCATGGATCAACAAATCAGAAATTATCTCATTCAAGATTCGGCAATAATAAACCATTTATTCTTATAATTAATTGGGATATATTTGCACAAGGTAACTGACAATTTATCAGCTGCCTGGGCCTCGACGAGCTGGCTCTTATTGTTGATGTATAGAGCTGCCTAGATGCTCTTCATGGCCTTCTGCACGCGTTAACGGCGAAGTAAATTTATTATTCACTGGGGCAGTTTTACAAAGATTATTCCTAATCGTGAAAACAGGGAAGAAAAAAAATGAAGTCACTGGACAATCGTGCATAGGAAAACGGTTAAACTCAAGATTAGGAGTGAAGGGGCTGTAGAAAATATTTAGCCGTTTGTTGTGCTCCAGGGCCACTTCAGGACATCTAAGACGACGGTAAGAAATACCAGAGAAACTATGGTGACGGGCAGGAAGAATAGGATGAGTGTGTCTTCCTGGTGTTCAGATGGAGGGTTTTGTTAAAAAAAAGCTTAGTGGGATCAGACTGGAAAGTGGAATGAACACATCAGGAAAGCTTGAGTTGCTGAAAAGGTTCAGGAAGGTTACTGATATCAAGTAAAAAGTATGAAACACTTGTGATATGTAACATTCTGCCTAGGATGAAGGTTGGAACACCAGTGGCTATCCACGGACTATCTCACTTGCAGTCTCCGTAAAGTGCTGTGAGGAGGCGAAGATAAGGCTTATTGACAACTAGGATACATTTATTTATTCAACAAAGGTGTTGATGCTGGTTGAGCGCAATTTGTAAATATAATAGACAAAGGTATCAAGTCTGCAAAGGATGAAAAGCACATTTTATGACAGTCAAAACTAACAGGTTCAACAGAGAACGGCCATTAATCTGTCTGGAGGTTTGAATCAGTTTATAGCAGTGATGTGGAAAACTTTAATAGTCTAGAAACTGTGAGGCGAGTAAAAATATCGAGAAACATACCTGTTTAATTAACACAAACAGAAGACTGAGCCTCTTGGAGAACAGCGATGTGGGTTTGCTTGGGATGGAGAGGCGTTGTGCGTCTGTAAACGATAAAAAAAAACGTATGTTCGGTAATATTCAAAATACCATAAACAGAAAAGCAAAGATGATAAGACGGAAGGCATAGAAGAAAAACACTCAGTCTATAAAAAAATAGCAATAGTGCTAAGAACATGATGAACAATTTAAGATTAACTGCATGTGCAGGAAATATAAACATTAGAGCAGCAACGATACATGCAAGGTTCTTGTTTTTTTTTTCAAAACTGACAAACAAGAAGGGGGTGGAGTGACGCTATATGTCAAAGAAAACCTGAACTGTTGCATTAAAAATTATATAAAATCTGGGAAGACCTGACGTACTGTATGATTGTAATTTCCTAATAAAAATCTGATCTTAAGCGGCAAAGGGAGATTTCTCTGGGACGGAAATAGTTAATGCTTCATGAAAATGGAATAACCCTAGGGACTACATTTTTAGTCAAATTTACTTGAATCTTTTGACTTCTCGAGGTAGTCCATGATTGTTTTTTAAGCTGTTCGTGACAGATCCAACAAGAGGAATAACACGAGAGAGAGAGAGAGAGAGGAGAGAGAGGAGAGAGAGAGAGAAGAAGAGTTCGACACAAGGAATCACAGATCTGTTCCACTTGCCTGGAAGTTTGATAAGGATTATCCTTAGAGATTCTAGGTTTAAGCTCTGCAGATTACAGAAATTTGGAATCAGAATAATAAGAGATGTAATAGCCAGTCCTAAGCTTCCTCTAGTCGCCGTCAACAAGTCATGTGACATAAGAGATTACGTTGCATTAGTGGATAATACACATTCAAAACGATATTATGTGTAAATCTTCTAATTAATAAAAGTCAAATACGCTCATTTGTCAGCTTAAAATACCGTAAGTACCGGGAGAATTACAGAATGTTCGGAAGAATCTCTCCTTGTTGCAAGGTTCGAGTCTCCGTCGGCCAGAGATCAGTGTTTGTGAATATTTCGCCTGCTCTTGCGAATTCCTAGCATTGTAAAAATCTCTAGTTGTGTCGATGCATGCAGGGGATGAGATGAAAAGCTGTAAGCCACTGCCTGAAAGCTGGCTGCCTTGGATCAACGTCTGCGTGAGATGGACGCCAGGTATTGGACCGTGGGTACGGTCGGCAAGCACTGCGAACCTTGTTGCAAGGTTCGTAGGTTCGAGTCTCCTTCGGCCAGAGATTTTGGCTTAAATAGTAACGCTCTTCTTGCCGAATAAGGCAAGCTAAAATTTGTGTATACAATAATTTCGCAAAAATTCATTCTGAACCTAACGAAATTTTTTTTATTGTTTGTTTATTAAATTATTGTAAACATATCTAAAATATATTTAGTTGGATAAGGGTAAATTAAATTGAGTTTATAAGATTAGGTAAGTTTCCTAAGGTTCTTTTGGTACAAAATTATTATTTTTTTTTACATTATCATATATTTAGCTTCTCGCTTTATATATATGCTTCAGAATAATCCCAAAGATACATATAAACGAACGATCATAACTATTATAAAAATGTTATATCTGCATTAGTATAGTGTCATCTCTAGATATCAGACTTCATTAGGGAAGGAATATCTCAAGAATATCCGTGTTGCTTCCTCCGTGTTGGCGAGTCTACAGGAAGACACACAGTCGTGTGCATGTGCTTTAATTTCCAAACAATTCGTAACGATGTTTTTTCTTCCCCGGGTCAACATGAACGATCTCACATTATTAATCATCTGAGGAGAAACAGATTTGAGAGGAGAAAAGAGACTGCGTGTGTGTGATGAGCAGCTTATAAAGCTGCTTTACTTAAGTGAGGGGCGCTGAGAGCGAGTTTCCTTACCGAACGCTGAGAATGATGCTACGCAATGCGCGTACTCACGACCTAAAAGATTCATTCATGTCTTGAGTCATTCATACGCTTGTGGCTAGATGGGGTGCAAGAGTGAATATGTGCGTCTATGTATGTGTGGATGGGGTGTGTGGGGGGGGTGGTGGTGGTGGATAGATGGGGTGTATGTGGGTGTGTGTAGTGGGGTGTTTGGATGGGTGGGTGGTGGGGTGTTTCGGAGGAGGGAAGAGGGAACTGGTATTCTGACGTTCATTCATGTACTTCTGGCTGATTGGAGTGAAAGAGTAGGTGGTGGGGGGTAAAACAGAACGTTGAGGAGGGAAAGTAGAGGGAGTAGGGAAGGCGTCTTAACTTTCATTCATAACTTGGAGTAAGGAGGGTAGAGGTTGTGGGGTAGGGGTTGTGGGGTGAAGAGAAGTAGAGGTTGTGGGGTGAAGAGTAGAGGTTGTGAGGTGAAGAGGGGGATAGAGGCAGGTTATGCATATTAATCTAACCCAATGATTCCCAAAGTGGGCGGTACCGCCCCCCTCACTGGGAGCGATGGAAAAATAAAGGGGGGGGGGAGTTTGAGGAAAAAGAGGGCGGCAGGGTGGCATCAGAACCAAGGGAGCGTTTTTTTTTTTTTTTTTTACAAAATCTATATGAAAAAGTCTAAGACACAAATGCTTTACAAAGAATAAAATTAACAAAGTTATATACGATTCTGACTCGTGTGATGATACAAGCAATTCATGTATATTAACCTGACCCATGTGATGACACAGGGAGCTCATGCGACTTATAAGGATACAGGAAGTCCTCACTTAACGTCGTCGATAGGTTCTTGGAAACTGCGACTTTAAGCGAAACGACATATTACGAAACCAATTTTACCATAGGCTAATTGGTATAAACAAGAGTTCAGTTGCTACGGCAAGGGAGAGCTGAGAGGGAGAGCTGAGAGGGAGAGCTGAGAGGGAGGGCAGTAGAGCTGCAGACGCCATGGCTATGGACCACTATAAAGTCGTTTATTTACTCTATTACTGACATTTTTATTATTTTAGGTATCACAAGTTTTTCAGAATTATACAAGAAACTCACTACATATCATAAAAACCGAGTACAAACAGCCATAAGGAAGAAAATTGATATAATAGTAAAGCTGGTTAAACTGTTGCGGCTTTGTCGGTACTTGTAGACTCGCCTGTTATTTGTACGTTATGCAGTTTTAAACGTTTCTTAAAACGTTCAAACCAACCACGTCTTGCCACGAAGGTTTCACTTTCAGTACTAGAACCTTGATTTTTCTTTACATCTTCAACAAACTTAAAAGTTTCATTTGCACTTGGAGAGTCACGCCGATGCTTGTCCTCCATCCAGATATTTAAAAGTTTGTCCATATTTTCCATTCCCGGCCGGGAATTAATTTCTTTTTCTCATGAACGTTATAACGAAACGACGTTGAACGAAACGACATTAAGTGAGAGCTTTCTGTACAGGCAGGTTGTATTAACATGGACATGATTATACAAATTTCAAGCACTATAAAACATTACAAATGCTGATTTATCCCTAGTAATTATATTATTAATATAAAAAGTAAAAGCCGTTGAAGGATAAAACTTCTAAAAACTTTCTCAATTAACATAACCTATGCTTGAGTATACTCAAATTACTGTATGCCCAAATTATAGTATACCCATGTTAAAATATACCGAAAATGAAAAAGCTGTACATATCTACCTCCGTCTGAGGTCCTCGTCAGCCTCTCCAAGAATGTAGTGTATAAGAAGTGGTAATGTTCTCGTCTCAGGTGACATTTCGCACAGAGCTGATCTTTAGCACTATTACATAAATAACCCGCACATAAGACAGAGAAGCTCCTCTTATGTGCGAGTTATTTGTGTATTGTTCCAGTCACACGAAACAGCGTCTGAAAGATAGATTTACCCTGGGATACGTGACTTTATCCACACTTATGGTCGTGTTGACCAAGTCACCAATGTTGCGTCCCATGATCCTGGAACCTGAGTTTCTCTGGTATATTCACCTTTTTTTTTTTGTTGAAAACGATGGAAAAACATGAGACAATTGGCAGAATTTGCAATGTGTTTTTGAAGCTGTTACTTTTTTTCACTTAAAAGTATTCGTTCAATGGGTTAGACGCAGTGGCAATCGCCGCGAAAGCAGCAGCACAGCCAACAGCAACAGAAGCAAATGCATTACCATAAAAAAAGGAGCAGCAGTAACACCACCGGCAAACGTAGCAACAGGAGCGACAACAACAACAAAAGAACAGAAACAATCATTAAAAGAGCGACAACAACAATAATGAGAGGGACACCCAGATTTTTTGCCTAAACTAACGGGTCATCCCAGAGATTTCAACTGTTGGGTTTCCTGCTGCCAGGCCATGATCACCCGCAACCCCATACACATTCACAGACCCACACACAGCCGCCTACCCACTCCTACAGATTCCCCTCCCCACACACACTGCTACCCACATCTGCAAACAACACACACACATAACACCCCCTCTTCTACACCGATTACCGATTATCATATCCACTTCTGTATACACCCACACTCCTACACGCTCCTTCGACCACAAACATCCAATCTTACATCCACAGACTGGCGCTCTCTCTGTGGGTAACATGTAGAGCCTCTTGTGGTAAGCGACCACTACTGACCACTCCCACACAGGATAAAGCAACGGAGAAAAAATCCCACAGTTTTTTCTTAAATTGACCACCAGGCGCAAAAAAATACTCAGTCCAAAATTTTACTTAGGATTTTCCACCTGATATCTATCTATCTATCTATCTCTATCTCTCTCTCTCTCTCTCTCTCTCTCTCTCTTCTTCCTCTTCTCGCTCGCTCGAATCTCACTCTCATTTCTTGTCTCATTCGGAAACTGAGTAGACATCAAACGTCAACAGAAGAAAATTTTTACTAAATTGATTGAAGTATCATCCAAATTTTTGGCCTTTACAAGTTATATTAATTTTATAAATGTTATTAATTATATTATTGTTATATTCAACATGAAAGTCCAGGTAAGCGTCATGGTAAGACCAGATAAGAGATATAGTGGTCAGATAGGAGAGAGGTTAAGATTAAAACGAGACAAGGAAGGATCCAGGAAAACATTATGTAGCACTGGAGATTTATATATATATATATATATATATATATATATATATATATATATATATATATATATATATATCATATATATATCATATATATATATATATATATATATATATATATACATATATATATATATACATATATATATACATATATATATATATATATACATATATATATACAATGTCGTGCCGAATAGGTAAAACTTGCAATTTTGGCTTAAATATTATTATAATCAAAAGAAGCGCTAAACCACAGGGGTTTGGCTTAAATAGCAAAGCAATTCTTGCCGAATAAGGCAAGCGAAAATATTTGTTTGCAATAAATTCGGCAGTGTAGAAAAAAATTATGAAGTTACACAAATAAATCGCATCTACCAAACAAACTTTTATGACGACGTTTCGGTCCGACTTGGACCATTAAGTAGTGACACAGACGAGTGTACCAAGTTAATGGAACAAATCGGACAAACGTCGTCATGAGTTTGTGTCCTCTGTGTGGGTATTGTTCCAGTCACGGTATTGTCCCTTTGTATTCTTTATACATGAAGGTGTCTCACTATATACACTATATAGTATATGTGCACACACACAAAAAGCAGTGTGTGTGTGTGTACCTTAATATTCACCTGGAGGTGTGTGTATCCTGCAGTAAATACACCGAGGAGTATCTCTAAGTGTATATACACAAACGAGCGTGTATATCAGTGTACACACAGAGGTGCGTATATCTCAGTATAAGCAAATGTCGCAAGCTCTGCCTAAAAGACAGTGTAACCCTGATATTGTGTATTTTCGGAATTAATATCAGATTCAGGTGGCGTGTCAGTACAGACCCTACTGAGCAATGCCCTGGGTGTAGCTCTCCCTGGGGTCATTTTGAAGTCGAGAGTAACAATAACAGAAAACTTTGGTATGAAACTCTGTGACATGTGGTGCAGCACACATGTGGGTGAAGGCTTTTTCGCAAGAATTGCGAAGCACTCGAATAGTCTCCCCTCTAAAGTTGTTGGCACGAAAGCAATTTCTTTGAATAAGGTCAGCCTCTGCTCTGGGTCGTCTCCTGACTGGGTCTCTCTTGAAGCTGATGAAGAATCAAGTCAATGAAGTCAGTTTATTCGTCATCTGAGGTCGTGTAATGTGGGGTATCTCTGCTGGCTGAGCCTCTGCTGTGTTTATCTCGAATAATTAAAATCGTTCTTGGTATGGAAGAGAAGGATAGGAGTTAAGAAAGTAAAGCACAATTGACAGAAGAAAGAGATAAGAACGTGAGAGTAGATAAAGCAGCACAAGTAGATAAAGCAGAACATAGTTAAGTATGCATAGAAATCAAGAATTAAGAGAAGACGAGCACACAAGAGTGGCCACAGAATGTGTGTGAATGTGAAGATGAGTGCGAATGCGAGGGTGCATATGATAGTGTGAATATGATGGAGAATGTGACTGAGGGAGTCACTTGTCAACGATCTCACGAGTCCCAGTGGTGACGTCCCCAGCGGGGTCACCCACAGGCTCCTTCCCACCTCACCCTTCGGACTGTGAGAAACGTCAGGCCTCAATGGGTTTCCCAGAGATCTCACGTCTCGGCCATATTATTGCAAGAAATGTCTATAATCTATTATGCTCAAGACGAAATTTTGAGGCTGAAGTCACCGAAAGATTTGCTGTGTTGGGAAAGAAATTAATTTTTTTTGAGTGTGTGGGGCTGAAAAGGATTAGATAGGATTTAGATTTTAATGTAAAACTTAATTAAGTCTCCCCGAACTAATACCAGCATCTTCAATTACAACACCATTATCGGCATCGACTGAGTCACCAACATGAACACCAATATCAGCATCAACAATAATGAAAAAGCACCACCAACACTAGCACCACCAACACCACCACCACCAACAATGGCCAGTGTTAACATACACCATTCAAGGATTCTTAAAACAACTCTGATAATTCTAAAAGACTTGCCTAATTGACTTCCAACCTTCAACACTTGTGTATACTTCTTGAAAGACGGCAGTGTTACACAGGTGTACTCACCTATTTGTCGATGCAGGGGTCGATTCACAGCTCCTGGCCCCGGTGTTGGAGCACATTTGCCAGTTTTGTGTGTAATTTAGCTTGAAATGGTTTCCCATTAAATCACGTTAAATATATTTGAGTATGACTCTTTTCAACAGCTTCAATCTTTAATGACTGATAAATCTTGTGTACAGTATCGTACCCAGTAAGTTTAGTCTAGATACAACTATTGGAGGATAGATGGGCTAGTGAGAGTGTAGGCAATGGGGTCGAAAATGTATGGGGTAGATTTAAAAATGTAGTGTTAGAGTGTTCAGCAGAAGTTTGTGGTTACAGGCGAGTGGGTGCGGGAGGGAAGAGGAGCGATTGGTGGAATGATGATGTAAAGAGAGTAGTAAGGGAGAAAAAGTTAGCATATGAGAGGTTTTTACAAAGTAGAAGTGATGCAAGGAGGGAAGAGTATATGAGAGAAAAGAGAGGTTAAAAGAGTGGTGAAGCAATGTAAAAAGAGAGCAGATGAGAGAGTGGGTGAGATGTTATCAGCAAATTTTGTTGAAAATAAGAAAAAGTTTTGGAATGAGATTAATAAGTTGAGGAAGCCTAGAGAACAAATGGATTTGACAGTTAAAAATAGGAGAGGAGAGTTATTAAATGGAGAGTTAGAGGTATCGGGAAGATGGAGAGAATATTTTGAGGATTTGTTAAATGTTGATGAAGACAGGGAAGCTGTGATTTCGTGTGTAGGGCAAGGAGGAATAACATCTTGTAGGAGTGTGGAAGAGCCAGTTGTGGGTGTAGGGAAGTTCGTGAGGCAGTGGGTAGAATGAAAGGGGGTAAGGCAGCTGGGATTGATGGGATAAAGATAGAAATGTTAAAAGCAGGTGGGGATATAATTTTGGAGTGGTTGGTGCTATTATTTAATAAATGTATGGAAGAGGGTAAGGTACCTAGCTAGGGATTGGCAGAGAGCGTGTATTGTTCCTTTGTATAAAGGCAAAGGGGACAAAAGAGAGTGCAAAAATTATAGGGGAATAAGTCTGTTGAGTGTACCTGGTAAAGTGTATGGTAGAGTTATTATTGAAAGAATTAAGAGTAAAACAGAAAGCAGGATAGCAGATGAACAAGGGGCTTTAGGAAAGGTAGGGGTGTGTAGACCAAGTGTTTACAGTGAAACATATAGGTGAACAGTATTTGGATAAGGGTAAAGATGTTTTTGTGGCATTTATGGATTTGGAAAAGGCGTATGATAGGGTAGATAGGGGGCAATGTGGCAGATGTTGCAGGTGTATGGAATAGGAGGAAGGTTACTGAAAGCAGTGAAGAGTTTTTATGAGGATAGTGAGGCTCAGGTTAGAGTGTGTAGGAGGGAAGGGGACTATTTCCCAGTAAAAGTGGGCCTTAGACAAGGATGTGTGATGTCACCGTGGTTGTTCAATATATTTATAGATGGGGTTGTAAGAGAAGTGAATGCGAGGGTCTTGGCAAGAGGTGTTGGGCTAAAGATAAAGAAGCAAATACAAAGTGGGAGTTGTCACAGTTGCTTTTGCTGATGACACTGTGCTTTTGGGAGATTCTGAAGAGAAGCTGCAGAGGTTGGTGGATGAATTTGGTAGGGTGTGTAAAAGAAGAAAATTGAAAGTGAATATAGGAAAGAGTAAGGTGATGAGGATAACAAAAAGAATAGGTGACGAAAGATTGGATATCAGATTGGAGGGAGAGAGTATGGAGGAGGTGAATGTATTCAGATATTTGGGAGTGGACATGTCGGCGGATGGGTCTATGAAGGATGAGGTGAATCATAGAATTGATGAGGGAAAGGGTGAGTGGAGCACTTCGGAGTCTGTGGAGACAAAGAACCTTGTCCATGGAAGTAAAGAGGGAATGTATGGAGTATAGTTATACCAACGCTCTTATATGGGTGTGAAGCATGGGTGATGAATGTTGCAACGAGGAGAAGGCTGGAGGCAGTGGAGATGTCATGTCTGAGGTCAATGTGTGGTGTGAATATAATGCAGAGAATTCGGAGTTTGGAAATTAGGAGGAGGTGCGGATCACCAAAACGATTGTCCAGAGAGCTGAGGAGGGGTTGTTGAGGTGGTTTGGACATGTAGAGAGAATGGAACGAGACAGAGTGACTTCGAGATGTATAAATCTGTAGTGGAGGAAGGCGGGTAGGGGTCGGCCTAGGAAAGGTTGGAGGGAGGGGTAAAGGAAGTTTTGTGTGCGAGGGGCTTGGATTTCCAGCAAGCATGTGTGAGCGTATTTGATAGGAGTGAATGGAGGCATATGGTTTTTAATACTTGACGTGCTGTTGGAGTGTGAGCAAAGTAACATTTATGAAGGGATTCAGGGAAACCGGCAGGCCGGACTTGAGTTCTGGAGATGGGAAGTACAGTGCCGGCACTCTGAAGGAGGGGTGTTAATGTTGCAGTTTTATAACTGTAGTGTAAAGCACCCTTCTGGCAAGACAGTGATGGAGTGAATGATGATGAAAGTTTTTCTTTTTCGGGCCACCCTGCCTTGGTGGGAATCGGCCGATGTGTTAATAAAAAAAAAATATAAAAATACTAATAGAACAAATTATATTGAGAATTCTTCTGGTTGGCTTGAAACTTTCAACATTAGGGAATCTTACTTAGAGGAAGATTATTTTGATGGGCTTTGTAGCTTCTATTTTGAAATACTAGTCAACTATGTGTCCTTTCATAGCAGAATAGCTTATTGGTTTTGACGATATAAAGCTCTAAACAAATCGTCCGTCAAGTATCGCACGTGTATACTGCACGTGAGCACGTACATGGGAAAGCATTGGCACACGCATCAGGTCGAGTTCTCTTAACCTCTCCTCGTAGGACATGCCCCTTAGCAACGAGACTAGTCACGGAGCTAGACTAGGCCCCTCAAGGATAGGAGGGAGAGTGGAATAGTCTGGAAAGTGAGGTAGTAGAGGAAGGTACCATACACAGTTTTAAGAAGAGGAATCATAAAGCTCATGGAGCAGGGAGAGTGAACCTAGTAGCGACCAATGAAGAGGCGAGGCCAGGAACTATGCATCGACCCCTGCAACCACAATTAGGTGAGTAAAGCACATACGTACATATATATGCACATACATATACGTATATATGCATAAGCACACACACTTGCACACATTTACATAAACACAAGAACATAACATAAGAAAGAAGGAACACTGCAGCAGGCCTACTGGCCCATGCGAGGCACGTCCATGTCACCCCTCGGCTTAAACCAATGACCCACCTAGTCAGGTCAGGTCACATCCACTTAAGGAAGGAGCACGGCATCAGACCTATTAGCACAAGCTAGTCAAGTCCAACTCACACCCACCCACACCCACTCATGTATTTATCCAACCTATTTTTAAAACTACACAACGTCTTAGCTTCTATGACGGTACTCGGGAGTTTGTTCCACTCATCCACAACTCTATTACCAAACCAGTGCTTTCCTATATCCTTCCTTAATCTGAACTTTTCCAACTTAAAACCATTGCTTCGAGTCCTGTTTTGGCTAGATATTTTTAGCACGCTATTTACATTCCCTCTCTTCCTGATTTCCATTTATACACCTCAATCATATTTCCCCTAATTCTACGCCTTTCTAGAGAGTGCAGATTCAGGGCCCTCAGTCTATCCTCATAGGGAAGATTTCTGATACATGGGATCAACTTTGTCATCCTCCTTTGTACGTTTTCCAGAGCATTTATATCCATTCTGCAATACGGTGACCAGAACTGTGCAGCATAATCTAAATGAGGCCTAACCAAAGATGTATAGAGTTGAAGAACAACCTGAGGACTTCTATTATTAATACTTCTTGATATGAAGCCAAGGATTCTATTAGCTTTATTGCGAACACTTACGCACTGCTGTCTTGGTTTTAGATTACTGCTAACCAGAACTCCTAAATCCTTTTCGCAATCAGTATTATTAAGATCTACATTATTTAGTTTATATGTGGCATGGTTATTTTCTTGTCCAATGTTCAGAACTTTGCATTTGTCTATTTTAAACTGCACCTGCCACTTCTCCGACCACTGCATCAGTCTATTCAAATCTTCTGGAGTGCTCTAATGTCTTCATTAAAATGAATTAGTCGACCTATTTTGGTGTCATCAGCAAACTTGCTTATGTCGCTATTTATTCCCTCATCAATGTCGTTTATATAAATTGTGAACAAGGGCCCAACACTGACCCCTCTGGAACACCACTCGTGACGCGCCCCCACTCAGATTTCTCCTCATTGATGCAAACTCTCTGCCGCCTATCTGTTAACCACGCCTACCCAGGAAATTTGTTCTCCTATTCCGTGTGCCTTAATTTTCCTCAATAGCATCTGATGTGGAACTATCAAAAGTCTTACTGAAGTCCATATACACAATATCATATTAATTACCATGATCTACCTCAAATACCTTGGTGAAGAAAGTTAGTAAATTCGTAAGTAAAGAACGCCCCTTCGTAAAACCGTGCTGAGATTCATTAACCAATTTATGCCTTTCAAGATGGCTACGAATTACTTCGGCAATTATTGATTTCATAAATTTTCCCACTACCTCCAGGTAGGTAGACTATGGAGGTAAGGCTTATTAGTCTATAGTTAGAAGTTAAGGACCTGTCACCTGCTTTGTAAATAGGTATTGCATTTGTCATTTTCCACTTGTCTGGCACTATGCCAAAGGTTTGCTAAGCTCCTATTTACATTCCTTTAAAACTATTGCAAAAAATCAACAGGGCCTGGCGATTTGTTTGGGTTTAATTTCTCAATTTGTCTGAGGACCATGGACACTGAGGACACTCATAAATGAGCATACATATGTATACTAATACATATGCACAAAAATATATCTGTATATGAATACATAAACACACACACACAAGAATACATGTTCATGCATACACATGCATTCGCACACGCATTCATATGCAAAAGCGCACATGCATGCATATATATGCACACACAAGTATTTCGACATTTTGCTGTATCGTAATTCTGTCACCACCCTACGATTTTCATTCTGCTCGTAATTGGGCAGACAGAACTGGGATTGCGGGATACGAGGGGGAGATACGTACCTTTCTCGGATCACGCAGACGCCAAAACACTTGCTATTTAGTCCCTTACTAGCTTAGTCTAGCATGGGCCAGCAGGCCTGCTGCAGTACCCTTTGTACCCGCTGTGGTTATTTGCAGCGACTGTCCTTACGCAGTCAACACTATCAAACCAAATTAAAATGGCCTCCAGGGGGAAAGTTCACCCTGGACCAGCCGGGATTACCCTTGCTCCCACGGCGGCACCCTGGCCCCGACAAGTCTACTCTGGCCCCGGCAGGGCCACGATGCTCATCTGTCATTGTTATCACCTCGCATCATCGCCTTCTTTATTACGTCCGCTTATCAACACACCAAACGCTTTCATGTGATATATTAGGAGCTTCCTGAAGAGATAGTGCATTAATAGTGTGAGATAGATGGTTTACGAGGTAACACAGTGTGAGGTAGATGGTTCCTGAGGTAACACAGTGTGAGGTAGATGGTTCACCTGAGGTAACACAGTGTGAGGTAGATGGTTCACCTGAGGTCACATGGAGTAGATGGTTGACACCCTCATGGAAATTTGCAACCTGTCAGGGTCCAGAGAACCTGAGGGGTGAGGAATGAGGGTTAGAAGAAAGGTAGACCGAATTCCTTGGATCAAGAGCCCTTCCCCTGAAGAATTTCTTTAATTTGAAGTGGTTAATTCCTGCAAAATATGCACCTTGTGTCTTGATGCTCTGGAAGGGTTCTTGATCTAGGGGAATTGGAGCCACCATCTCCTCCCTAGGATCAAACCTAATTTGCTCCTATTCATTAGGCGTTATATCACCCCTACGAGTTGAACTCTTCTAAGTGAAAATATTTTTAAGTGCAAATAAAGTAAAAAGTTAATGTCATGTGTGTGTACATATACCTGTGTACGTGTGAATGTGTACACACGAGGGAGAGGGAGCTGGTGGTTCTCACCTCCGTGGTGACCTACCCGCAGGCACCCTGTGCAGTCAGGGCGAACAGGGCAGCAGCCCCAAGGGAGTACATGTGAGTACATGACAGCCCCCACCTGGGAGTACACATGAACTTGAGGAAGTGCACAGTAGTACAGGGAATGCATGGCAGTACGTAGGAGCACAGAGAGTACACACTAGTTCAGGGAATTGTACATGAGTCTGTAAGAGTACACAGCGTACATCTGCCGATGAGGAGAATAATAGAGAGAATGATAAAGAGAGGAGGCAGTGTCATCGTACCAGTCTTGAGTGGTTGAGTTTCCAAAAATCACTGTCATTAGCACTACATTTTTTGAAACAGTGCCTAGAGCCATTTTTTCTAATCGCTCGAGAATCATTCCCGATTTTTGCAGGGCCGATCAAGCGGCACTTTACATGGTACAACACACACGTACTTGCGTCAAGACTAACTACAGGGTTAAGTCATTGATTCTCAGTGCGTATCAGTGTATTCTAGCAAAATATAGGCGTTGAGTTGAGGTAGAATATGCGTTAACCTGGGCACTTACTAGAGGGCAATGCAAGTTTAGTCACGGAGTCGCTAGGTTTAGTGAGCTGGTGTACTTGGCGTTACTGGATAAGTGTTTAGTCCAGATGTTCATGTTTGTCTTGAGGATCGTGTACTCATGTCTGTGGTCGAGACAACTTAACTGGCAAACACGGGGATAGACGATACTTTACAATTTTCCTCACGACAATACTCTGGGGACAAAGGGTATCGGGGAAAAGCTTTCAGATTTAAAGACACTGTAGGTGATCAACCTCCATGAACCCATAAGGAACAGTCACAGTCAATAATGTAAAATACAAGACATCGGAGCCTTTGAAATGTCAGCACAGTCATAACCTATGTCATGTAATCAGATTTGCAATACTATAGGCATTCAACTTTTGGATTATCAGGAAATTTCATATGAAAGACGGGTTCGTGTTAACTGTCCTGAACATAGCTATAGTGGACACTGACAGCTAGACACCTGAATTAGTTACGGCAGTAACACGTGCAATGTCCAAGGAAACATGGACATTGCACGTGTTACTGCCGTAAGCTTAGGGACCCTCGCATTGTGTAGGACAATTCATTCGCGATGGTCGTTGGCCAGGGTCACGCAACTGGAGTGACACTCCTTGGTGGTAGGACTGCTGGACCCTCCCATTGCCATGCCCGAAGGGACGACCTTCAAGGGAGGAGCACCAGGCAGACGTTTCCTTGGCTTTGCTTTAAATTTAGCAGTGTCTGAAGCAGAGAGTAAGACTATCTTGTTTCTTTACTAAGAACGGTATTCTTATGAAGAAAAATTCCCTTAAGATTAGTGAAAAGAATCTCTAGAAAATTTAGTAGTACCTAAGAAATTTCATAAGGTACTATGAGATGGCCATAACTCTGCTGTGTGTGGACACACAGCAGAGTTATGCCATTTTTGTTTTGGCTTGGCTTAAGGAAAAATATAATGTTATTTCAAAGCCTGTCATGGCTAATTTGGTTTGTAAGTCAGGGCGTTTCATTAAACCGGAACCTTTGGGAAAATAATTTGAACGCCTGATACTCACTTGTGCAAATCTGAGTCAGGTGATCAGGTCTAATTCACCATCATGAGCGAAGACATAAGATATCCAGAATCAGTTCCAATGGAGTCTATTAATATTAAGGTAAAATAGCCCTCGTGAGATTTATTTCACAAAGTGATCAGTGGTCCAACTTTAAGGTGAAACCTTTTAAGAGGTCTTGAGCAAACTGGGAGTAAAGCAAATCTTCACGGTTGCCTACCATCCTCCATCACAATTTGAATGAGTGGAAGATGGTGAGAGAGTCTTCTGCTTTCTGTTTTTTACACTCACACCAAGCTAACACCAGATAGTCCTAATCTAGGTAGTAGTTGCTCTTTTCTCGGCAGATAGCCTCGGTATGGACTCCAAAGTACTCTGTTGCCTTTCCCATGTACTCACTCACTTTAGAAAGACGTTGTATTACAGACAGCAAAGGTCCACAAGACCACCCTGACCAAGAAAAGGTCCACAACACTATCTTGACCAAGCAAAGGTCCACAAGACCATCCTGACCAAGCAAAGGTCCACAAGACCACCCTGACCAAGCAAAGGTCCACAACACCCTGACCAAGCAAAGGTCCACACCACCACCCTGACCAAGCAAAGGTCCACAAGACCATCCTGACCAAGCAAAGGTCCACAAGACCATCCTGACCAAGCAAAGGTCCACAAGACCATCCTGACCAAGCAAAGGTCCACAACACCACCCTGACTAAGCAAAGGCTTAATACCTGTAATCTCTCAACCCTTTCTTCCTCCCTTTTCCCTCTTCTCTCGTTCCTTCTCTCACTGCTCCTTTTTTCACTGTTCCTTGCTTCTTTCCCATACTCTCCCTGCCTCTCTCCCACACTGTCCTCTCTTCTCTCTCCATGGTTGTTCTACAAGCTTCTGTTCCCTTTATTTTATCAACTTTATCTCTCTTCTCACCTATTCTTTAGCGGCGATCGTTTGTTTATTTACCTCGTGTGAGCAGCCGCCTCAAACACTCCGTTTGACTTTTGACTTGACTTGCCCTACCTCGCCACGACCTACCTTGCCGTTCCTGTCCATCTCAGCACCCTCCCCATCCCCCTTCAACCCCTTTCCTTAGCTCTCCATCACAACCCTCCATCACCCGTAAGAGCTTCATCACTCCGACATCACTTTCTCAGTTGTAACTCATTACCATTAATTTTATATTTAACAATCAGCCTCCATCACCTACCCATCAACCTCCATCACCACCTAATCAGCCTCCATCACCTACCCATCAACCTCCATCACCACCTAATCAACCTCCATCACCTACCCATGAGCAACTATTGCAACATCAGCATCACCTTAGCAACTAATGCAACAGTGAGTCTGCATAGTTTCCTTGTTGATGCTTGAATTATTAAATAATCAATAAAATTCTCCCTGCGCTTCTCCCTCTACATACAATTTTCGTTATCTGGCTATGTAGTGATGGAGTTACAATACAAATTAAATTTTTCTGTGTATGGGATAGGCCATCCTGAGAGATGGTAATGTCCAAGTGATGGTAACTGCAACTGTCAGCTAGAAAGACACCTTTGTAGGTATCGTAGCTGATGAATCTTGACTAGAATACTTGATATCTTCATTGCCCTACTGATGTTTCTCAAGCTCAGGCTGACACTACTGATGTCTCTCAAGCTCAGGCTGACACTACTGATGATGTCTCCCAAGCTCAGGCTGACACTACTGATGATGTCTCCCAAGCTCAGGCTGACACTACTGATGATATCTCCCAAGCTCAGGCTGACACTACTTATGATGTGTCTCAAGCTCAGGCTGACACTACTGCTGATGTCTCAAGCTCAGGCTGACACATCTGATGATGTCTCCTAAGCTCAGGCTGACACTACTGATGATGTGTCTCAAGCTCAGGCTGACACTACTGATGATATCTCCCAAGCTGAGGCTGACACTACTGATGATGTCTCCCAAGCTCAGGCTGACACTGCTGATGATGTCTCAAGCTCAGGCTGACACTGCTGATGATGTCTCAAGCTCAGCCTGACACTACTGATGATGTCTCAAGCTCAGGCTGACACTACTGATGTCTCCTAAGCTCAGGCTGACACTACTGATGATGTCTTCCAAGCTCAGGCTGACACATTTCTTCACTTTGTATGACAGGGGTAACACAGCTTTTGTTCCCACTGTGTAACTGTCACCTAGAATAGAGTGGCAGCACACTGCTGATGTATCCAATTTAACAAAGTATTATAAAAATCACAGCTGCTTTTTGCTGATGACACTGTGCTTTTGGGAGATTCTGAAGAGAAGTTGCAGAGGTTGGTGGATGAGTTTGGTAGGGTATGTAAAAGAAGGAAATTAAAAGTGAATAAAGGAAAGAGTAAGGTGATGAGGATAACAGAAAGATTAGGTGATGAAAGATTGGATATCAGATTGGAGGGAGAGAGTATGGAGGAGGTGAATGTATTCAGATATTTGGGAGTGGACGTGTCAGCAGATGGGTCTATGAAGGATGAGGTGAATCATAGAATTGATGAGGGAAAAGGGTGAATGGTGCACTTAGGAGTCTTTGGAGACAAAGAACTTTGTCCGTGGAAGCAAAGACGGGAATGTATGAGAGTATAGTTATACCAACACTCTTATATGGGGGTGAAGCATGGGTGATGAATGTTGCAACGAGGAGAAGGCTGGAGGCAGTGAAGATGTCATGTCTGAGATCAATGTGTGGTGTGAATATAATGCAGCGAATTCTTAGTGTGGAAATTAGGAGGAGGTGCGGGATTACCAAAACTATTATCCAGAGGGCTGAGGAGGGGTTGTTCAGGTGGTTCGGACATGTAGAGAGGATGGAACAAAGTAGAAGGGCTTCGAGAGTGTATAAATCTGTAGTGGAGGGAAGGCGGGGTAGGGGTCGGCCTAGAAAAGGTTGGAGGGGGTAAAAGAGGTTTTGTGTGAGAGGGGCTTGAATTTCCAGCAAGCATGCGTGAGCGTATTTGATAGGAGTGAATGGAGACAAATGGTTTTAATACTTAACGTGCTGTTGGAGGTGAGCAAAGTAACATTTATGAAGGGATTCAGGGAAACCGGCAGGCCGGACTTGAGTCCTGGAGATGGGAAGTACAGTGTCTGCACTCTGAAGGAGGGGTGTTAATGTTGCAGTTTTATAACTGTAGTGTAAAGCACCCTTCTGGCAAGACAGTGATGGAGTGAATGATGATGAAAGTTTTTCTTTTTCGGGCCACCCTGCCTTGGTGGGAATCGGCCGATGTGTTAATAATAATAATTATAAAAATTAAGATTCTTCCTCCTTTTCCCCTTACTAATACCCCCTCCCCTCACCCTCGTTACCACTTTATTCCCCCTCCTTTCAACATTTACAAGAAGCTCCCCCCCCCTCCTGTCACCCCTGGCACATCATAATATAATTAATGCAAATTAAGATAATTTCTCCTTTTTAGTATCTTCAATTTGCATAATTGTGAGAGTAATAATCAGTTAGTGTTGGCCACAGGCTTAGTCAGGTGGCGCCCACCATGATCCTGACGAGCTGGCATAGGCTGCTGGCATAACCAGTACGTAAACACGTACACGCACACACCACCAGGAAGGAATGAACGAAGACGCACACATACGAAAGGAAGAAAGGAAGGAATGAACGGGCGCGAGCGGGCACACACACACACCTCCTGGCCCCCACCTAGAAGAGGTGGGGACAGGAGCTATGACTCAACCCCTGCAACCACAAATAGGTGAGTACACATAGGCGAGAGTGACAAGCGAAACAGAATCAAAATCTGTGTTTTTTACGAGGGAAAGACAAGGCCACTGTGAATATTTTTTGATGAAGCCAAAAGCAAGGAATATAGTAACGAGAGGGAAATCAAATCTGAGGGGATATCGAAAATTAGACAGTTTATATTAAGGACAACAGACCACATTAGACGAAAACGACAAAGGAGGAGATGGGAAAGATAGAAGCAACAGGCGAAGAGGAGGTAATATGAGTGGGAAGAAATCCAGTTAATACCACAACACTCCACAGAGAATCCTGGCTTAGTATCACCTGATGTGAAATATAGTAGCTTAGAGAACAGAAAGACAGATGAATAAGAGTGTAGTAATTTAACGTAGATTCACCAATAAATGTGAAATTTTGAAAGAAAAGATAGCAGAGGAAAAACCCTGATATTATAGCTATCACAGAGACGAAGCACTCAGGAATAAGAACTGCAATATTCCCAGAGGGCTACTAAACAGTAAGAAAAGGGAAGACAGAGGAACTAGAAACTACCATAGATCTGAGGGGGATAGATTTCAGGGACAATGTAACAGGTATTATAATGTCCAGAAACAAAACAGATAGAGGCAGTGATATACAACTCAGTGACAACACTAGGAGACCAAGGGAGGAGTACAGTCGGAAAAAAAGGTCAATAATTCACATATTGGAGACAGTGGCAGAGAGCAAGAGGAAGGGAAGCTAAACTAACAGTGCTATGTAGATAAATGGTTCAGAAAACCGGCAAGTTGATAAATTAGACACATGTGTAACACTTTGGTATCTTTGTTTTGGGAACGTTTCGCCACACAGTGGCTTCATCAGTCCATTACAAAGAAGAATGGTGACGATCAGAAGCAGTTTGAGGTAATCAGTTTCTCAGCCGGGAGTAAATGTAATCAGTTCATCAATTGATGGACTTATTACCTCAAACTCCTTGTGATCTTCACCATTCTTCTTCATATTGGACTGATGAAGCCACTGTGTGGCGAAACGTTTCCACAGTGAAGATACCCACGTGTTGCACATGTGTCTAATTTAACCACCAGTGCTAGGTTTAAACCATAAGGAGATTGGAAAAAAACTGGGATCTTCATAAAGATCCAGAGCAATGGAGAGTGAAGAACATTTTGAGACATGTGAAGGAAACGAGAAAGGACAGGAGAAATTACCCTCGAGGAACCACTAGGTGCCATCAATTGTTCGGTACCTAGTTGTGTGTTCCTGGTGGAAATGGGAATGTTGAAAGAAATGAAGGAAGCTATAAACAGAACACAGGATAGCAGGAGGAGGAACTATAATTTACTGAGGAGCTTTTCAAGTGAGGTGCGATAGAAGATAGAACTGGAGGGCAAAAACGTACGAGAAAGGAGGTAATAGAGAAAGTGCCAAGAGGCATAGAGAAGATTTATTCCAACCACGAAGAAAAACAAGGAAAACAGAGAAAGTCCAGAGTTACTCCACAAGTACACAAAAAAACAAGATAACTGCGGATGACCAAGTGATAACACTGGAGGAGGATGACGGGATGCTGTCAGAGAATGACAGAAGAATGCGAGGTGCTCAGCAAATGATTCAAAAAGGTCTTTAGAAAAGAAAATTCCAAGCTAGCAGAATGAACTGTTGGTAAGATCAGATCAATATACATGAGAGCTGAGAGAAGCTGAATCACCGAGTCAATAGCAAAAGTATTAGATAATCTCTCCATTCAGGATAGTGGCAAAAATTTTGAAAAAGGATGACGTGGTCCACATATATACAAATAAGAACAGACAAGAGGGTCTAAACTACAGACAAGTATGTTTAACATACATACTGTCAAAAGTTCTGGAGAAGATAGTAAGAAACACGATACTGGAGCAGTTGGGCAGAAGATTTCTAACAGAAATCCAACAGGGATTTAGGGCAGGAAATATCTTACAGATTTACCAGAGTCTGTATTTTCTTGGACTTCAGGAAAGCATTTGACACCATAACACACCAGAAATTAGAGAAACAGGCAAGGATAAAAGGCAGAGTGCTCCCGAATGAGAGGAGGCAGAGAATAACAGTAAAGGATGAAACATTGAAACAGGAAAGGGTACAAGTGCGGTTCCGCAGGGATACGTACTAGGACCACTATTGTTCCTAATATACGTGAACGAGCTACCATATGGGGTAGAGTTATGTCGCTGCGGATGATTTAAAACTGATAAGAAGAATGAGAACAGGAGAGTGATATCCTCCAGGGACCACCTCGACAAGCTAGAGGTGTGATCAAAACAAGTGGCGTCTCGAGTTCAACACTAATAAACAAAGACATGAAAACTGGAGAAGATGAGGGCAGACCGGACACAAAGTATGGGCGGAAAGAAGCGACAAATATCATATCGCTACAAAAACAAACCATATAGCATCAACGGCATATCCTAGATTGACAAACTTCAGTATAGCATTGAGGACATTGAAATAAGAATCCTTCAGAACCTTATATGTGACACATGTGAGGCCAGTCACTGAGTATGTAGCCCCAGCAAGTAGCGCCCACACCTAGTCAAGAACGTGAGGAAACTCAAAATGGTATTAAAACGTTTGCATTATGATATTGCCAGAACTGAGAGAAATACACTAGAAGCAATGACTGAAGAAAATAAAATCGGCAACAAAATCTTAAGAAGAATAGGATAGGCACAGACTGATTTAAGATGACCAGGATCAGAGGGCTACAGGTGGAAGCTGGAAATGCAGACGAGGTAAAGGGATGTAAGGGAGTATTTCTTTAGTCTCAGGATGATTGAAAAGAGGAATGACTTGAATGAGGCAGTGGTGGAGGTAAACTCGATACACAGTTACAAGAGTAGGTATGATGAGACCCAAGTAGCCAGAAATAAATGATGCCGATCAAAGTAGTCTAGGAGGGGGGCCAGGAGCTGAATCTCGACTCCTACAAGCACACAGTGAATACACATCTGAGAGAACATTAAATTTTTTTATACTTTGAAGTCAAAATTTTAAGGATAAGAAAAAAAGTGTGAGGCAAGTAGGTTGTGGGAGGCTCCTAATTAACGAGGGCTTAGGTGTTGACCAGTGAGGCAGGTAGGTTGTGGGAGGCTCTTAATTAATGAGGGCTCAGTTGTTGACCAGTGAAGCAGGTAGATTGTGGGAAGTTCCTAATTAATAAGAACTCAGGTGTTGGCCAGTAAGGAAGATAGGTTGTGGGAGGCTCCTAATTAATGAGGGCTCTGGTGTTGACTAGTGAGGCAGACAGACAATGTAGGTCACTCTCCTTGTCCCAGGGTGAGGCTCTCTTAACCTGGGGCAGGGATGGGGAAGGGGTGAGGAGTAGAGTGGGAAGAAATACATTGATCAACGAGTGGAGATTCTCAGACACACCTAAGAAACGGAGATGCTGAGTACATGGGTATCTACGAGTACATGTTGAGTACATGGGTACCTACGAGTACATGTTACGTGAGTACCCTGGGAATATGGCGGTATATGGGAGTACATGGATACATAAGAGTACATAAGTACACAAACAAATCTTCTGATATACCTTTGAAGAGTTTCGAGAGTTTCTCTACTCTCTGAGCCCGGCCATGGGCCAGGCTCGTCCGGTGCTCGCCTGATCAACCAGGCTGTTGCTGCTGGAGGCCCGCTGCCCCACATATCCATCACAGCCTGGTTGATCTGGCACCTGGTGAAGATACTTGTCCAGTTTCTTCTTGAAGGTTTCTACACTGGTTCCAGCCGTGTTTCTGATATCACTGGGTTTATTTTACACTTCCTCCCATATCTCTCACTCCAGTGTGTTGTATGGCAGTGTGCAAATTTGGGACCAGGCCCTCGAGTACTTTCCAGGTATATATTATTATGTATCTCTCGCCTCCGCTCCAGCTCTGATATTTCTCCTGCTTTGAACGTGGCCATCAGCACTGAGCAATATTCTAAGTGAGGAGCTCTGTCTTTAATTCTGATAAGATAGTTGAATAGTATAGCCAAAGGATTTCTCCTTACCCTCCACTTTAACGAAGGGAGGGAGGAAACGGAGTTAATGAGATAGAGTGAGACTACTTGTGCTCTGAACGACACATAACAGAAATTATCTTGTCTCAGGAGCTCAGCCTCACACACCAGTCTCGTCTCAGGAGCTCACAGCTCTCACGACAGTCTTGTCTCGGCTCATTCTCACAGCACACTAGCGTCATTCTCTGCTAACCGTCTATAGATAGTTCAGATCACCAGACTGACTCTTGCGCTGCGTGACTCAAGGTATACCAATCAATTTTTACTTTCAAAGCCTATGTACTCGCGTTCATTTGTGGCTAGTTTACCGTACACCCCATGGCCATCCCGTGGACGGTAGTGGCTAGTTTACCGTACACCCCATGGCCATCTCGTGGACGGTAGTGGCTAGTTTACCGTACACGTCATGGCCATCCAGTGGACGGTAGTGGTTAGTTTACTGAGCATCCCATATCCATCCTGTGGATTTTAGAGGCTTATTGTACACCTCTTATCTATCCTGTGAAAAGTAGTGGCTAGTTTATTATGCGCATCATATCCATCCTGTGGATGGTAGAACAATAGCATATGGATACACAAAAGGCCAGTGAACAAGAAATCATTTCGCTGGGACAATGTATCTCTACACAGAGCGAAGTGTTGACCCGGTAACACGCTTGTTCAACAACCTGTGTTATTGCTGTCGGTTTTCGTCCTCATCGCAGAGGATGACCTATCTTGCAGAAGGCAGTGATAACCATCTTGCAGAAGGCAGTGTATAACCATCTTGCAGAAGGCAGTTATAACCATCTTGCAGAAAACAGTGATAACCATCTTGCAGAAGGCAGTGATGAATGTCTTTCAGAATGCACTGTATTCTGAATGGGTCGACTTCACTGCTTTGACCTCGTCAACTTTGGATACGAATGTATTTCTTCACCATCTTTCCGGCTTCTTAATTGTCCTCATCACTAAGCTTAAAGAAAATATTATCCAAATAAGTTAAAGCAAAAACCTGCTATTTGGATGGGAGAGAGAAAGAGAAAATGAGAGGCAGAGACTCGAGTGTACACATACACCGAGGCCAGGAGCAGTTAGTCAACCCCGTAACCACACAAATAGGTGAACACACACACACACACACACACACACCAGGCACATCTCCTGAGGCGCACATCAACCAAATAACTGCTGCAGCATACGGGCGTCTAGCAAACCTAAGAACAGCATTCCGACATCTTAATAAGGAGTCGTTCAGGACCCTGTACACTGTGTACATTAGGCATATATTGGAGTATGCAGCACCAGTTTGGAACCCACACCTAGCCAAGCACGTAAAGAAACTAGAGAAAGTGTAAAGGTTTGCAACAAGACTAGTCCCGGAGCTAAGGTGTATGACCTACTAGGAGAGGTTAAGGAAAATCGACCTGACGACACTGGAGGACAGGAGAGATGGGAGGGACATAACGTAAAATACTGAGAGGAATTAACAAGGTGGACAGAGACAGAATGTTCCAGAGATGGGACACAGCAACAAGGGGACACAGTTGGAAGTTGAAGACTCAGATGAACCACAGGGATGTTAGGAAGTATTTCTTTAGTCACAGAGTGGTCAGGAAGTGGAATAGTTTGGGAAGCGATGTAGTGGAGGCAGGATCCATTCATAGCTTTAAGAGGTATGATAAGGCTAATGGCGCAGGGAGTGTGACCCAGTAGCGGCCAGTGAAGAGGCGGGGCCAGGAGCTATGACTCGACCCTGCAACCACAACTGCGTGAGTACACACACACACACACCAGGGGGGTGACATAATTGCGACGTACAAAATACTGAGAGGCATTGACAGAGTGGACAAGGTGAGCCTTTTTGAGAGGCGAGTTTCAGGTACACAAGGACACAGCTGGAAGACAGACATAGATGAAGCCACAGGAATATTAGGAAATACTTCTTTAACCTTAGAGAGGTCAGAAAATGGAATGACCTGGACAGTGAAGTGATAAAAGGCAAGATTCTTACATAGTTTTAAGGACAGGTATGATCGGATTCACGCAGCGATGGGAGAGTAAACAAGGTAGCAGGAAGCGGAGACTCGACCCCTGCAACCACAAACAGGTAGAGTCGTTCCCCTGAACGAATCTACCTGGGCTTCCTGCTGATTTCTGCAACAACATTGCAAGCTTCTGAAGATGTCTTGATTGTTAAATGAAAGGCCTTGAGCTATCATTCAACTCGTTTGTTTTTTGCATCTTGTATCACTTGTTTGCGATTAAATATATATATATATATATATATATATATTTAATCATATTAATTTCAAGTTACAGTAATGCAAAAATTTGTTCCATTAGCAAGAACTCATTTAAAAAAATTCATATATTATTTTCATTTATTTAATATAAAAATAATGATTTTGTACAAAAACTTAGGAAACTTACCTAACCTTAATTATAATAAGCGGATTATATTAATTGTATATATCCCAGAATGTATATACTCGTGGTGTTTATTCATGACGTTATACTAGTATTATACCGGATTTGGGTTCATTTAGCTTGTAATGGGGGGGGGGGGGGGGGGGGGGGGGGGGGGGGGGGGGGGGGGGGGGGGGGGTTTTGGGGGTTCATTTAGCTTGTAATGTTGGGCAGGAGTTGCCTGGGGCGGGGGTTGCCGGGGGTCGCCAGAGGTGATGCTTCAGGCTCTCTCAGGGTGGGGGGGAACCACCACTATCCCTAAATCTTTCGCCCATTTCTCAGCCTCTTTCATTCTCCAGTGCCGGGGTGAGTCCTCGTGCGTCTGAGCGAAACCTCGGGGGAAGGGGAGGGCCACCTGAATGAACAAAACGTGCCTCGTTTGGGACTCCTCGACAGGTTACTACGGAAGTGAGCATTTGCCCGTGAGAATTAGTTTTGTCCACTGAGAGAATTAGTCTCAGCTCTCTCTCTCTTTCTCTCAACACACAGACATCTAAGTTAGTTCAGACTAATTTAACTTATCACGCTAACCTAAGCCAACCCAAACCTCAATTAGCCTAACCCAAACTAATGTAATTAATAAA
The DNA here is from genome assembly GCA_009830355.1 of Cherax destructor. Taxonomy (NCBI): domain Eukaryota; kingdom Metazoa; phylum Arthropoda; class Malacostraca; order Decapoda; family Parastacidae; genus Cherax; species Cherax destructor. The sequence continues at coordinate 584,770 of WNWK01000075.1, forward strand.
AATTAACTTAGCCCAAGCCTAACCCCTGTACTTAAAAAAAAGCTGTAGACAAAATTGCAATAAATTGTACAAAAACACAAATACAATGAAATGTAGCAAAACTGAATAAAATAAACCGTACTAAAGCAAAAATACAATAAACCGTACTAAAAAAATACAACTACTAAAAAAATGCAACTGTACTAAAACAAAAAATACAACTGTACTAAAACAAAAAATACAATAAACTGTACTAATACAAAAATACAATAAACTACTAAAACACAAATAAACCGTACTAAACTAAAAATACAATAAGCTGTACTAAAACAAAAAATGCAATAAACTGTTCTGAAACAAAAATACAATAAACTGTACTAAAACAAAAAAATAAATAAACTGTACCAAAACAAAAATTCAATAAAATGTACTAAAACACAACTACAATAAACTGTACGCAAATAACCCGGTTCGATCCGTCTTGAACCCTTAACTAGTCACAACAGAAGAACGAGAGCGAGGGAGCCAGTATATATACACGAGGGGGAGGCGAGGACGAGAGAGAGGTAGAAGGAATAATGTGAAGGAAGTAGTCATAGGAGTGGCAAAGGTAATGGTAGTAGTTGTAGTAGTAGTGGTAGTAGTAGTAGTGGTGGTGGTGGTTGAGGGCACAAAATAGCAGCAGAAATATTAAAGACAGCAGTAGTAGTAATAATAGCAAAGGCAGTAGTTGTAGTAAAGGCGGCAGTAGAAGCAGCAGTGTAGATGAATGGTTCACGACCTACTTCTACATTGGTCAAATGTGACACCACCTACGACTGCTGCACCTCTCCTGCCTACGGTATATAAGCTACTTCCTCGCACATATGCTGTATTCTATTCAAGATTGTTGGACTGACTACATCGACTCAAGGCCGAGGGACTGATTACCTCAAACTCCTCCTGTTCTTCACGATTCTCCTTTGTATGGACTGATGAAGCCAGTGTGTGGCCAAACGTTTCCTCAATAAAGATACCCAAGTGTTGCATATGTGTCTAATTTATCAGAAGCAGCAGTAGTAGTAATAGTAAAGGCAGCAGTAGTGGTAGTGTTGAAAGTAGTAAAGATGAAGTAGTCGTAGTGAATGAATTAGTAGTAGCGCTCAGAAATGAACGGGGAAAAAGAGGACCTGAAACAGAATGGGATGAGAAGAGAGAAGGTGGTAAGTAGTAGTAGTTGGTGGTTCATAAAAAGGAGAGAACAGAGGAGCACTTAAGGAGAGCTGCTGCCCACTGGGTAGATAAAAAAGACATAGGACAGAACCCACCAAGGCAGAGGACAAGAAAGACCATGAAAATACAGGAAGGGTTAAGAGGTAAGGAGAGGAGGCAGCAAAGGTCAGTTCAAGTCACGAGTGTTCCGAGGTTAAGAGCATTTGACAATGTAATGAGAAAGGAAGGCATCTAGAGACAAAGCCACGACTAAGAGTCATATTAGGAAAGTTGTATATAAGGGATGCTGCAACAAGATGGCGTTTGTGAAGGCTACAAGAAGAGTAGACAGTTTTGGCAGAGGACCAGTTAATAGAACGACTGTGATGTCTAACATGACAGAAAAGAGCATTGCTAGTGTAGACAAGACGGGCACTCTTATGCTCTTTAAGTCTGCCAGAAAGAGTGGGCAGTTTCAGGGCAAGAGCAGGAAATGGAGTAGACACCGGAAGCAACAGTGGAAAATGTGTGAAGATTACTACGATGGGCATTAGTGAAAAGTAAGTTTGATATCTAAAGGACGAAGAGCGTTGTTAAGATTAGAGGGAAGGCGAGGAACAGAGTTCCCAGAAGTGAGAGAGTAGTTAGTCTAGCATTAACGAAGTCATTGTCGACAAATCACCTTCATAATCAAATTCAATACACAAATAACGGACGTTTCAGTCCAAGTAGGAGTGAAACGTCGTGGTAAGCTCTTCTCTCCTATGTGTGGGTTATTTGTGTATTGTTCAAGTCACGGTATTGTGCCTTTGTGTTCAATATCAAAAATCAAATTTTCAAAATCGTCATAATCATCGTTATTCCCGTCGAGATTCCTCAGGCAGAAGGCGAGATTCACTCAAGAAAAAATAGGCCTAGGGTCCGTCCTCCAGTCAGAATGTTTACTATTTTAGGCTAAGGTTAGGCTACGCTATTTTATATTAGACTTTATGCATAAGTAAACGATAATGAAATAAAAGAAAAGTGGTGGCTTACGTCTGGCAGCGCGAGGGATGGGCTTACATCTTAGAACGTACGTTTTCTAGCGAACTGTAAAATAGGGAAAAAATTGGATTGGTTGCGGAAAGCAGATGGGTATGACGCTGTGCTGGTTAACTCCACCTCTAACTTGTAACTTGATTTGATTCATAAGTTAGACTAACCGTACACACAAAAAAAACCCACATCAGAAACATGGTGTTGATGGACAACTTTATATGCCGGCATATCAGGGATGCAACCAGAAAAAAGAGGGGGATGAACCAGCATAGCTAGACCATGTATTCACCCAAAGTGATTCTGACAGAAGACATGAAATACGAGGCCCCTCAGTGTTAGCGACCACACAGTACTGAGTTTAACACCTTTTCAGAAAAACATGGAACGGAGGGGAATAAAACTTCAAAAAAGGAGACTACACAGACATGAGAATTCCTGAATGAAGTACAGTGGGAAAGGGAACTAGAAGGAAAGACAATGAATATTCAGTATGTAGGTGGACAGCGCTGGGAGGCAGAGAAGAGAGATCCAGGAGTAGGTATAGATAAGCAGAAGTTAAAAGTATAAGCAGTGCCTGGGTGTGCGCAATAAGGCTAACAGATTACTAGGATTTATTTCAAGAAGTATAAGCAACAGAAGTCCAAAAGTTATTTTACAGCTCTATACATCACTAGTGAGACCTCATTTGGATTATGCAGCTCAGTTTTGGTCTCCTTAATACAGAATGGATATAGATTCGTTGGAGAACATATAGAGAAGAATGACTAAAATGATTTACAGTATAAGAAATCTCCCGTATGAAGATAGACTTAGAGCGTTGAATCTCCACTCTCTGGAGAGGCGTAGAATGAGGGGAGATATCATCGATGATGGGCATAAACAAAGATGATATTAATAAAGTACTGAGGATGTCGAACCAGGTAAGAAGCAGAAACAATGGATTTAAGTTGGATAAATTTAGATTTATAAAGGACCTAGGCAAGTACTGGTTTTCGAACAGAGTTGTAGATGCGTGGAACAATCTTCCGAGTACTGTGATAGAGGCTAGGACCTTGGGTGGCTTTAAAAAGAAATTGGACAAATATATGAGTGGGAGGGGCTGGGTTTGATTAGTGTCGTGAGTACGGGATAAATTCTTAGGTAGTGGTGGTTTTGATAAGGACCTGCCTTGTATGGGCCAGTAGGCCTTCTGCAGTGTTCCTAAATTCTTATGTTCTTAATATAGAAAGCAAATAATGTAGGAAAACAAGGGAGAAAGCAAAAGAACGAGAAATGAATACGTACGGTAAGAGGCTAGATGACATAGTAAAACTATCAAAAGGAAACAAATTTGCTGTGATGTGACATCAGAAGGAAAAAATAGTAAAGAACCAGGTAATAAGAGCAAAGGAAGAAGGAAAGCTAACAATAAATTACCAAATCTGCGAGGAGCTGAACAAGAGAAAGGGGGAGAATACTAAGAGTGTCAACGAACGAGTACTGGGCACAATACACAGTACAGGAAGTAAAGCAACTACTGAGCGAGGTAGATAACCTTGAAGGCAATGTGACCAGATATCTCTCCGTGGCTTCTGAGGGAGGGAGCAGAAGCACTGTGTGAACCACTAGCCGCAGTCTTCAAGTCAATAACACAGGACACATGCCACAACGAAATATGGTTGGTGGGTGGGGGAGTGTGTGTGTGTGTGTGTGTAGGGAGAGAGAGAGCTGTGGCAGGACAGCAGATGCTTAACCAGCTGCGGGCCATCTAACAAACGCCAGTTTCAGGAGAACTGGATCAGTTTCCTGACAATAAACCACCACCACTTACCTGACCTCAGCAAACACTTATTGAAACAGCTTTATCTGTTCCATAAAACCTTGGGTAGCTTCAAATTTAGGTTAAATACACGAATGAGAGGTGTTGGCTTTGATAGGGACTTGCACATGAGTTAATAGCATTATCAAAGCTTATTGCATAGGAATCATTGAAAATGGCTTGGACAAATATTTTTGTTAGTGGGTTTGGGTTTGAGAAGGACCTGCCTAGTATGGATCAATAGGTCTGCTGCAGTCCTCCTTTATGTTCTTAAAACCACTTATATGCGAGGCCTGGTCATGGACCGGCCCGCGGGGGCGTTGACCCCCGAAACATCCTCCAGGTATCCCAACTCAGCTCAACAAATGAGTAAATGCTTCATCTGATCTCAGACCAAGTCTTGCTACATCAGACAAGAATACCTGGAGTATACCTGGAGAGGGTTTCGGGGGTCAACACCCCCGTGGCCCGGTCTGCGACCAGGACTCGCGGTGGATCAGGGTCTAATCAACCAGGCTGTTACTGCTGGAAGAATAGGAGTCAACTTTTCAATATTAAATTGGGAATGGGAGGCAATCAGGTTTGATCCCAGGGAAGGGATGGTGGCTCCAGTTTCTTGGACCATGAGCCCTTCACCAGCCTCAAGACACAACCCAGCAAGGGATTGACGTCTTAGACGTCTTTGGGAACCTCTAAAGAATAAAGAAAAAAAGAATAAAGAATAGTCCATAAAGAATCGAGAAGAATCGAGCCAAAATGAAGATAAAAGAATAATGAATAAAATTAATATAAAGATAACAGAAAATTAATAAAAAATGAAACCAAAGTGAAGAATAAAGAATAAGAATGAACAAAGAAGAATAAATGACATTAAATAAAAAAAAAATTAATAGAAAAATTAACAGAATAAAGAATATAGTAAGAATACAGTGGCAGGAAGAGTTCACAACTAACTTGAGACGACCTTTCCATCCCTCCTGGATGAATAGAAACCTCGTCCAGAATTTCCTCTCCAAAGTGCGAGTTATTTATGAACAGAGAAATATGTTGTGTGATATATTAAGTGGTAAATAATGAGGAATGAGAGAGAGAGAGAGAGAGAGAGAATGAAAGTGGAAAGTAAAATATAAGAAAGAGGGAGAGGTAGTTGTTGTAGTACTAGTGCTACTAGTTGTAGTAATGTAATTCTTTGATCTTTTAAGTCACTCTTTATCAAAATAGCTAACATCAGTTAAAAAAAATATTAATGTCAAAAGACTTCCTGTCAGAGTGCCCTACTGGCACCTCGGTCATTATCAAAAATGACGAAGACGAAAGGCCTCGAGTCGTAGGCATAATTTTTCAGCTGCATGCAGAAGCCCACAAGTGGCAGGACACTATGGCTGAACAAGTGGCTTTGAGGATATGGGCAAGCCCAATCCACAATCAACAAGGATTCATTTCAAAGTGACAATTTCGTAGACGGGCATGCCGTCCTGCCCAATCCTGACAGAATAGTCTGAGTTGGCTAGTCTTTCGTTTCAGAGACTAGCATAAGACATCACTATAGACAGTCGATAAAAACTGAGGGGGGAAGCTGAATTCCCCATAGTTAGCGAGTTGAAATTGACGGTGAACGGTGGACAACTAATCAACTAAGCCTTTGGGGTTGATTCAGGTCGGCAATAACAGCCTGGTTGATCAGCCTGGTCATGGACATGACCATGGGGGCGTTGGCCTCCGAAACATCCTCCAGGTAGACCCCCAGGATGGCAAGCTAGCTATCAGGACGATAATAAAAAGGATTGCGTGGATCTGTGCAGTGAACACAACAGAATCTTAGTAGCTGTGCACAGTAAGAGTGCTTACCAACGATCAGACCAAAGCTAATAGCACCCTCGCTCTTTGACCCGTCAGTAGAAACTTATGAATGATGCATGAACTGAGTCATGCTCCAAGAAACTAACCAGGGTCACCACCGGAGCTCAGTACTTAGATTCCCCATCCACTGTTTACAAAGACACTTCGGGCATTATCTAAAAAGGGCAGGGAGAGGAGCCGAATTTCCGACCATCGAGGCCACAATACAGGAGTGTCACCCCATCGAAACGCCAAATGCTACAGGAAACCTTAGCAATGAGTGAGCGGCTTCTTTCTCCCGACTAAACACAGACTGCAAAATAATCCGGGTTGCCTGGAGTACGCCAAAGCCGAAACAGGTAACATAGGTAGCATTAGAGTCTTCAAGACTACGGTGCTCTTCACCAACTTCAAGCCTGAGGGAGTGATTACCTCGGCTTTTTATATAAAGCTCTACAGTCTTCCCATTATGTCCTTGAATTTGTACTGGAGGGCGAAACGTCTACAATAAAGATACCCAGATGTTGCATACGTGTTTAATTCTTCATCTTGTCATACATGTTCAGTACAGGTCAAGCTCCTCACAGGGAAGATACTAAGCTCACCAGACTCAACATAGAGGCTCTCGGCTTGCAAAGTAAAGAATGTACCCATGCAAAGTGATAATAAGATACTTGTGCAACACTTGGGCATCTTTATTTCAGTAGCTAGTGGCTTCTTCAGTCCAATGAAGAGAAACTGTAGTCTGGAGTCTGTGTTCAGTCCATCAATCTTGACTGAAGAAGCCACTGGCTGGTGAAACGTTTCCAGAATAAAGATACCAAAGTGTTAGCAAGTTAATAAATATGACACTTGTATAAGTGGTGAACAGGATTTAGGAAGCACAAGAGGGAGCAACTGGCCGAGGATTACATGTGGTAGAAATACTCCAGGTTGGAAGGGTATAGAATCGCCTACAGGCTAGCACCGTCTCCCAATCCTTGTCCCCCTTTGCCCTTAGGCACAGTGTGAGAGCACCTTAATAATGTCTAGCTCTCACAGAGCGTCCACTTTGAGTCTTGATGTGAGAGGCCCACGCCAGGCGACCATCGAACGTAATAACATAAGAGTGGAGAAACACTGAAGGCCTACTGGCCTATACAAGGCAGGTCCCTCTCAAAATCAACTATTCCCATCCATGCCCCCTCAAAAATGAACACAGCTTGGAGCAGCACATCGGGAGCAGACTGTTGAACCCGAGACCGAGTAAAAGGATTAGCCACTGTCCTAGTGGAGCAGAGTAAAAAGAACGAGAGACTAAAAAAAAGTGTGTTAGAGAGGGAGAAAGGAAGAACAAGTGAGGAAGATGTAAAGGCAGAAATAAAAAACAAGGGAGGTACATGAGAAAACTATAAAATAAAGAAGGTTGGTTGGCGGGTGGGCAAGGGGTTCCTAACTTGCCACAGGTTACGAAGGTATCAACAACCACCATGAATAAAGATCAAGGAAGATGCCGAGACAAATTGAAACACATGCAGGGAAATTTGATTGTTAAGGAAGAATACGAAATAAAATATGACCTACGACTGGAGAGAAGGGGAGAGGAAGAGGAGGGAAGGGGGAGAGGAAGAGAGGAATAAAGGGAGAGGAAGAGAGAAGGGAAGGGGAGAGGAAGAGAGGAATAAAGGGGGAGAGGAAGAGAGGAATAAAGGGGGAGAGGAAGAGAGGAGAGAAAAGGGAGAGGAAGAGAGGAGAGGGAAGGGGAGGGAGACGGAACGGCATGTGAATGGGATATTAAAGAGAGAACAGACAAAAAGATTGAGATTGATAAGAAATGGGCAGTAGGAACAGAAAAGGGGAGGGAATCGTAGGAAGAGGGAAGGAGAGAGGATGAGATGGAAATGAAGAGCAAGTATAGAGATGGGAATGGATAAACAAGTACGCAAAGGAAAATTGACAGAGTAAGGAGAGGGGAAGGAGGAGAGAGAGGAAGAGAAAATGAGAACAAGATAAATGCAACATAGGGAACGAAGAATGGAACAATGAACAAAAGGGGTTGAGAGATGTAATTTACGAAGCACTAAAACCGTATGGATATTTTGGATTTTTACAGAAGTGACATTTATAAATTGCTGCCAAAACACCAATCTGCAGCAACCAGAACACTTTGCCACTGTCAACACCCACTGTGGCTGCCACTGTCAACACCCACTGTGGCTGCCACTGTCAACACCCACTGTGGCTGCCACTGTCAACACCACTGTGGCTGCCACCACTGACACACCCACTGGGGCTGCCACCACTGACACACCGACTAGGCTGCCATCATGGCACACCCACATATGACAGAGCTAAATATGGAAAAAATTATTTGGTGAAATCCAAACAATAACCATAATTTAGTGTCAGCCAAAGACAAAGTCAGAAGCATCAGCAGTGACAGTCAGCTGTGGCATTAGAGGCAGCAGCAGAGGCGGCATCAGCAGCAGCTGCTCAAGTTCCTGTGCCACAGTCCAAATATCCAAAATTCTTTCCAAATCAGAGACTAATTAGGTTTCAGTTGCATGCCTTCAGCATGTGTCAGCACAGGCAGTGCTGACACCACCGCTGACACCATAACTCATAATAGATCACAAGTGTTAAACCACAACAAATTTTGAGGAGAGGGAATATTCCCCAGTTAGTTTGGCCAAGGGAAAAAGTGTGACGAAGCAAAGCCGCTCAAACCTCCCCACCGCGATATGGTGACAGATTTGAGGCAGAAGATATAAAAAAGATAAAACTGGTTTAAAAGAACGCAAAAAAGATAAACTCTCTCTCGGTGATGAACAAAAACCCGAATACAAGCCCCCTCCTAAAAAATATATAAATATTTTTTTAAGCATATATGAAGAAGTTGCATTTACCAGCAAGATAACCAACAGTGTTATCAACCTCCTGATAGGATAATCAAGGGCAAATTATTATATACATAAAAATAACCAAACCTAAGTGACAGAAAAGCCATGTTATGGTAGGAGAGAGAGAGAGAGAGAGAGAGAGGCAGGCCAGGGAGTTTGTCTTACCAATGATAGAGCTCAACAGTTTCCCATGGCCATGGAAGCCAACACCAACACTGACCAGGTAAATACGTGCCAGCCCGCAGGAGACGGAAGGAGGGAAGAGGGAGAGAGAGAGAGATAAAGATGGAGACAAGGAAGGTGATGGACTGAAGTAGGAGAGGGAAAAAGGGAGGGATGAGGGACACGAGAGGAATGAAGGAGAGGGAGTAAAGGAAGAGAGGGGAAAGATGGAGAATGGAAAATTAGAGAAAGAAGGGATATGAGAATGAGAGGAGGATGAGGAAAGATAAAAACAGAAAATATAATACAAGTTGTAAGAGAAAGCAAACATGAATTCTTTTTATTTAAAAATATAAATTAGCAGTGTGCTGCTAACCTATTCTATATATCTACACAGTGGGAACAAAGACCTGCTATGTATCGCTAACATATACCATCACAAAGGACTGGGCTCATACATAGTGTATAAATTTATCATCCAGAGCGGGAGTCTTCACTAAGGTAATGCGAATACCGTCAAGTATTCCAGTAAGCGACTACCAAGAGGGTAGTATAGTACATGTGGCATCTATGGAATATTTGCATAAATAACCCGCGCATGGGAGAAAAATCATGACGACGTTTCGGTCCGATTTGGACTATTAACTAGATAATGGTTCAAGTCGGACCGAAACAGTCATGAGTTTCGTTCTATGTTCGCGTTGTGTGTATTGTTCCAGTCACGGTATTGTGCCACTATATTCTTTATGGAGCATTTGAACCGCATAGGTCAGGTGACTCAGCGTTCACAGGCTTAAAAAAATTGCAAATCACAGTAAAAACAAACTAAAAGAATAAAAGTAACTAACAAACACTCAACACAAACACTATCATACCAAGTTAAAATTAACATCAAAAGACTTTCCTGAAAGTTCACCAACGTCCCTGCAGTTACCTCGATAATTCTATAAACCATGAAGGCAGAAAGGCTTAAACGTGAGCAGATTGTTACAATATGTTCCACAGTTAGTGGCACGCCAGAAGCTACACAAAGGACAGGAGCAACTGTAAACAGGTGGCTATGGGTAAGCTATGTGTTCGATCCTTAGTCGACAGAGATTAGTCTCAAAATAACGATTCTTATTGTAGGAGGATCAAATCCTCGTCTTGCCGAACCCTGTAAAATCTATTTCCAAACTTGAGCATCCACTGGACCCACTGCTTCCTAAAAAATGTCTGTGGATATGGCCGTTGAAGTCACTGTAAGCAAAAGTTTATTCTAGAGTGGGCTTGCTACAACAGCCTTTGCCTCGGCATTCGCCCGTTCATTTCCTGGGGAGGGTGGTAATGCAGGTTTGTGGTGGTACTGGTTGATAGTAGGGATACTGGTGGATAGTATTGGTACCGGTGGATCTGGATAATAACAGTGCTACTGTTGTACCCGTGCTGGGGATAGGTAATTCAGCGACATTCTCTCTCTCTCTCTCTCTCTCCCCTCCCTCCCGTAGCAGCTTCTTTTATATTTCCATCTCCCACCTCCTGTAGTTCCCGTGCTTCAAAAGATCCCGGAGTGGTTGGCACTTCTCCATACGCAGCACCAGAGTGAGAAGTGCTATTGGTACCTGAGTCATGTAGATGAATGGTTCAGAGAACATAAGAAAGAAAGAACTACTGGCCCATGCGAGGCAGGTGCAAGTCTCCCACCAGACAGGTTGATGAATTAGACGCATGTGAAACACTTTACTGAGGAAACGTTTCGCCACGCAGTGGCTTCATCAGTCCTAAACAAAGAAGAATGGTGAAGATCAGAAGGTTTAATGTAATCAGTATACAAGCCATTTCTTCGCGCATATGCTGTATTCTTTTCAAGATTGATGGACTCATTACATCAACTCCAGGCTGAGGGACTGATTATCTCAAACTCCTTCTGATCTTCACCATTCTTCTTTGTTTAGGACTGATGAAGCCACTGTGTGGCGAAACGTTTCCTCAATAAAGATACCAAAGTGTTGCATATGTGTCTAATTCATCAACCTGTCTGGTGGGAGACTTGCACCTGCCTCGCATGGGCCAGTAGTTCTTTCTTTCTTATGTTCTCTGAACCATTCATCTACATGACTCAGGTACCAATAGCACTTCTCACTCTGGTGCTGCGTATGGAGAAGTGCCAACCACTCCGGGATCTTTTGAAGCACGGGAACTACAGGAGGTGGGAGATGGAAATATAAAAGAAGCTGCTACGGGAGGGAGGGGAGAGAGAGAGAAAGAGAGAGAGAGAATGTCGCTGAATTACCTATCCCCAGCACGGGTACAACAGTAGCACTGCTATTATCCAGATCCACCGGTACCAATACTATCCACCAGTACCACCACAAACCTGCATTACCACCCTCCCCAACCTTCCCGGAGGGGTTCGACCCCCGGGCCAGAGGTCGCCCGGGGGTCATCCTGCCAAAGGCGGCAGAGTTCTAAATGTTTCCTAATTGCGCAGGAGCCCCCGGTAATTACGATAGCTAATGCTGAAACTATTGTTAAAAATATACGTTTTCCACAATAAGAAATACGAGCGAGAAATACGAGGTAGTCACGCAACGGAGTACCGCTTCCCTTAGGTGGCCCTTAAGTACTCCCGTGTTTACCTGTTGAAGGTATCGGGAACCAGCGCCCCCACGGGCCGACTTCAGACCAAGCTTAGTCATTTCCCTCCCCCTTTTTTACGGTATGCCGTCATGGTTGTTCGATTCATGTGATGTGTTTAGTGTTATGTTTATCCATGAATTCTTTTCTTGTCTGGGGTTGCAGGCTTTTTCTTTCTCTCTCCCTAGTCTTGTATTCGATAACTGGCTTACTCATTTTTAGATAAACATAACCTTGTACCTGTTAAGATTTCGGTTCAGTAACCACCGGTTCGATCACTTCCGTACCCTGTCTAAAGTGCTCGTCTGGCCTTTCTTTGTCTTCCCCGTTAGTTAAAACGCTTATTAGCTGAACTTACCGGTAAGCACGGGTATATGGGCAAGCATGTCATCTACGTACATCGGAACGGTATTAGTATCAGGATAATACCTAAGGAATGTCACTCACCACTCTCTTCCATCCTGTTACATCTTCATTATCACCGTTTATTCTCTCAAGTATTCCTTGATTTAGTAAAGCTGTTCCTGTGTCATTCCTGCTGACACTTGTTACAGTCCAGACACATTCAGTACACTTGAGTGTCACCCTGACATGGAGCTTGAACTTTATCAGCTATACGACCCATGTACGTTTAGCGCATGTTCTGGAATATGTAATAATATAGGCTTAATAGATCGTAATTTACTCTCTAAATCAAAGTTTGCTCTCATTTAAAATTCCAAGCATGACATGATTACCGTCTCCAATACTTAGGAATACATGTCAAAACCAACAACATTTTAGTTCAGTACTACTTGTTTGCCATTTTAACATTAGTACTACTAACTTCCATCATTATGCAAGATCTCGATTAGCCAATGTCAAGGACACGACGTCACGTTCCACTGCTTTTGACGTCTCCGGTTCATGGTAAATTCTTTGCTACAACTCCTTTTGTGTTGACGTTATTCAATCTACTGACACGCTCTCTGTCTTATTCAGGTTCTGTTCCCAGTTCTTCCTCACTTTCCTAAATCACTTTTGTTTCTCGCAGACTTTGCCATTCACGATGTTTTATCCCTGGGTCCTTTCTTTTGTGTGTGTACGTACTCACCTATTTGTGGTCTGCAGTGGTCGAGACATAGTTCCTGGCCCTGTGTGTACACACATCAGACAGGTGATAGAAAGGACCCAGTAACATGACGAAAGGGACAAAACATCATGGCAAGGTTCTATGGTTTTCTTGTTCATTGTACAAGTATTCTTGTAGTACATTGTACTAGAGTTTCCTGCACATTGTACTAAATTGCTCATACACATTTGTTATTGGGCCTATGTGACTTCCAGAATGACTGGAGTTTGTCACAGGTTCAAAAATTACACATGTGCAACATCTGGGTATCTTTATTGTAGACGTTTCGCCATACCAAATTCAAGGACATGACTGTAAGACAGTAGAACTATATACAAAAGATGAGGTAATCAGTCCCTCAGCCTTGGAGTTGAAAAGGACCGTAGTCTTGAAGAGTCTGAAGTACAGCCACTGGAGGGCGAAACGTCTACAATAAAGATACCCAGGTGTTGCACATGTGTCTAATTCTTCATCTTGTCTGTATTATACACAAATAACCCTCACGTAGGAGAGAGAGCTTACGACGACGTTTCGGTCCGACCTGGACCATTTACAAAGTCAGTGTGACATTGTAAATGGTCCAGGTGGGACAAACAACGCGCTCGAAGTTCCGAAGCGAGAGAACAAACTGGGGGCTCGAACCGAAAACTAATGTTCAGCAACCCTTCTCCATGCCTCATCCCAACCTCCTTGAAGGTAATAGGCGCCACTTGTCGCCATTAATGACCAACTACTACTACCCCAGTTCAACCCTCTGGTCGACTCGATTTATGGCGGAGGGTCGAAGGAGCAGACGTTCTCTCGGGGATTAAAAATGGTAATATAACGCTGACTCACTGTAAGGAAGAACGTAAACAAAAAATTGGTGGGGAAACCCAGGGAGAAAAGGAAAGAACAATCAGGAGATGGAATAAACTTTAACGAGGCGACATCGTAAAAACGGAAAACGACACTAAATCGCTGACAAAATTGGGGAAAAAAGGACAAAATGTGGCCGAGGGAAAATAAACTTAAATAGACTGCAGTGTCGAAGGAAGTGTAAAAAAATCTTTACTGCTAAAGAGAATTGTGAGCATGTTGAGAGAGAGAGAGAGAGGGGGGGGGGGGTAATATGAGGTTGGGAGGAGTATAAACATAACAATCACCAGCTACACAAAACAGACTGATGTCTGCAAGGTCAACAATAAAGTGATATAATTTCCACAGGACAGACAATGAAACAATTTTGTGAAGGAAAGACAAAAATTTCTTAGCATCGTCAGATATCCAGAGTTTGGTATCAAGGTAATCGTTTACTCGAGTTTCGGTGAAACCTGCAAACTTTACATTGGACTCCGTTAGGAGACCACTAGTGGTGATAATTTTTAAATGGGATGGACCAGTAAGGCCTCGGTCAGAAGACCAAAATCTCCAGTGGTGGGTCATCATCTAAGACCCGCGTCAGGAAACTTGTCCTGTTTCCTGACGAATCTTACCTGGAAATAAATGGTATAAAATACCGACACAATGGAAAAATAAACACATAAGCAGTATAATGTGATCCTTTATTGACAACGTTTCGCCCACGCAGTGGGCTTTATCGAGTCACAGACAGATCTACCTGGAAAATGAGCAACATGGAGATATATATAGGGTACAGTTGAACTATGTGTGGGCTTTACATGTTTCTCTTTCGAAAACCAACTCTTTCAACAAACTTTTGGACTACCCATGGATCGCCACTTAGTGCCGTCCTTGCGAACCTAAAATGGAACATTTGGAAGCCGAGCGATTTTCCACTATTATTCCCTCTTCTGTCACCTGGCTTCGTTATGTTGACGACATTCTCATCATAACTCCCAGACGCTTCAACGTTCAAGCTCTCCAACACGAACTCAACCAGGTTGAGCCATCAATCCAGTTTACACTAGAAGAAGAAATCGACAACACTCTTCCTTTCCTTGATGTTCTTCTCTGCAAAGCTGACCATGAACTTCGTTTTAAAGTTTATCGAAAACCTACCAATCAACACGATCTTCTCCACTTCTACTCACCACGACACCAAAATTAAACGTGGTGTAATTATAGGCTTTTTCCTGCGTGCACTCAGAATCTGCAGCAGTGAGTTCCTTGAAGAAGAATGCTCCATTATTGAGCAAGTTTTTTCTAAACTTCACTATCCTCGTCACTTCATTAGAGACTGCAGACGACGGGCATTAAACATCTTCAACACACCCAGAGAAGACACTGCTGAGAAGAGATACATAGTCCTTCCCACCAACTCCATTTCCAAACAAGTTTCCAACATTTTTCTAAGACCTCATTCCGAGTATCCACCTCCACATCCACCACCATTAAGGACATTACCAGTAACAGACAGGAAAAGCTTCAATCCACGGCAGGGGTATACACAATCCCTTGTAATGGCTGCAGCAAATTATACGTTGGCGAAACATCCAGAGACCTACAAACACGCATTTCAGAACACCAGTACGCAGGCAGATCTGACGACTCAAGAAATGCCTGTGTTCAACACCGAAATTTACACAACCATTTAATCAACTACAGAAACGCAAGACTCATCGCCAGAGAAGACAACACGCAATACCGAAGAATCCTAGAATCATCACTCATCTGTATATCCAACAACTTCAACCAGAACAACGGCTTCTACAACATAGCTGAACCTATTGCCAAGAAACTTCTTCAACGCTATCCCACCTAGAACTCAAGAATGGTACACTGCAGGTCCTTTAAGTCACACTATGTTTTTAACTATCACACTACTTTTAAGACTCACATGCAGCTTTCTCCACCTGACCCAGCATTCTCCACCTGACTGTACCCTATATATATCTCCATGTTGCTCATTTTCCAGGTAGATCTGTCTGTGACTCGATAAAGCCCACTGCGTGGGCGAAACGTTGTCAATAAAGGATCACATTATACTGCTTATGTGTTTATTTTTCCACGAATCTTACCTCACCACTGGCTGGTAAACGGTATTTTGTTTTTACTCGGTTTAAGGCCACGTATATTTTCAAAGTTATATTGTTTGTTGCTGTGCTGGGGATATTAATTAAGCTTATTAACATCCATGGGTGTGATGCAGCGTTCTTTTATCCTTATATCCTTAAGTCATATGTAAAGCTTATATTTTTTAGACCTTCCTGTATATGTTGCACGGACAGTATTCCTGTACGCCATGCTGACAGTGTCTCAAAACAATTTAAACTGACCCAGCAGTTTTAACTGATAGATTTAGACAATTTGTAGGTCCTGAGGGCATCTGTCATCTCAGTCCAGGGCACGATGCGTGTTTATTGCCCGTGTACATGGGTAAGTAAATATATTTAGGTACACGTACATATAAGTACAATTATAATTGTACTTATACACTATGTATGATAATTATCATACATACTGTAAATTACCTAGGATAACTTGCACTATGCTGCCTCCCAGCATACATAAGGGATTACCAATAGACCCCTGGCTGTCTTCAAGGCGCTGGACAGACACCTAAAGTTAGTAACTGACCAGCAGGGCTGTGGTCGTAGTTGGTTTGCGTGCGGCCGGGAGTAACAGCCTGGTTGATCAGGCCCTGGTCATGGGCCGTGCCACGGGAGCGTTGACCCCCGGAACACCCTCCAGATCATGTGAATCTGTACCTAAGTAAACTACTTAGGGCAGAAAACAGCAGTGGAGCATAGATGGCAACAACTCCACTCTTCTTTCACGTCTGTGCTCTGATGCTCTCTGAGATCTGGCTATCATCTGCTATCATTAGCCGCAGACATTTGGATACCACGAGCCTCGCACGCATTATATTTAGCTATGATTAAACTAGATGATTTTCTGCTTTCCAAACTCATACACTATTATTGTTGTGTTATGTTTCATCATCTCACTATTCTATGTTCTTCAATGAAAAATCGGAGATACGTACACCCCTGCTGCCTCTGTCTGCCGAACAGTAAAATAAAAATAGGTGCTAGCTAGTGGGTTAGCCGACTGTTGTGGGTCGCATCCTGGGTAAAAATGGGGTATAAGACCTTTCAGTCCTGGACTGTCACACCCTGCGTCAGCAACCTCCAGTCCTGGTGGACTGTCACACCCTGCGTCAGCAACCTCCAGTCCTGGTGGACTGTCACACCCTGCGTCAGCAACCTCCAGTCCTGGTGGACTGTCACACCCTGCGTCAGCAACCTCCAGTCCTGGTGGACTCACACCCTGCGTCAGCAACCTCCAGTGTGTGCTGGTAAGTACTGAAGTGTTGGGGTAAAGTAAGTCGAGTTGTACACGAATGGTATTACAATACTGACAAGAGGAATTAGCCATGTGCAACATCTGGGTAAAGATACCCTGATGTTGCATGTGCAACATCTGGGTAAAGATACCGATGTTGATGAGAACTCTGGGTAAATACCATCTTGCATGTCAACGAAGATACCTGATTTGCATGTGCAACATCTGGGTAAAGATACCAGATGTTGCACATGTGTAATTCTTCATCAGTATGTCGCGTGCATAATATTGCAACACAAATGTACTGAATGAAGAGACTCTCGGAGTAGCAATATCCCCCACCTCTCTACCCCAACCCTAGTCCACTCTTTCATAACTGAGGGAGGATCACTGGGGATGACCCCACCTCCTCAAGAAGACTTTCCCCCTCCTCAGGAGGCACCCCTCCCATGGAGGGGGAGTGGAGGAAGCCTCCAGCCTCTCCACAACCCTCCCCTCCCCCACTGAACGCCCAGCAGCACCTCCACATTTGTAACCACGATGGATGGCCCCAATCTTTTTTTTTTCTCTCGTTTGTACCCGAGGCGCTTCCATTTCTTGTCCCGTTTCCGCTGGCCGCCTGCGGCCACTGCCAGAATCATAAACAACTGTTTTGCTTCACCAATACATCAACAGACCACGGCACTATCGTCTTCACACCCCTTCCTCTTAAATACTCGCCCCCTCCCTAAACAAGTTCAAAATATAGTGGTGAGTGGTGGGTGTGGGTGGTGGGTGTGGATGGTGCTGGTGGAGAGGCAGGAGCGTGGGTTGTGATGGTGGGGAGGCAGGAACATGGGCAGGAGCGTGGGTTGTATAATGGGGGTTTAACTTCCTCAGAGGTCCCAAGCTACCTGAGGCCATGGCCGACAGGTGCCCCAGCGACCGGGAGGGGGAGGGGAATGGATGGTGTTACTGGGAAGCAACGATGAGGGAGTGAGGAGGAAGACAGAGGTAAGGTAGTGGGGAGGAAGTGCAGAAGTTAGGACCACATTATGTGTGTGTGTGTGTGTGTTTTAATTATTTACCTGACAGCTACTGGGTTCACTTCTGGCTGAGTCCTATCATACCCTTTTCTTGAAACTATGTATGGATCCTGCTTCTACCTTCCTGACCCTTCTAAAGCTAAATAAATGTTTTCTAGCAACCCTGTGATACCTCGTTGTGCCCTCGTGTACCTCATTCCCGCATCTCGAGCAGTCTGTCCCTGTCCACCTTATCAATTCCTCTCGGTATTTTGTACATCATTATCGAGTCACCCTTGATCACGCTGTCCTCTAATGTCATCAGCTTTAGCTTTAGTAGCACCTCATACCCCTTAACTTGTGGGCTAGTCTTGTTGCAAACCTTTGCACATTCTCCAGCTTCTTTATCTGCTTCACCAGGTGTGGGTTACATACTGGTGCTGCATACTCCAAGATGGACCTGATGTATGTCAGCGTGGTGAACGACTCCATGTCGAGATTCCTGAGAGCTAAACGTGCATTTGCTGCAGATGGTATTTAGCTGATGAGCACCTCAGGCAATATGTTCGAAACTATGCTCACTCGGAGCTCTTATTTCTCGTGTACGATTTTCAGACTGTTTCTGATCTTTGTCCTTTCAATTTTCATAACTCCACATTTGCCGGGGTTTAAAATTCTGATAGCCACTTTTCAAGGAAATACTCTAACTTGTCCAAATACATTTGTAGTCTTTCCTGGCTCTGTATTCTCCTATTAGGTTGGTTCATGTCTTGTGTGAACCTTGATACTTCCGATTCAATTCCTTCAGTCATGTTTCACATACACGAGAAATAGCATCGGTTCCAGTACCTACCCTTGTGGAACCCCACTCGCCACAGTTACCTATTTAGACACCTCTACCAGGACAATATTTCCTTCCTGTTAAAGATTCCTTGATCCATACCTCCTGTCTCACTTCTGTATCCTTGTCACAGAACTCGAGCCAATTTGATTATTATTATTAATCATGGGGAGCCCTAAACACGTAGGGATTATACAGCGCCTTGTTGGGGGAGAGAATGTATTCAGGCTCAATTCAGGGAACTGGAGCACAGATCCAATTCCCTAGATCAAGAGTCCATCACCAGCGTCAAGGAACCTCCCTCGAGGGGTCAAACCAATTTGAGAGAGGGGATTTACCATCTCCAAAACCGTGCTGATTGTGGTGTGTGTACCAGTTCTTGTCCAGGTGTTCCAGTACTCATCTACCTGGAGGACATTCCGGGGATCGACGTCCCCGCGGCCGGTCTATGACCAGGCCTCCCGGTGGATCAGGGCCTGATCAACGAGGCTGTTACTGCTGGCTGCACGTAGTGAACGTACGAACCACAGCCCGGCTGATCTGAAACTGACTTTAGGCATCTGTCCAGCTCCCTCTTGAAGACAACCAGTCGGACCGAAACGTCGTCACAAGTTTCATTTTCCTATGTGAGTGTTATTTATGGACTAGCTTGTAGTTAATGCTATCTGTTTGTCCCCTTCTTGAAAAGTCTAGACTATAGTCGCTTATTTTCCACAAAATTGGAGTTGTTAGTTCGCAAAAGCGCTGCTGCTCCCTGATATGTGTTCGTCAGCGAGGGTGAAGAACGTGCGCACTTGCGTGTGATTCAGTTTTTCAGAAGTATGCGCGTGCGTGCGTGTAATGGCAGAGCGGAAGCATCTTCCAAGACTTCTGAAGGAAATAATAGGCGAAATAAATACGTCTCAGACTTGTCATACCTACCAGGTACGTGAACCAGCCCCTGCCCCGTGCTCAGGCCTAGCTCTCCTCCCTGCATGCCCGTGCCCCGTGCCCCGGTCACACTTCCAGAATGCTACAACGCCAACAACGGCTGGTACTCTTTAATATTCCATACCAGATAAAAAAAACTGACGAATTATGAACAAGTTAAACTTCAGTTGCAAAAAAAAAAAACTTTACAGGAAAGCCATGTTTGAAAAGTGCTCTGAAGTGACCTCTGACACTGACCTGACTCTCAGAGACTTTTGGAAGAGTCAGATCAACATCCTCCAGTGTGTGAAGCTGATAATTAAAGCCTGGGAAGTACTGTTTCGGACATCAAATAGTTCGAACACCTCCAAGGAATCAATGAAGTTCGAACACCGAGGTTCCAATGTACTTAAGATAATAACTGTTAGTGTTATCAGGAGGCTGAGTTGTGATGACCTTTACATAAATATATATTACCTTTATTTTACCCCCATTGTATGGAATTTATTATATTATTATTAATAATAAATTTCCTTGTTTTGTATCGAATTTGATATTTCGGGTCTTGTAAATATTTGTTTATGTATTATCACCTGGTGATTCAGTCTAACTTCTTATTACCACTTCTGCTTTAATGGGACAGTCTTGTACTAATGGGACAGTCTTGCACTAATGGTAGTCCTGTACTAATGGTAGTCCTGTACTAATGGTAGTCCTGTACTAATGGTAGTCCTGCACTAATGGTAGTCCTGCACTAATGGGACAGTCCTGCACTAATGGTAGTCCTGTATTAATGGTACAGTCCTGCATTAATCCTCTGAACAAGACACATACTTCCTCTCCCCCTCACTATGAAAGTGTCACCCTCCCAACACAATATAACAGACCACACTCCATACAAGCACCTATGTCCCACACACCATCCCGTCCCCACACAGTCACCATAACACAACACAATATCCATAACACAAAACTTTCGGATTTCTATACGCGACATAGCTAAGATCATTTATCGAGTACGTAGCACCAGCAGGAATCCTCTGTTTATTTACCCAAGATCATTGAAATAGGTCACTGGCTTTTTTGGGTTATCCTGGGTATTCTACACATATGCTGCCATGTATTTGTGTTACCTGTTCTTGAATAAACTTACCAGACTGGTACCAGACTTACAGAAGCTCGTCTACGAGGACAGACTGAGGGAACACGTACAGCCCTACAAGAGAAAAAGCCCCGGGTAGACAGCGATAATGATATAGAAAATGCGATGAGGATTAGATATAGTGAATAGGGGATAAGTAGAAGAGAGTGAGGAGAGCTAGCGGGGAATAGACTAAGACGCATATTAGCCTCAGGACGTCAGGAAGCACTTTTTCAGCCTCAGGATGGGCAGTAAGTGGTGGGGTTAACTCTAGACGTAGTTGAAAGAATTGACGTGATAAGAGCATAAGAAATCAGGAGTCTGCAGTGCTGGTCGTTGATAGTTAAAGAGGCTGGCCAGGAACTATGAATCATTCCTTACAACCACAATTAGGCAAGTTCGCACACCATAGTATAACCTCAGGGTGGCCTTCCGCCTTGTAAGGCCGCGTTTGTGTGTGTTTTTCCTGTGTCCAACCCCAAGATGAACCATAACAGTAATAAATGTTTCCCGAACCATGTTTTTTGGAAAAGATTGATGGACTGATTACATCGACTCCAGGCTAAGGGACCGATTACCTCAAACTCCTCCTGATCTTCAATCTTCTTTGTATTGGACTGATGAAGCCACTGTGTGGCGAAACGTTTCCTCAATAAAGATACCCAAGTGTTGCACACGTGTCTAATTTCTCTCTCTGGATGGGCAGTAGTGACAATGTTGAGCTGAGTGTTGGTAATGACAACAAGGCTCTACAATACGAGCTGAATTATTCGCCCTTCCATTGATTTCGTGTCATTATCTGATGCGCCTGACACGCTTGATGATTGACAAGGTGGTCACTGGAGTGGCCGAGTACAGGTGTGCGGAATTCTGAGGTAAGAGAATTAGTGTACAGTTTTAGTGTGTTCCATCACACATTGAGTTACTCCATCTTGATGGATTAACCAGGGAAGGTAGCTTGAGGGAAGAAGTAAAGTGGAGGTGTATCTGTGTATTTTAATATTATATATATATATATATATATATATATATATATATATATATATATATATATATATATGTCTGGATTAGGTAACTGATTTGTTAAATAGCAATATTTGCCATATAGACAAGTGAAATTTGGTATGCATTTTCGCCAAAATCATTCTGAACATAACGAAAAATATATTCATTGTGTTTGTTTATTATTAAATTAATGTTAAGTATCTAAAATATATTTAGTTGGGTTAGGCTAAATTAAATTGCTCTTGTTGTAATAAGGTTAGATAGGTTTCAAGTTTTCTTGGTACAAAATTATAAATTCTACATTAACATAAATGAAAATATAATTTAAAGTTATTTAGAAGGACTTACATTTGATGAGTTCTGCTAATTGACCAGTTTACCTAATCGCACGACATATATATATATATATTTATTAAATGTCGTGCTGAATAGGTAAAACTGGTCAATTAGCAAGAAATGTATTAAAATTAAGTCCTTTCTAAAATTTTCTCTATACGTTTAAAGATATATTTTCATTATGTTAATGTAAAAAATTAATAATTTTGTACCAAAAGAACATTAGAAAACTTACCTAACCTTATTATAACAAGCTCAATTTAATTTAACCTAATCCAACTAAATATATTTTAGATAAGTTTACAATAATTTAATAATAAACAAACAATGAAATATAGTATTTTTCCGTAAGGTTCAGAATGATTTTGGCGAAATTATTGCATACCAAATTTTCGCTTGTCTTAATGGCAAGAAAGCGTTGCTATTTAAGCCAAAATCGCAAGTTTTACGTATTCGGAAAGACATATTTATTTATACACACACACACATACTTATTTGTGTCGAGTCACACCTCCTGGCCCCGCCTCTCCCTTCTCCAAGAACTCATCGTGCGTGTGTGTGTGTGCATATCATTAGAAACAATATTGGGAGAGACGTAAACAACAAATCTGAAGGTGACTGAATGCATACAGCTGGAACCCTGACCAGACGTATAACTCGCTATAACAACATGAACGTTGATGAGCACATTTACGTAGCAACTTGCATTGTAAACAGACTTATGGTGTAGCAAGGCTTAGGTTTAGTTACAAGTACTTCTGGCAGTCACGCAGATGTCTCCATCTAAGTGCAAAGTATATACAGTGGTACCCCGGATTTCGTCAATAATTCGTTCCAGAAGACTGTTCGAGTGCCGTTATCGAACGAATTTGTTGCCATAAGGACGAATGTAAATTAGATTCCCTAAAATACACTTACAAAAGCACTTACAAAAATACACTTACATAATTGTTCGAGTTGGGAGCTGTACGAAATCCGGGGTACCACTGTAATTAGTTCCTCGAATACTTGTGCTTTTAATTGTCCACGCAGTAAGGAATAAAAAGGCAGTATAAAACTAATATATCCTGTTGAAGTGGCTAGTGTACTGTGCACTCCCATATCCCTCATGTGGACGGCAGTGGCTAGTTTATGCATCCCATATCCATCCAGTAATAGGTAATGCAAGAATACATGGGTACATAAAAGGCCCAGGAACTAGGCCCTAGAAGGGTTAACAAGAATACATCTGGATATATATTTACAGTTTATTATTTGTTGCAAGCAAATTTAGGATACTTGCTTAACATGTTTTGCGTCTTATTTTCTTCAGTAAGACACCCGACGTATAAAAAAAAGAACAAGAAGGCACAATACCGTGACTGAAACAATTCACATATAACCCGTACATAGGAGAGAGGAACTTAAGACGTTTCGGCCCGACTTGGACCATTTACAAGTTACACTAACACAAAAGAGTGAGGGAGCCAGTATGTATATAGGCGAGGAGGAGAAAAATATGTAATGGTAATTCTCTTTTGCCACTAAAACTACTTCCCCTACTTTCTACTACTACTTCCACTACGAGCATTACCACTACCACTACTACTTTTTCTTCCTCTCTTGGTCCCGTCCCTGTTCCCCCTCGCCTATATATACTGGGCTCCCTCACTCTGTGTTAGTGTGACTTTGTAAATGGTCCAAGTCGGACCGAAACGTCGTCGTAAGCTCCTCTCTTCTATGTGCGGGTTGTACATGAATGGTATACAATACCGAATTAGACACATGTGCAACATCTGGGTACCTTTGTTGTAGACGTTTCACCATCCAGTGGCTTTATCAATACAAATTCTATTCATGTACAACTTGTCAGACACTGCAACATTATGGAATCTTGGTTCAGAGGAGATCTACATAACCTTCTTCACGGCTACTACAACTACTACCACTAACCCATCTCTTGGGTATGACCTACTTCCACTGGGCAATCCCGCCTACCCGTCCCTATCTACTGACGCCTATATAAGCGCCAGCCTCCTTGCCTATGCTCCAGAATCTCTTCAACTACGGTGCTGTTCACACCAACTCCAAGGCTGAGGGACTGATTACTTCATCTTTTGTATATAGTTCTGTCTTCAAGTTATGTCCTAGAATCTGTATTGATAAAGCCACTGGAGGGCGAAACGTCTACAATAAAGATACCCAGATGTTGCACATGTGCGGGTTATTTGTGTACTGTTTCAGTCACGGTATTGTGCCTTTTTCTTTTTTTTTTTTACATGTCGGGTGTCTTACTGAAGAAAATAAGACATGTTAAGCAAGTATCCTAAATTTGCTTGCAACAAATCATAAAATGTAAATATATATCCAGATGCATTCCTGTTAACCCTTATAGGGCTTAGTTCCTAGGCCTTTTATGTACCCATGTATTCTTGCATTACCGTTCACTGGATGGATACGGGATGCATAAACTAGCCACTACCGTCCACATGAGGGATATAGAGGTGCACGGTAAACTAGCCACTACCGTCCACATGAAGGATATGGGGGTGCACGGTAAACTAGCCACTACCGTCCACATGAAGGATATGGGGGTGCACGGTAAACTAGCCACTACCGTCCACATGAAGGATATGGGGGTGCACGGTAAACTAGCCACTACCGTCCACATGAAGGATATGGGGGTGCACGGTAAACTAGCCACTACCGTCCACATGAAGGATATGGGGCACGAACACACTACCGTCCACATGAAGGATATGGGGGTGCACGGTGAACTAGCCACTTCAACAGGAAAATCTAAGCTGATACCACTCGACTCAAAGCGAGTTTGTGTGTGGATTAAGGCGTGTTGGATTTTTGTTTTCCAATTATAGAGGATTTACTTGATAGTGTAGTGCCTGAGGTGTTTTGACACACGTGGACTGACTGGAACCCATCAGGTGAACGGAATGAATGGAGAGTGAGGCGACATGAGAGGAATGAGCGTAGAGGAGAGGTAAGAAAGAGACGGAGAGGTGAAGATAATGGGGCGGGAGATAAGGCTGGATGCTGTAGTTGAGGGATGTAAAGGAAATGAGTAAAGGAAGGAGAAAAACAAGATGACTGAGTATTTGATTGAAAGATAGCGAGCGAGCGAGAGAGAGAGAGAGAGAGAGAGAGAGAGAGAGAGAGAGAGAGAGAGAGAGAGAGATGAGAGAGAGAGAGAAGAGAGAGAGGGGGTTCTTTTCATCTAGCCAAACTAGACATATCAGCAGTGTACTCCTATTCTATATGATAGTTAGAAAGTGGTAATAAAGTCTAGCTATGAGCGTAAATGATCATGGGGGATGGGGGCACTAAATAGGCGTGTCAGAAGTCTCAAAACCCACAGATTATTTGCGATCTGGCTTAATGATTTAACCAGTCACGAATTACTTAGTAATTACTCATCCTCTATAACAGCTCAAAGTCTACTCTCTTTTTTCACAACACTGTTTATCTATCACTCACTGCCCGCCACCGGCCAAATATAATAGACTGGAATAAAACAGCAGTAAATAAATTAACTAGAATATAAAATATTGCGCTGTAATATTTGTATGTAAATGGGGAGGAGGTCAAAGGGTCACGTAAAATGAGGAATTGTAAGATATTTTACCAGAAGTCTGTTTACTAACTGAAAGGATATGGTGATGCAAAAAAAAAAAAAAAAACCAGTATAAAGTTATTAATGTACACCAGTGTTACTCTTATTTGAAAGATGTATCAGGATGGGGGAAAACTGTGTTGGAGGGATGCAGAGTTGAAAGATAACATCCAAGAAATAATACTCGCAAGATTCTCCAGTGTCCTCTAGTAACAGTCTTAGTCACAGCCAGGACCACCCACTGGTCCTCCCACCAGGCTAGTCAGAACCCCACTGACTACTTCCATTCCTCCACCATAACACAGTGTAACGAGAGGTAAGTGACCTTCATGTGCTTAACAAGGAGTACTGACGCCTATTTTTAATTTTAAAATGCAAAATCTTAACTCGGCAAGACCCCGACTCTCAACTGAAGAGCTAAATGAAGAGACTATTTTGCATCAGGGGGGGGGGGGGGTTACAATCACGTGACTAAAGTCAGCTGTTTTACACTTGTCAGTCGTATTGAACGTGCAGCCTCGCGAACCTACGAAATAAATTTCTATGATTTCCAGCGCGTGATAAATAAAGCTAAAAAAAACTTTTCAGTGTTTTTAACACTGTCAAGTAGTGAGTAACATGACAGATGGCTACAGCAACTCCAGCTTAGAGGGTTAAAGAAGAATATGTTGCCAGCTGGCCTCTTCCACTAGGCTGACAAATGTGACATATACCACCTCGTGATTTGTACATCAGTGGTATTATAGACTGACCAGTAGGTTAATAAGAAAAAAAATAGGTTTATGGCATTTTACTGAGAATTTATAAAAATGCCATAAAGTGCATATTGCGTCTTATTTATATCTTATATCATTACGCGTTGAATAATATCTCACCCGTCACTGGAAAGCATCTCAAGGCCTACAAAAGTCTTTATACATGTTAATTTAACCAAAGGAAAATAAAAAACATTTAGCCAGGGCTACGAAAATCGATTTTACGAATTCTGCCAAGGAGTACTGTGCGTGAGACAGCTGACACTATGATAAACAGGAATAAGAACCAGTTATCTATAGATACTTCAGAAGTCAAAAAGCTGTACGAAGTTCTCAGTAAGTAGAATGTTAGGTCAATATTGCTGCTTTCTGCTCTTAGAATATAGCAGAGACTACACTCAAAGATCTGTTGTTTGAAATCTAGCCAAGCCTCTGACAGCCTCAGCCTGCTCTCAGAAAACAATAACTCGTTTTCCGAAATCAAAGTGGGGACCAAAACGGGGAAAAAGATATTGCAATTGCAGTTTTTATTTTATTTTTAATAAATATTTGAAATTTTTCTTTAGGCTGTAACGAAATATACACTACACAGACGGCTGTATTGTTGTCCTCTCCCAGACTTTGTGCCTCCACACTCCTGGAGTTTACCTGGAGAGGGTTTCGGGGGTCAACGCCCCCGCGGCTCGGTCTGAGACCAGGTCTCTTGGTGGATCAGGGTCTGATCAACCAGGCTGTTACTGCTGGCCTCAATCATCGCAGAGGCTGAGCTAAACTGACTCAAGAAATAGCAGTAACATGATTGTAAACAAACCACGAAACGGATGAGTTTGAGGACTGGCTTGCCATGGGTTCAAGTACCACCAGTTCCGTGGGACTTGTAGGGGGTGCATTAGGCACTAAGAATGGAGGCTTGATACTCCGTATCCCCAAACGCAACCTGGTCTACGACCAGTCGGGATGCTGAAGATACTCTCCACAGTTCATATCTCATATATCTATTACTTTCGTTCCTTACCACTACTATTCCCACTATTTCCATCGATTTTTATCCACATCCGTCTAACAAAATTTTCCACAGAGAAACGAGGACAAAAAGTAAAAATAAAACATTTCCCTGCCGGTCAGGAGGTAAGAAATGGGGGAAACATAAGGGAATAAATATAAGAATAATCAGCAGTTACAATTTTTTTAACGAGGCGACATCGCAAAAAAAAACGTAAACGACACTAACTCGCTGATGAAAGTGGAAGAGGAAAAAAGGACAAAAATGTGGCCGAAGGAAAATAAAACTGAAATGGGTTACATTGTATAAAGAATTGTAAAACATCTTTACGGCCGGAAAGAGAAAATTGTGAAAATGTTACACGTGTACAGGAGCAGAGAGAGAGAGAGAGAGAGAGAGAGAGAGAGAGAGAGAGAGAGAGAGAGAGAGAGAGAGAGAGAATGTCTGTACTTGACTACCTGTTAAAACCTCTCCACTGAATGACTCCAAGATCAGCAGTGTAGTTGCAGTGACCACCTTAATGGAGCAGTGACTACACCTTAGTGACCTACCTTAATGGACCAGTGACTACACCTTAGTGACCAAACTGTAGTAGATATGAGGTTCTGCCTGGTACCTGTACCCCTAGGAGTCTTTCCCAAATGAGATGACCCGGCCAGTGACCAACTTAATGGAGCAGAGTGACTACACCTTAGTGACCCACCTTAATGGAGCAGAGTCTATGAACCATTCATTGCTATGGAACGTCTATCACAGTGTTATACTTCATTCATCCCAGCTCATGTTCTGCATATTACTAACAATTACAGTACTTATACAAAAATGGAAATGCCAGCTGCTTTGAGGCATATCATCACTATCTTACAGCTGTTCATCACAGGGAAAACTTATGGCAGGTTACAGTTGCTTCTTGAAAAAAAAACTGTCTTTAGACAGCACGACACTAATATTGGAGCCGTCGTGAATATGGTGGTGTGCTAGAGCTCGGGATGTAATGGTTATGTTAGGGGTGAAATGTGATTTCGTAATGTCTGTGAAGAATCATGTGGTTAATCTTGCAAGCAAGGAAGCTAAGGGCTAACAGCACCGAGGATTATCTCGTACCTGCTTGATTGCAGAGGATGCAAAGCTCTTTACGAAGCTCCAGTGCATGCGCACCTTGAGTATGCACCACTTCATAGGATTATTTACCCCAGTTTCAGCGATTACTTCTGGACAAGACAATCTACAAGTTTTCAAACTTTTAAGGTCACAAAACTTTAATATAAAAAATCCTCGAACCTTGACCAAAAAGTAAAATTTTAATTATAAAGAGCAAACTGTAATAAAACAATTTATTCTATGTTATAAAATACATGAAATATAGATATGTGAATTTCATGTGAATCATACAAGCTCAGAAATTTATAAAAAAACAAAACAATCTACTTTTACTGATCTGTTTAAAAGAAACAAGTAAAAATACCACTTATTGTAGAATTACAGTTGCCAATATAACAATAATTTCGCAGTTATTTTGAAAAAAAACTGTCTTTGACAGCAAAAATATTGGAGCCGTCTGATATGGTGTGTCTGATCTCGAGTAAGGTTATGTTAGGGTGAAATGTTTTCGAATTGTGAAGAATCATGTTTAATCTTGGCAAGGCTAGCAACAGCACCGAGGATTATCTACCCTGATAGCAGAGATGCAAACTCTTACGAAGCCCAGTGCATGGCATCTGAGTATGCCCACTTCATAGGCCTTTCTCCCGTGTGTTTTATGTAGTATGTAAAGAGGGTCTCTGGCAGAGCTATGTTGCTATGAAACAAGGAAGAATAAGTTTTATTGTACAAATAAATTTTACAGCTCATTTCAAAGCCCAGTCCCTAATGTATACTACCACCCCCCAGGATGCCACCCACACCATTCGGCTAACACCCAGGTACCTACTTACTACTTCAAGGATTGGTGTGGCGACTTCAGTATTGAAGGAAAAGTTTTCGATCCCACTCCAGTGTTTCTAATGGAGGAGGAAAGTATTCCTTAATTGTGGTACGCAAATCAGACAGACGCGGAGGACAAAAAATGTCGACATTTTCATTAAGGGGAAACGTCATTCGTTGAAAAATAGCTAAGATATAAAAAGCGTTCTATTTTTCACTGAAAAACACTCCAAAGCTAAGTGAGGCGTAAGTTCCCTCTGTCTTCTGATACGTTCATTTTTTTTCCACTATAATCTACCTTGTCCATAATTACTATCACATTTGCTTTGTCGTTTCCTTAATTCATGGTATGATTTAAAATATCTTTGAGGTCAATTGTATTACACAGGTCTGAGCTCAGCCAATGACCTGGTTTGCTGGTCGGGAGGGAATGCCTATATGGGTGTGTGCCAAACCATACCACGGGTGGGGTTAGAACCCGCGATCAGTGTCTCAGAACTCCAGACCGACGCGTTAGCCACTGGGCCAGCTAGCTCAATAAGATTCATCCAACACTTGGTATACTTCTACACCATAGGAAGGTTAGCATAGGCACCACTGTGACCACAAATGCAAGTTTTTACAGACGAATCTCCCGCTTGCATGGCCGTGGCGAACTCTAGCTCAAGTTCCCTCAAAGCCGTCAACAATCGTGTCATTACGATTTCGTGAGTCATGGGTGTGTGCCACACGCCAAATAAAACGTAACGTCCTCGTAGCACGCCACAGTTGCTAGATTCATTCATTTGAGGTGAGAAACGTATTGATTTTTGTTCCTTTTTTCCTGACGTTATGAGTTTCACATGTATATCATCAGAGTATCTTTGACAGACTTTTTATCCATCAGAGGCTTCATCCATCCATCCAATACAGACATGAGAAAGGAGATGTACGAAGGGGAGTCAGAGAGGAGGTAGTGTCAGTGGTCAAATAAGTGGGCGAGTCTTGCTAGTGATATAATTTGTTGGCTTGGGAAATAGTGGCCATGTTTAGTTTCCGATGCAATGGTAGTATTGGTCATTCCTGTTTTGTTGGCTTTGAAGGTGTTCAGTCCCACTCACTCAGCTCCGAATATATATAACACTACAAGACGTGTTCAGCCCTTTAGCCATGATCCACAGTAAACAAACGTATTCCAGGTAAATACTTACGTTTAGAAAAATGGTTGATACTAGTTATAGGAAGGGCCCTAGCCTCCCCTTCCCCACTAACTGTTCCGACAGGATCACAGTCTATCCCTAGAAGAACAGCAGACTCTTAGCATGATACCTATATCCATCAGAGCTCAGCAACAGGGAGGTTCTGCCGATCACGGATTTCTATTTTCAGTTTGGGCGTTCATAAAAAATACCCAGATGTTGCACATGTGTCTTATTCATCAACTTGTCGGTATTATTTACCTCTGACCTAATTATAAAAAACCCAGGGCTTGTTTACAATGTGGGTTCCTGTTTCTCACTGCGTCTGAGAGTTGCCAGTTGATATTTTATTCCTCTCTCCTGTTCAAGTCTCTTACGGTACGTCCCACGGAAACCCCATCAACCTTCCGTGGAGTCGTAGGGTTCCGATGAACACTGGAAGCCTCTTACCGACGGAGACCTTACCTTTCTCCTGGACCCGGCCTGGATGGATCTGTCATTTTGGTAGAGCCTTCAACACCGGAGAGATACGAGTGTCATTACAGTTATGTACACGGCCAGTGCCACGAGGGTCCTGCACTTTGCTTCATTTGGAGAGACGAAATTCCTCTATGCCACAAGACGGGCAGCAAACACCAACTACTCTAGCTGTACCCTTCAAGAACATCACTTCACCTGTCATTATTCATTCCTCGAATGAATAGAGACTGGAACATGTTCACACAGCATACAATATATGAAATCAAGTCAATTTAAATCTCTGGCCCCACTGTTGACTCCAGCCTCAATCATGTTCCCTATTTGTACATCTCATAATAGGTATAACAAAGCCAATGTTGGGAAGGTTTATAAATAAGTTGAGGTAGGTAATAGCTCTTGGCTTGTAAATAAATGTAGGAGCTTTTAACTTAACCCTGTAAAAATGGAGAGAGAGAGAGAGAGAGAGAGAGAGAGAGAGAGAGAGAGAGAGAGAGAGAGAGAGGAGAGAGAGAGAGCCATGAGACTAGCAGGGCACCGGAACTCACAGAGGTGGGATAGGATGCCTTAGCAAGGGTCGGGTGTGAAAAGGAAGAGGGGAGAGGTGACTGGCGCAGGCATGAACCAGGCCTCAGTGCCACACGCAGGACGCACGGGAGTACTAACATGCTCTCACACAGATACTGCCACTGTGCCAGCCAGCGCTTTGCCACTCCAGGATGTGTGACCGCTGAGAGATACGTGGTAGTGGTGGCTGGTAGTGGTAGTGTTTGATTGTGGTGGTAGTGGCGGTGGTTGGTAATGATATTACGATTATTGATGTCAATATTAATGTTATTGATGATGATATTGTTGCAATAGTGATGCCAAAATTGATGTTGATAGGTAGGTTAAAGGTAGATGCCTACGGTCTGCAGTGTTACATGCCAGGCCTATCACAGCAAGACCAGGTACCACCTCACACTGATCTCCTAGTGTACCACCCTCCACTGCATCAAGTACCAGTGTACCACCCTGCACAAGTAGCTGTCACTGCCATCAAGTACCAGCTGTACCACGTCCCTGCATAACTGATCACTTGCCATCAAGTACTAGTTTACCACCTCACACTGCCATCAAGTACTAGTTGTACGTATCGCATCCTCACACTGCCATCAAGTACCAGCTGTACACCCTACACTGCCATCAAGTACGTTACCACCTCCCACTGCCATCAAGTACCAGCTGTACCACCCCTCACACTGCCATCAAGTACTAGCTGTACCACCCCTCACACTGCCATCAAGTACCAGTTGTACCACCCCTCACACTGCCATCAAGTACCAGCTGTACCACCCCTCACACTGCCATCAAGTACCAGCTGTACCACCCCTCACACTGCCATCAAGTACTAGTTGTACCACTCCTCACACTGTCATCAAGTACCAGTTGTACCACTCCTCACACTGACACTGCCATCAAGTACCAGCTGTACCACCCCTCACACTGCTATCAAGTACTAGTTGTACCACCCCTCACTGCCATCAAGTACTAGTTGTACCACCCCTCACACTGCCATCAAGTACTAGTTGTACCACCCCTCACACTGCCATCAAGTACTAGTTGTACCACCCCTCACACTGCCATCAAGTACTAGTTGTACCACCCCTCACACTACCATCAAGTACCAGTTGTACCACCCCTCACACTGCCATCAAGTACCAGTGTACCACCCTCACACTGCATCAATACCAGTTATCCACCCTCACACTGCCATCAAGTACCAGTTATACCACCCATCACACTCAAGCACCAGTTAGCAACACGTCACTCTGGCATTCAGTCAGCATCTCCCAAACTGGACCACGAAGATATTGCCTCATTCGTTTATCCCGAGAGTATTACAACAGTGTATACTCCCATCTCCCCACCAACACACACATACCTATAAACAAGCCTGGCCACATCCTCCTCGGCTATCCTGAAGACTTGGAATGTGGCCTTGGTCTTGCCTCTGTTCGATGGCCATCTCCATCATCTACTAAAGACGCCCTTGTTGCAGCATCCTGCCTGCTTCCTACCAACCTCGTCCTTGCCTTAAAAGCACATCTAAATTAGTTTTGGGAGCGGAAGTATTTATTGCCCTCTGCATCTTTTTTCAATAACCTGGTGATTTCTGGTTCATTCTGTCTCACCCATCCAACCATAACACATTGACAACACACTGGCTACACTTAATCTCCAACTTGTATCCACGACATTCACATTAAGACAACTTCAATGTCAAAATTATACATTGTACACTGCATGAACACACATGCATATATGTGTGTTTTGGTTGTAAGGCGGAGGAAGTATGCTTGTGTAAATGGTTCAGGAGTCTGGCTCCAACAAACTGACCCTGATAAAGTTTCCGGCCCAGATGGCACACGTACAGCAAGACCCTGGCGTATCACTGTCCCAAATGACACGCCACTGATTCTGAAGACATGAGCCTCTGAACCACCATTTATGATCTGCATTTTTGACTCGACTTTCACTGTTGGTTTGCTGGTGTATGTAATTCACTGAGATCAAAATATTCATCCAAATTTCCATAAAAATGACTTATAAATAATATTTATCCTGACGAACCATAAAATTTTGACGTGACAGGCGAGAGTTAGTGATAAATATAGGAGAGAAATAGAATAAAAGAAAAACGAGATGGATATATTTCATTTTCGTGAACTGCAGGAAAGAGTTTACACTTTTTCTTTTAAATATTATTTCATACGTTGAAGAAACAGGCTTTAGGGTATCAGGCAATGCACTGCTGTTTATCAAATAATATCCTGGAGGAGGAGGGCAAGTGATATTTTGGGAGGAAATGACTAAAAACGATTGTGATGACGCGAGCATCAGTACTTTAGACAACAGCGGAAAAACAAAACAAAAACCTACAATCACTCAGGATGTTTAGTGTTTATTTCCTCACAAATTTTCTATTACTCATGAACAAGTTTTTCAATTAGCTTCAAAGTTTCTGTCCTGGAACTTTTTCAGTTAACATGTCTTAAGTGATTGCATTTTGTGTCTTTTTTCACTTCTTGTCGTTATCATATACAGTGGTACCCCGGATTTCGTCAATAATTCGTTCCAGAAGGCTGTTCGAGTGCCGTTACCGAACGAATTTGTTCCCATAAGGACGAATGTAAATTAGATTAGTCCGTTTCAGACCCCCAAAAATACACTTACATAATTGTTCGAGTTGGGAGCTGTACGAAATCCGGGGTACCACTGTACTTGTGAATCTACCTGAATCGAAACTGATCCTGGTGTAAACTCAAAATGGCAGCGGCAAGAATGCTAATACTAATACAAAAGGGAGAACACAGCAACGCCTGGCACCGGGCCGGAAGGCCACGAGTTCCCTGCGGACCCGCACAGGTTGTACTAGTGGTCAGACAAGTGGCTTCTTTAACTCGGCCTCAGCAAGTACAACACTGATGGATCTAAGCAGGAGTCTACTGGCAGGGCTACATCTGCTCTTGCTGTCACCTCCCTAGATAAGAACTACAGCATACATGTTGAGTTAGGCATAAGAAATAACTGGGTATCTAACTTAGGGTCATAAGTTAACTTCAGTGCAATTAGGTTGAAGTTAACTTATGACACTGGGTATTACCGATTCCTCAATGAGTTTACAATTTTTATGGCCTTCAATTTATAAGTTAGCCAAAGTA
The DNA here is from genome assembly GCA_009830355.1 of Cherax destructor. Classification (NCBI taxonomy): domain Eukaryota; kingdom Metazoa; phylum Arthropoda; class Malacostraca; order Decapoda; family Parastacidae; genus Cherax; species Cherax destructor. Next base: position 619,493 of record WNWK01000075.1, read on the forward strand.
TCCTGAAATTATTGTAGAATATAACTGGTATATTTGGGTCTCGCATTAAGAATAATATTAGGAGAGAAGTAAATAGTGATTGTCATAGGAATGCAGTTAGAAGCCTGAGTAGACTACTACCATAACATGAAGGTAATAAGCATGTCTACGGAGCAACTTGTAACGTGAACAGACTGACTGGTGATGTAGTAGCCAGGCTTAGGCTTGATTACAACTATTTCTGGCAGTCTGGCAGACGTACAGTTAATGGTCAAACCAAATACAAAGTATGTGGTCAGCTCTATGGTCACTATCTTGAACGTTGTACTTCACTCTATTAATAAAATAAAATTAATAAAACAAAAAGTTATTTCTTTGCTAAGGTTACAATGTGTGTATAGATATAATTTAATTGGTGCAAAGAAAGCCACTATCATGCCCAGGCATTTCGGAATAAAGAGACTGACCTATGTGGCAGGTCAAGATGTTTTATTAATGAAAATAAGATACTAGACATATTAAGCAAATATCCTAGATTTGCTTAAACAGATCAGGCAATTATAGAATGAATCTAGATGTACTCCTGTTAACCTCTTTGGGGCCTAGTTCCTAGGCCTTTTGTGTATCCATATGTATTTCCGCTACCGTCCACAGGACGAATATTCGGTGCACAATAAACTAGTCTCTACGGCGGCAAAGTCTAAATCTAATATTCAGTGAGTAAATTGTGATCGAAGGACAATACAAGAACACGATCCCAAAGATCTTATATATACGAGAAACTATGAAGGAGTTGGATTTTTCTGACACTGGTACAGTAAGATGCTCCAGTCAGGACACACCAACTAGGAAATAATTAAAATATGCAAAATTGTAAAGACTTACGTATGATTGACAGAAGAGAAGCTGGGAGAACCTGTGGTTCAAATGAACCATAATGCACTAAAGGAGAAAAGCTGTTAGATCTCAAGGTACAGCTTTCACTCTCAGAGAGAGAGAGAGAGAGAGAGAGAGAGAGAGAGAGAGAGAGGAGAGAGAGAGAGAGAGAGAGGAGAGAGAGAGAGAGAGAGAGAGAGGGAGGAGAGAGGGGAGAGAGGAGAGGGAGAGGTATTAATCAAATGAGCCAACCACAGGGTCATACAGCGAGGGAGAGAGAGAGAGTATATTGAAAGCGGTAAGCACCTGTCAGTTATATGCACAGTGGTAAAGACTTGTGTATATACATAGAGGTAAACACCTGTTAGTTTATATGCTGCACATATTGCTTACATATATTATGCGTGAGCTTAAAGCACATAATATTTACACTAGGGACGGTCGACTGTTTAGCTGTGATGCAGTGTAAAGTTGGTGATTCGACACTCTTGGTAGCAAGCAAGTTCGCTGGCAAGAACGTCAACCAAGGGGGAAAATAGCGGTCGTTAGGTACTTGTGTGACTTGTCGTGGCGCTAGCGACGGAGTTACGCAGGGGCAGTACCACCCACATGATACAAACAGAATGTTTACATTACCACACTAAACATGGGGTCTGCTACTGACCACTCCACTACACAGGTGTCTGTCACTACACTCTTCTACACCATCACTGGACCGGTAAGTACCACTGTCCTCTGCTTGGTTAATGGTGGTGTTTAAAGTCCATTAAGTACACTAGGGTCGTTTAGGCTGCACGTAATCTGTTCACCACCAATCAGGAATATTTTAATCCCTGACAGATGTACACCTCTCGGTGTGTATATCCCGTGTTACCATCTCCTATACAACCACCACTTAACCAACGGCTTTAACCTAATAAAAAGGGACACAAATGCAGTAACACTGACGAAGTTTGGTCCATGCAGTTTCCTTTTACCACATCATTATATCAGTGTCATCCCAGTTCATTAAAAACCTCGAAGCCCACTCCTCAAATTTGACAGTCAAGCAACCGAAAAAAAAGGCTGGTAGCACTAAATTTCCCCATGATCAAACTCTTTCAAAGGGTTTTAAGAAGCCAGATTGTTAAACACAGGGAATCTCAATACTTGCACAACCCAGGGCAGCATTTAGAGCAGGTTGCTACTGCCTCTCGCATTTGCTGGACCATTACGACATGGTCTTGGATGCTGTGGAAAGCAAACCAAATACAAATGTAATGTACACAGACTTTGCAAAAGCCTTCGGCAAGAGTGACCATGGTTTAATAGCACACAAAGTGTGTGCATAAGGAATAACAGAAAAAGTGGACAGATGGATATTTAAATAACGAAGAGTAATAGTGAAGACAGTTTAATCAGAGAATTCCATTGTGAGAAACTCTGTTCTTCAAAGCACCGTACTCGCCTCAGTTCTCTATCTCATTCTGATATCCAGCATAGAGACACAAATCATAGCACCATGTCAAGCTTCGTAGGCGATACTAAGAATTTATACAAGAGTAACATCTATTAGGGACACAACAAATGTCCACGCTGATGTATATCAAACAGTACAATGGTGAATGAAGACAAATTTCAGTTACTCTTCTATGGAAATTTTGAGGAAATGCAAACTAAAAAGGGGTATTAAACACGCTCAGACCTGTCAATACAGCGGAAGATTAGTGTGAGGGACTCAGAGAGTGATAATGTCAGATGACACATCATTGTCATCAGATGACGCCGTCGTCCACCCCAGTAGTGAACGTCAATTAAACTTGATAGATTTGGGACAGAGCTTTACTGACATTAGGTGATCCATCTATCAGAATCATATCATGCATTAAAAGCCAAATGTCTGTGGCGAACCCAGCAAAATTAGTGATTCTTAAATGCTACTACCATCTGGCTTCAGTTTCTTACATAAAACACATGTATAACACCTGGGTGTCTTTATTGTCTTCCACGATGCCAGCAATACCTTGTCAGTACATATGTTCTCACCCTCTGTGTAATTATATACTTAAATTGGAAACGTTCGAAACTTCAGAAAAAAAAACTCGCTCATATTCAACAAAGTCAAATATTTAAAAAATATTAACAAATACCTTATCTTTGTCTACTGGAAATAACTCATTTTCTTTATAACTTAACAGAGCTCCTGTACCTTGGACCAATATATTCCATTGTAATGTTTATGCAGTTGAATTCATAAACTGCGAACCAACTCTGTATTATTTTACAGAATCCATTATTTTCTTGTAACTGATTACTACTGTAAGTTTCTTAGCTAGAGCAATATTTTGCCTCTGTACCAAGACCCAGTCATGTGCCTCTGTAATATTCTGATATTCTGAGTTGCTTGATAAACAAACAAACAACTATTAAATAATTAGAGGCAAGTGTAACATCTGGGTATATCTGTAGAAGTTTCGCCATCCAGTGCCTTTATTGTATTGATAAAGCCACTGGATGGCGAAACGTCTACAAATAAAGATACTCAGATGTTTGCATGTCTAATCCGTCATCTTGTCGGTATGATATGCCCTTATGTACAAAATAACAGTTCTGTGTACGACACAAGAAAATGTAAGGGTTCAGAAGAGCCTTCCTCTACAAGTGAATTTTCTGCAAGGAACAGCCGGTAGCATTTCCTTTAAGGTTGTATCTACCAGTAGATGGGTCTGAGATCATCGCCTCTGCGGCCTGGTCTTAAAACAGGCTTCTTGGTTGGTTGGTGATCTAGTCGATCAAACTATTGGTGCCGGCTGCCCGTAAGTAACATTATCCCCCATTTCCAGAAGGTGGCATTTACTACCTTTTGTGCTACTGGCGTTTCCTCAGATATGGTCTTTGCGCAAGTGATTATGTGAAGCATAAAGAGAGCAGCTGTATTCTCACGAGAGGGCAGAAGGGTGACTGGGCACGGCGTCTCACCCGGCTGCCGTCCACGGCGGCATTGGGTGAGGGCAACAGAGCATTGCAAGATTTAACAGAATGTGAATTGCAATACAGGTGAGCAGAACAAAGACGTGTCAACGGCTAGACAAGCAGGTGACATGAAAGACATTCATACACTTCTCAGTCATCTGGAAGACAGGAACCCATTTTTCTTGGAGCCGAGGCTCTGCGTAGCACAGTGAGTGGTTACTGGAGACAGCGAGGTACCTGGCGACAATGAGAAAGTCGTCGGAGGGCAAAAAAAAAAAATGATCTCCGAATCCGTGAATGGATAAGTTGTTTAAGTGATTTCCTCCCAGAAAAACAATGCGATATTAACAACCGCTGTGAAGTTGTTCTTGTTGTTGGACGCTGCTAGCGAGGCAGTGAAGCACACTGCTGAGTGCTATTACGATGACTTACCTTCCCAGCGAAGGATTCCAGGGGCTTATCCTCCTAGCGAAGGCTTCCAGAGACTTACCTTCCCATTCAAGTCTTGCAGAGAATTACTTTCCCAGCAAAGGCTTCCAGAGACTTACCTTCCCAGCAAAGGCTTCCAGAGACTTACCTTCCCAGCAAAGGCTTCCAGAGACTTACCTTCCCAGCAAAGGCTTCCAGAGACTTACCTTCCCAGAAAAGACTTCCAGAGACTTACCTTCCCAGAAAAGGCTTCCAGAGCTTACCTTCCAGAAAAGGCTTCAGAGACTTACCTTCCCAGAAAAGGCTTCCAGAGACTTACCTTAGCAAAGGCTTCCAGAGACTTACCTTCCCAAGCAGAGAAGCTTCCAGAGACTTACCTTCCCAGAAAAGGCTTCCAGAGACTTACCTTCCCAGAAAAGGCTTCCAGAGACTTACCTTCCCAGAAAAGGCTTCCAGAGACTTACCCTTCAGCAAAGGCTTCCAGAGACTTACCTTCCCAGCAAAGGCTTCCAGAGACTTACCTTCCCAGCAAAGGCTTCCAGAGACTTACCTTCCCAGCAAAGGCTTCCAGAGACTTACCTTCCCAGCAAAGGCTTCCAGAGACTTACCTTCCCAGCAAAGGCTTCCAGAGACTTACCTTCCCAGCAAAGGCTTCCAGAGACTTGCCTTCCCAGCAAAGGCTTCCAGAGACTTACCTTCTCAGAAAAGGCTTCCAGAGACTTACCTTTCAGCAAAGGCTTCCAGAGACTTACCTTCCCAGCAAAGGCTTCCAGAGACTTACCCTTCAGCAAAGGCTTCCAGAGACTTACCCTTCAGCAAAGGCTTCCAGAGACTTACCCTTCAGCAAAGGCTTCCAGAGACTTACCATCCCAGCGAAGACGACAGAAGCCTTCATGGAAAAATCAGCGTGAAAACACTAATTACACAGATTTCAACCAGCTATTTGTCGCCATGTTTGGGGACGCTGAAGGAGTGAATAAACACACAATGTGGGTTCTGGCATTTTATTGTGAAGACGTTTCGTCCATTAGGATTATATCAGTTGATAAAAGTGCTGGTGGGCGAAACAGTTTCACAATAAAACATAATCCCATGTCTTATTTATATACTGCCGGAATACAAACTGAACACAATAGCAATGTCAGTGAACGAAGGTGATAAATCTGTACAGCGACTCTCCAGTGTTCCGTGCCCACTGGGGTTACCGACTTTAGTTGCCGAAGAAGCCTTTATTGGGCCATCGTTTCGCTGAGTGTAGTGCTTTATGAAGCAGATATAAAGCGAAAAGTTTTCCAGGAAAAGCTTCGTCTGCAACATACGTCTTTTCGTCACCATTGTCGGCAGTACGTCGTTTGGATTCACCTGTTCCCATTGTCTGCCAGGCATGTCACTACACGTTGAGAAACTATCAGAGCGCCGAAGAAAAAAACCTGGAGTCTTTGTGACTTTTCGTGATCATGTGTACGTTGCAAGTGGAAGCACTGAAGAGTATCTGATTACGAATACTGGCAGTCCTGGAGGAGAATTTGATGCTTTGCGATGTGAACGATAATGTGATGCAGACACCGAAGACATTACGGCCCTTGGAATTGATCACCTCAAAATATGTATCTGAACATAAGAACATAAAAAAGAGGAACGCTGCAACAGGCCTATTTGCCCATACTGGTCAGGTCCTTCTCAAATCCAACCCACTAACAAAATGGTCAAGGTCAAGCAACGAAATGTCCTCGAATGCATTTGTGTCCATTTACCTTAAGTTGTCGACAGTCATTTGTTTTATTGTTGAAATATTTGTAGACAAATAGTTCAGAGAACCAGAAGGATGATTAATCGACTACAAGTAGAGGGACTGATTACCTCGACCTCCTCCTGAACTTCAACAATTCTCTGTATTGGTATTTTATACCATTTTCAACATTTGTTGGTGGGTTTGGGTTTGAGAAGGACCTGCCAAGTATGGGCTGGTAGGCCAGCTGCGGTGGTCCTTTCTTAAGTTCTTATGAATATGACTCGTGTGCGACACTTGGGTCTCTTTATTCCCGAAATCTTTCGCCTGCACATCAGGCTTCTTCAGTCGAACACTACACGGCAGACAGTAGTAGTAGTTTTGACGTGATCAATCCGTCACTCCTGGTAAGAGGTGGCATCTAAGCACCATAAGAATGGATGAACACGCAGAAGGCTTACCCGGCTTTATCAGGCTGCAGGATTTTAGTCAAAACACTACTAATCCTTCTAAGATTTATGCTGTATTCTTGGCAAGGACTTGAAACCCATCCCCTCACATCAATCTATGTCAAATACTTAAAATCCACCAGGTCTAGTCTTCCACTAAGGAAGAGCAGATACACAGCTTTTCAAGAAAACCAGTACTGACTTCCTTTTAAATCTTTTATAGATTTAAATTTAGCGTTATTTCTGGTTTTACCCTGTTGATATCACAGGTTTAAATTAACCATCTCCCCTTTGTGAAGCCATCAGTCCAAAACCTTGGAGCATACCTGAGGTGTTTCCCTATCTACGCCCGCCGTCCAGAGGGAGATTACAATGCTCTAAAATCATCTTCATACAGATTTCTTATCAGTAAATCACTTTGTCATTCTTTACTCTGCTGTTCTGCAATGATCTATCCATCCTGAGAACGACAACCTAACAAATGGTTCTGCATAATCCAAATGAGGATTCCTCCAAAAGTGTTGTACAGAGCTGTACAATAACTTGTACTTTGTTGTTAATACTTCTTGAAATAAACCTATAATCTGTTACCCTTTATGGGCAGTCATCTGACGGGGACTGTTGATTTCTTGCCTTTAGATTTCAGCGTATCTGACTCCCAAGGTCTTTTCACATTCTGTATATCACGCTCAACTTTTTTCATTAAAAAATTAGGTGATATTACGTTCGTAGAAACGACAAAGCACCTTAGCACGATGTGCACATTGAACTTCATTGTCACTTTTCAGACCAAGACATTAATTTATCCAAATCCTCCTGGAGTTCACTGTTATCCTCCTCAGAATGAATTATACGGCCTATTTTTGTATCATCAGCAAATTTACTCATGTCACTTGCAATTCCTTCATCAAGGTCATTAATGTAAATTATGAACAACAATGGGCCCAAAACTGATCCTTGTGGAACGCCACTAGTGATCTATATGCCCTTCATGAGAGGATGCCTTGATGCTGGTAAAGGGTTCTTGGTCCAAGGACTTGAAACTACCATCCCCATCACAATCAAGTCTATGTTGAAAATACTATAAAATACATACAGGTTGATGAGTTTTGCAGCGACTAAGAAACAGGAAGTAATCAGGTTTGATCCAAGGAAAAGACGCTATAATTCCTTGGATTAAGAGCTCTTTGTTAAGATGTTAACAACCCCTTCAAGAACGTTCTTTGTAGACATGCAGCTTTAATGACCCTCGTGTAGTCGACAGGCTTTAAACCCCGTTAACCATTAACCCATTACAGATGAAGAACAGCACTTCAGGTAGATAAAACCATACATGGAGCATACCTGAAGGTGTTCCGGGCGTGTCAACGCCCCCGCGGCCCGGTCCACGACCAGGCCTCGACACGCCTAATATAAAATACTGCATAAAGTCACGATGAGTATACAACAGACCTGATCTCCCCGTCAGAGGCCTAAGCTAATAACTACCCTGACCTAAGTCCTGAAACCATGCCTGACTCTTGCAAGTGCTACCATACCTCGATGAACGACAACCATGCTCAAGTCCATTCAGAAATGAACGGTTGAGGTTTCTGCCAACTGCGAATCACAATCTCTGACATGTTCTCCGATTCACTTTCCACGAACAGTGTTGTACAGTGTTGATCACAATGTGTACCATCCTCGAGAACGACAACCTGTAACTTAGAATGGTTTTCTGCGAACTGCACATCACAATCTCTATGTTCTCCGATTCACTTTCCACGAACAGTGTTGTACAGTGTTAACACAGTGTCCACCAGAGCATCCAGTGTGGACGCGAGGTGTGGATTACATCTGTCTCTAATTCTTCTGTGTATGGGGCAGGTCATCCTGACCGATGGCAATGCTGATCTGATTGCTTCCCATTCCCATTATGATTTACGAACGCGGTGATTCGTAACTCACACACGAAAGGACCTGGGTTCGATGCACAGGGGAAGAGAGATGCACTCGTGCTTCTCACACCTGCTGCAACCTGTTCTTACATTAATAAATAGGTGATATTAACGTTCGTAGAATTACCGACAATATGCTAATTAATAGGACAGAAGTGCAGCTAATGTGACATTTTATTGTGGCAACGTTTCGCTCATTCAGTTTATTAACATCTACATTATTTAGTTTACAAGTGCCATAGAATTTTCTCGTCCCAAGATTAAAACTTTATTTTTGACCACAATAAACTGAATCTGTCATTTCTCTAACCACATCAGCCTCTCCAGTGTTATAGTCATACCTAAGGTAAGAGGACCTACAAGGTCACCCTTCAGGGCTGCTGCTGCAGGTAGGGTTACGGGCCCCACAAGTTTAACCTTCACGACTGCCATAGGTAAGGTCAAAGAACCTACAAGTTCACCCTTCATGGCTGTCACAGGTAAGGTCACAGGACCTACAAGGTGCTCGCCTCTGTCTGTGTGTAAGACACAAAGAGACCACGAGATAATCTCAGGCCAAACATTATTGTCGTCGAAACGGCGTGTAAGACTGTTTATTTACACAATCCCTTGTTAATCCTCTCTCTCTGACGATGCTACTGATTTAGTCAACACTTAATACCACTTTCAGGGGTATAAAAATAGAGGTACCATGAAAGCTTCTGGAGTGGTGGGAAGAGACAGTAGACAGCTGGTGCCACTGACGCAGACAAGTAACAAAACTGCTAGCAGTGAATTTTTCTGTTGTCAGTCTCCTAGCTCGATGGTACAGCCCTGGGCGTTATATTATATATATATATATATATATATATATATATATATATATTGTCGGTAATTCTACCAATATTATTACATATATATATATATATATATATACACACACACACACACATTCAGAGAAAGATCGTAGTCAGTAGGACTCGATACTGCTACTGAGACGGTCAAGCTTCCCAGGCAGCGCTCTTATCCATTCACCCACAAATGGCGAGGAAAAGACAATTAGAAGACCGGTGGAAGTCTATTAGTGAAAAAGGAAAGTCAAGGCGTGGGCGTGTGTTGGGTAGCTGAGGTCCGCGAGGCGCCCATACCCGTGACTAATGACGCGTGACCCCACCCACTGTTTTCCTACACGACCCTCCGGAAGACGCGATGTGCGGGAGGAAGAACAAGGCGACAAAACCTTTCCCTAGAATCTTGGAACTCTCTTGTGGACAGGACGCTGCTAGATAGGAACTAGGGCATAAAATCTCCTTCAGGAACTATCTTGAGACTAAGGCATAAAACATCCTCCAGGAACTAGCTTGGAACTAGGGCATAAACCTCCTCCTGGAACTACAAAAACATCTTCCAGGATCCTGGAAATCTCCTGAGGACACGACGATGCGAAATTATAGCTAGGCTACGAAACAGTCTTTACGGGTGTGCAACAAACACTCTTGAGAACACAACGATGTGAAGGAAAGACGGGTCAACTTGAAGTTTACTTAGACCTCGAGCCTTGAAAGATGTAACCTGCCAGAAGACTTGGCAGTCTTTAGGAGAGCTGGAGGCATACAAGAAAATTCTTCTTCAAGCCTATGTAATTCTCTGGAAGGTCCAACGAACAGGAGAAAGGAGGACCTGGAAACCTACAAGGGAAGCTGGAAAACTACAAACACCTCCATCCGCCTAAGCTGGAACCCCCAACATGACCCGACAAAGAAAAGGGAAGAGAGATGGAAGCCTTCAAGACCCTAGGACTCTCTGAAAGGCTCTACCAGAATAGGAAGAGTTGGGAACCACCAGGATCCTGGGTCTCCGTGGAAGGTCCGACGAAAAGAGAATGAAAAATAATGCTGAGGATTTTGCCAACGACATACTTTCTCCATGACTAAACTTCCCTCTTTTCATTCTTATCTCCCTCTTATTACCTCCTCTGCACTCTTTGCATTTCTCTACTTTTTCCCCTTGTCATCTGCATCTTCCATTTTCTATTCCACTTGCGCATTATCTTCGTCTTCCTTTTATGCTTTCTCTTCCTCTTCCTCCCCCCTTTTTCCTCTTCCTCTTCCTTCTCCTATATTATCGTCTTCCTCTTTATAAAAACCTGTTCAAGGCAGGAAGTAGAAAGAGGGGGTGTGATTCTCCCACGACCTGTTGAGACTAACACCTCCTTACCTGCCACCCTGGCAGGTAAGGAGGTGGTGGGAGGGAGGGAAGGAAAGAGGCAGTGAGGGGGAAAGAGGAAGGGAGGGTGGGAAGTGAAGGAAAGAGTGAGGGAGGGAAGAAAAGAGGGAGGGGGTGAAGGAAAGAGGTAGTGAGAGGAAGAGGAAGGGAGGGTGAAGGAAAGAGAGGGACAGGAATGAGGTAGGTATGGGAGAAGTGGGCGAAAGGAATGAGGAAAGGATGGAGGGAGGGACTCAGGAAAAGGAGGCAAGAAAGGAGAAGTAAGGAAACAGGAAACAAAACTAGGAAGGGAGGGTTGAAGTAAGAAATTTTCTGAGTTATTTATGAGAACAGTCAGAGCTGTGGCTAGGGCAAAACAATCAGAGTTGTGGCTAGAGAAGAACAATCAGAACTGTAGGTAGGGAAGAACAATCAGAACTGTAGGTAGGGAAGAACAATCAGAACTGTAGCTAGGGAAGAACAATCAGAAGTGTAGCTAGGGAACAATAATCAGAGGTTTAGCTAGGGAACAACAATCAGAACTGTACCTAACGAAATGAAACTTAAGATCAAGGAGAAGACGATGATTAGTATTATTAGTTAGGTAGAAGCGCTGAACCCGTAAGGGTCATACAGCGCCTAGGGAAGAGTAGGTAACCAATTTTGATCAGAGGGGAATTGGAAGCTCCATTTCTTCAAGAACTCGTCGCGGATAAAGACTTAAGAAGCGAGGCGGACTTTATCATGAGTTAATATCAAAGTAATATCACAGTAATATCAAAGTAATATCAATGCAACAGTTAGGTATGTTTATTCCGAAACGTTTCGCCTACACGGCAGGCTTCTTCAGTCGGGTACAGAGGCAGCAGAAGCAGTAGAGATGTAAAGACGATGCAATCAGTCCATCATACTAAGTGACCTGCTAGTTCTAACGTCTCTGAGTTCTTGGTGACAACTGAGAATCCAGTGAATGCCGAGTACAGACGGAAGATGAAGCCTCCACCACGTTTTGCACTGAACGCGAATTTTGAAGAAAAAAAAATCCTAATTTTAGGACCACCGTGCCATGGGATCGAACCCTGTGTTCGGTGGGTTGTTTACAGTCGTGTCATTCCGATTTCACGGGTCTTTCAGGCGGTCTATTAACCTACCCAGGAAGGTGTTCGCATCAATTAATAGTTAATGGGCTTGTATTAAAATGCCATCAACACCGCTCCCTGAAAAATGAGAAACCGCTAGGACCCTCGTGTGTATTTCGACCTTAGTCAAAGACCTTGTCAGCAGGTCTATGCGTTTCGACCTCAGCCAAAAACCTTCGTAGCAGCTTTGCACATTTCGGCCTCATTCATCAGGTCTGTGACTCGGGCCGACATATACATATATACATCCCTTTCACCCACATTTTATTGTTCTATGCAAGTTTTTTTCACTTTTGGAGCGACGCGGCTGCTTCAGTGGTGGTCATGAGGGTTGTATATCCCGGGCAATCCAAGGCTCACAAAAGGCTTCTTGCTCAGATTAAACAATAAATAAACACGTTAATGAGAAAAACACACTATGTCCCCTTTCCAAGAAAACAGTATAGAGAAAATCCAAACAAAACTGCTGTTCTACAAGGTATAATAATTCTCCAGAGGCTTTTATTCTGGGTGTGCTGAGCGCCGCACACCCACTAAAATAGTAAACACGTCATGAATCGTAATGGAAAACTAATTTTTCCGTTCCTGTTATGAATTGTCTAAGATAGCAGTGCACACCCCACAACTAGTTGCATCATGCACAGCTCACACCCTGTGATAATAACCCACCATACGCCACTGATTATCCCTCCCTGACTATCTCACCATCATCATATTCTCCTGCACCCCACCTCCCAGTACCTACCTCACTTACAACCTGAAGGAGTCGCTACATGAGCCAAGTTGTTCACCTCTGCTTATTACAAAACAGGAAGATTTACAACCCCCGTGGCTTGTCTTGCATTAAGATAGCCTGTCTGCGGTTGTATTGCACGAGCACACACACACACAAACACATTTCAACACGTCAGCCGTCTCGCACCGAGGCAGCGTGACCCAAAAAGGAAACACTTTCATCATTATTCACACAATACTGTCTTTGCAGAGGCGCCCGGATACAACAGTTTAGATGTCACTCCAAACAGTCAATATCCCAAACCCCTCCTTTAAATTGCAGGCATTGTATTTCCCACCTCCAGGACTCAAGTCCGGCTAATCGATTTTCCTGATTCCTTCACAAAATATAACCCTGCTTACACTCCAACAGCTCGTCAGGTCCCAAAATTCATTCGTCTACATTCACTCCTATCTAACACGCTCACACATGCCTGATGCATGTCCAAGCCACTTCCACACAAAACCTCTTTTACCCCCTCCCTCCATCCTTTAATAGGACGACCCCTACCCTTCCCCTCCCCTCCTCCACTACACCCTCCAAGTTATCCTGCTGTAAATAGGTACCCGAAGTAGAAGAGCAGCTCTTGGCGTGTGATTCAGCTGTTTAAGCCTTGATCTTGGTGAAGGGCTCTTGGTCCAAGGGATTGGAGCCACCCCCTCCCCTTTTATGCTGCTAGTGCGGCTGCTGCTGTTACTGCTGGACGCCTCTGCTGCCTGCTACTGCTGTTATTGCTAGCATTACTGCTGTTGCTGCTGATAATGGCGATGCTAGTGTTGCTGTTACTACAGGTTCTGTTACTGCTGGCGTTACTGTTTTATCGTTCTTGTTGCTGCACCTGCTGTTAATGCAGGTTTTGCTGTTGCTACTGGTGTTGCTTTCTAGTGCTGCAGCAGTTGCTAAAGTTTTGCTGTTATTGGTGTTGGTGCTGCTATCTTTGCTGTTACTGCTGTAGCAGCCGATGATGGGATATTTCCTGCTGGCGGTGATGCTGCATTTGTGTTGTGGTGGTGGTGTTGGTGGTGGTACTGCTGGTGATATTGGTAGTGGTGGTGGTACTGCTGCTGTTGGTGGTGATGGTGCTGTAGATGGTGGTGCTGCTGCTGCAGGTGGTGGTGGTGTTGCTGCTGGTGGTGTTGGTGGTACTACTACTTTTGCTGTTGGTGGTACTACTGCTGCTGCTGTTGGTGGCTACGTCGGTGGCGGCGGTGATTGGTGGTGGTGGTGGTGGTGGTGCTGCTGCTGCTGTTGGTGGTGGCGGTGCTGCTGCTGTTGACGACGTCGGCGGTTGGTGGTGGTGCTGCTGCTGTTGTTATTGTAGGTGCTGTTGCTGTTAGTGGTGGTGCTTATATTATTACTGGTGGTGGTGCTGCTGTTGTTGGCTACGTCGGCGGCGGCGATTGGTGGTGGTGGTGGTGGTGGTGGTGGTGGTGCTGGTGCTGCTGCTGCTGTTGTTAGTGGTGGTGGTGCTGCTGCTGTTGGTGGTGGTGCTGCTGCTGATGCTGTTGGTGGTTCTTATATTATTGCTGTTGTTGTTGGTGCTGCTGTTGGTGGTGGTGATGCTTATATTATTGCTGCTGGTGGTGGTGGTGCTGCTGCTGCTGTTGGTGGTGCTTATGTTATTGCTGTTGGTGGTGGTGGTACGTTTGCTGCTGCTAATGTTGCTGGTGCTGCTACTGCAGCAACTGTTGTTGCAGCTGCTATTGCTGCTACCTCTTCTCCTGTGGATAGTGATGCTGTTTCTGCAGCTGCTGCTGCTGTTGTTCCTGCCGATTCTGCTGCTGTTGCTGTGGCTGCTGCTGCTCCTACTGCTGTTGCTGAGGTCAGGGGTCACAGCCGCGGGGTTGACCTCACAGACATGCGAGACAGAAATTCCCAAACTTTTATTGAGAAGAAAACTAATTAGAAGTCAGGGAAGAGAAGTAAGAAGCAAGAAGGGAAGAGGCATGAAGAAGAGAAGGAAGAGGCATGAAGAAGAGAAGGAAGAGGCATGAAGAAGAGAAGGAAGAGGCATGAAGAAGAGAAGGAAGAGGCATGAAGAAGAGAAGGAAGAGGCATGAAGAAGAGAAGGAAGAGGCATGAAGAAGAGAAGGAAGAGCATGAAGAAAGAGAGAGAAGAAAGAGGCATGAAGAAGAGAAGAGGCATGAAGAAGAGAAGGAAGAGCATGAAGAAAGAAGGAAGAGCAAAAAGAGAAGGAAGAGATGAAGGAAGGAGAAGGAAGAGGAAGAAGAAGAGAGAAGGAAGAGGCATGAAGAAGAGAAGGAAGAGGCATGAAGAAGAGAAGGAAGAGGCATGAAAAAGAAGGAAGAGCAGAAGAAGGAAAGGGAAGAGGCATGAAGAAGAGAAGGAAGAGGCATGAAGAAGAGAAGGAAGAGGCATGAAGAAGAGAAGGAAGAAGCAAGAAGAGAAGGAAGAAGCAAGAAGAAGAGAAGGAAGAGGCAATGAAGAAGAGAAGGAAGAGCATGAAGAAGAGAAGGAAGAAGAAGAAGAGAAGGAAAAAGAAGAATGGAAGAAGAGAAGAAGGAAGAAGCAAGAAAAGAGAAGGAAAAAGGGCATGAAAGAAGGAAAAGAGAAGAAGAGAAGGAAGAAGCAAGAAAAGAGAAGGAAGAAGCAAGAAGAAGAAGAAGGAAGAAGAAGAGAAGGAAGAAGCAAGAAGAAGAGAAGGAAGAAGCAATGAAGAAGACAAGAAGAGGAAGAAGAAGAAGAAAAGAAGAAGAAGAGAAGAAGGCAAGAAGAGAAGGAAGAAGCAAGAAAAGAAAAGGAAGAAGGAACAAGAAAAAAAAGTGAAGCAAGAAGAGAAGGAAGAGGCAAGAAAGGAAGAGGTAATAAGAAGGAAGAGGCAATAAAGAGAGGAGGAGAAGAAAGAGGTAACAAGGAAAGTGTAGGAAAGGTTATGCACCGATTTTATATAAACTGTATATATATTTTTGGGGAGGATGTTAGGGGAGGCTGTTGGAGAGCGAGGGAGGGGTGTTGGGTGGGAGAGGGGGAAGGAAGGGGGAGTGAGGTGGGGGAGGAAATGACAGTAGAATCTGTGATACACTGGGGATGGTTGGCGGAGACCAGAGGTGGGGAGATGGATAGAAGAGTGATAGAGGGAATGGGAGGATGAAGGGAGGAGAGAGAGAAGGGAAGGTGAGTGGGAAAGGAGAAGGGAGGGGAGGAGGGTAGAGAGAGGGAAGTGGGATAGTGAAGATACCCATAATGATCTACGTGGACCCACCGTCAACGCCCCCGCGGCCCAGTCCATGACCAGGCCTCACGCTGGATCAGGGCCTGATCAACCAGGCTGTTACTGCTGGCCGCACACAGTCCAACGTACGACCCGCAGCCCGGCTGGTCAGGTATTAACTTCAGGTATCTGTCTAGCTCCCTCTTGTAGACAGCCATAGTTCTGTTGGTAATCGTCTTTTGCATGATGAGAGACTGTTGAAGAGTCTTGGGCCCCTGACATTTAACGTGTTTTCTGTGTACTTATGGCACTACTGTTTTTCAAGAGCACCGCCTACCGAGTCTTTTGCTTTCACAGGGAGTTGTTTCTGTGTGCAGATTTGGAACCGGTCACTAGTATTTTCCAGGTGAAATTTATGATGTATCTTCTCGCCTACGTTCCAAGGAGTACAGGTCAAGGGACATCAAATGTTCCCAGTAAATTATAATGCTTGACTGAACTTATACGCGCAGTGAACGTTCTCTGTATATTCTCTTATTCATCTTATCATTTACCTCGCAGATGTGATAATGACTGTTGTGATCCTTGAAGGTAAGATCCTGACATTATTACTCCAGTGAGGATACGAAAGCTCGTCATTAGAATATCCGTCTCACAAACATGTAAGATAACAGGTATATCTTGCAAGTCCTTAGGTATATTATACTTTCTGCTTTTACTCCTGTAAATTTTGCTTCAGTTTGCGAGGCCTGGTGTGGACCCAGGCGCGGGGGCGATGATCCTACCAGTTCCTCTTCCTTCATCACAGACAAGAGGTTTCGTGGGTATGGTCGCTGGTGTGGTCATGGAGGAGGAAGCCAGCGTGTGGGAACGTTCCGCTTGCTTGGCTACACTGTCTCGCCTCCTTGCCCTTGTTGACATAGTCAGACTTTACCTTGAAGCTTTACTGCAGCTCCCAGTTCTCACATCAAAATATTTCTGACCTGTGTGTGTGTGTGTGTGTGTGTGTGTGTGTGTGTGTGTGTGTGTGTGTGTGTGTGTGTGTGTGTGTGTGTGTGTGTGTGTGTGTGTGTGTGTGTGTGTGATCTAAAATATCAGATGTAGGGTCTACTTAGTTATTTTTGTAAAACATATTAATTCATGGCTGATAAAGATTTTATCTTCTTTATTTTATTGAAGGATATTCATTAAGGCTGTATCACCCATAAAGATTTAATGTTTCTCTAAAATAATAATAATAATAATAATATTCAATAATGTGAACTTGATATGGGTTATATTCACTGCTATAAACATGATATATTTGGGTTAAATTGCAATATTAACTAGAAGTGCTTCGGTCGATGGGCGATACTTGAAGGTTATCCCTATATCCCATAACCCAGCCCCGTCTACCTAACTGCAAGCAAAAGAAACAGTACAGAGTGCGGCAGAGGTTTCAAATGAAGTTAGGTATCAGCACTGAATATCCGAAGCTAATCAAAGGAGGCCCTCACAAGTTATCACATGGAAATTAATATCCCAATATCATCAGTAAAATTTCAGATTAGCAAGTTCACCAATCCAAAATCAATCCAAACTTTCTCGAAGCAACATATACTAAGTTTAAGTTTTGAGAGCGACCAAGACAGTCTCTCCAGTCGTTGTGCTAAAACCAGTTCGTTTGACAAAAGAGAAAATGGCAAACTTAAACTTGTACAACCCAAAGTCAAGGCCAAGGTTCCTTGGGGAAAATACACCAACGCTAAATGTTTCGCCACTGAGTGGCTTCCGAAAAAGCCACTCGTGGCGAAACATTTCCTATATAAATGCCCTTAACTGTACCTAAGTGTCTTTTCCACATCTTGTCGGTATCATCATATTTCTCATTAGAAAACGTTTCGGTCCTGGGACCTTGATCAAGGTGTTAGAAGTGATCAAGGTCCCAAGACCGAAACGTTTTCTAATAAATATGTCCAGTGTTTACTTACGTGTCTTTCTAAACCACTTTATTAAATCTTCAGATCTGTTTGACTTGATAAAGCCCACTGTGTGGGCGAAACGTTATCAATAAAGGATCGTATTATAATGCATCTCTCTCTCTCTCTCTCACTCTCTCTCTCTTTTCTCCCACATTGAAGCTGTGTAAACATGAGCCTGCCAAGCTCCCAACATAGTGAATAAACATGGAATCACTGGATTCCGAGCAATAACTGGAGAATGCATCTTCTGGTCGGCTTCAAACTTTAAGCGCTGGTATGGTTCTTCAAATGAAGCCCGGCACCAATTCTGGGTTGTGTTTTTTATTAGATAATATCTGTGAATGCTTCATCCGATCGGGTACAAACAGTGCCGATAACTTCTGCGGCTTTAAACTTAATGTGCTGGTGTGTTTTGGGATACAGGTGTGTGTGTACAATAACCAGAGAATGCCTCTTCTGATTGGGTGTGTAGGCGCCACTTCGCTAGCTGAAGAAATCTGAGTATCATAGCTCGCTTCTTTTCCCATTAAAATTGATTTTTTTTTTTTTGGGGGGGGGGCAAGACCTGATTCTTATAAGTTATCCTGAGAGACGTATTCTTTACACAAATCAATTTTCCAGGCTAAGAGCTGCTATCCTACCTCAGATCATTTCAAAGCCCTGTCTAAGGTATACTACCACCCCCAGGATGCCACCCACAACAGTCGACTAACACCCAGGTACCTACTTACTGCTAGGTGAAGAGGGACAGCAGGAAAAATGTTTCCGTCTCACCTCATCTTAAATTGTAACTTACTACTGATGCTCTCATTGTTGCCTTCATGATGACTGTCTTAAATATTCATCGAAATTGTATTGTAAACATCCACAATTTTTTTTTTTTTCTGTTTCTTACTTTGATTTATAATAAATAAATAAATGAAATAAAAAATATAATAACAATTATTTAATATTATATATATTATATGATATTATATATAATATATATATATATATATATTAAATAAATTGGTGATATAATTGGTCAATTAGCAAGAACTCATTTAAAATTAAGTCCTTTCTAAACTATTTCTTATATGTTAGAAGATATATTTTTTCATTTATGTTAATGTAAAAATTATAATATTGTACCAAAAGAACCTTAGAAACTGCAACTTTATGCACAATTAATTTAGCCTAATCCAACTAAATATTTTTTAGATAAGCTTACAATAATTTAATAAACACAATGAAATATATTTCTTTCGTTAGGTTCAAAATGATTTTTGCGAAATTATTGCATACACAAATTTTCGCTGGCCTTATTCGGCAAGAAGAGCGTTGCTATTTAAGCCAAAATAGCAAATTTTACCTATTCGGCACAACATATATATATATACATACTCTGCTATTCTTGCAAAATTTCTGGTTCTAGTTGTCTACCAATTTCCAGATTCTAGTCCATTCCACGACAAATTATGTCCTATCTTTAATCATCACATTCCACAACCTGTCGGTGAACTCAGACACAAGGTCGCGATTAGTAGACGGAGAATCGAGTCTCCACTACCTGCGCTGAATAATTCTCACGGATTTACTGCTTCATGAAATTAAAAACGAATTTCTTGATGCTCTACCAGGCAGTCTCACATTTCATTGCAGTACTTTCTTTTACCCTCCTCCAATCTCTACTTTTCTTACATACCCCTTTGAAGAAACCAGAAGAAGCCTGCTATGCAGGCGAAAGGTTTCGACAGTAAAGATATGTGTGTGTTGCACATGGTATACACACTGTACCCCTCAGTCCAGCAAGTGAGTCGGTTTACCTTTGCTGACAGTTACCACTGAGAGGATCAACTGCCGTATCAGTCGATTTTCCTACGAGCTTGTCTACTGCTTGTAAGAGCCGCTCCTTCATAAAGTAGTCTCATACATGGATGAAATACGCAGCAGGAGAACTTGACGTCGTAGCTACATGAAGGTGCCAGGATGGCTCCTCTCAAAACATGCACATTTAGAAATTTACCCACCAACCTTTTATCCACCAATATACAGTCTAGTAAACTGCTGTCAGTGCGGACTACATCTCTGGTAAACTTATTAAAATAAGCTTAACCTGTTATCGAATCTCTTTTTATATTATTCATTTAGAGATCGCCGCACTATCATTTACCCCTGACACTACAAGCTGTGACCTCAGTAACAGTCTATCACTTCAAAGTGTAAGTCATGCACAACTATTCTCTTACTTGGTTCAAAACTCTCAAAATATTCACTTAATATCTCAAATAGCCAAAGTTTCTTGCAATCAACATCTTCCAAATCACCAATGCTAATAATTTTATGTCTCTAAGTGCTGGGAGAAGTAATGACACGTAGCTAAAGATATTCATTCACGTGTCCACGTTTACCTTAAAAAAAATCAGTACCTCCATAATATTGTGCCTTAAAACCCAAACAGGTCAAACTAAAAGGAATAAATAGCCCTTGCCTAGCCAATAGCGTCCTCACAGCCATTGACAAGATACAGGTCTATGAAAAACAATACCGAAGGGGCTTAATTCCCAAAGAATTAATAAAAAAGATATACATCAACACTTACTTTGTTCATAAAGAAATATGAACAATTGTTTTATGCCAACAGGGTCAAAGAAACAAAGAACGATAAAAAAAAAAATGGGAAAACTCTCTCTCAAATACTTACTCAAATTTGCGAAGACAAAAGAAATTGTACTTTCCACGACTGACCAGACTTCATCTCCATTCATATTGCTGATACTGTAAACTTAATGACTTTTGCTCAACTATAGAGACTAAACTTGCCAACAAAATCTCAGACACTATTGCAAAGGCTAGTGACTACATCATCGTCAGGTACCAAGGCTCCCTCTACCTGTCTCCAACAATTCTATAGAGGTAGCGTTAATAATAAATGTATGTACTTAAAAACAAATCATATATAAGAAAGCTGCCCATGTGGTACCACCTGTCATTACAAACCTGTTTAATAAATCTTCGGAATGCAAAACTTTCTCGGATATACAAAGATGGAAAACCAGCTGTCATCAATAACTATAGACCAATATCTAACTTGCCATTATCTCTAAATCCTTGAAAACTAATATATATATATATATATATATATATATATATATATATATATATATATATATATATATATATATATATATATATATATATATATATATATATATATATGCATTTATTACTAAACTGTTTGGATTCAGGCCAAAGAAAAGTACTATTGATGCTATTATTAAAATGCTAGACTCTGTCTATTCAGTTCTCGAAAATAATGAATATCCAGAGGGCCACTTTGTGACCTAAAAGGAGCATTTAACGTTGCAAGCTAAAACATCTTGATACTAAAAGTATAGTAATATGGGATCAGAGGTCAGAATCTCACTTATATTAATTCCCACTTCACTGACAGGCGTCAGCATGTGACAATGACACTTCCTCACGAACACAATCAACAAAGGGGTGCCCCAGGGTAGCGTCTGCGGCCCGCTACTACATCTACGTCAGTGACCTACCAAATGCCTTCCAGAAATATTTCGTAAATATGATTTAAACCCGGCTTAGACTATGCTAAAACAATTTCTTTGAATCGAATCATATTAACATTCATAATGAAGTTCTCACTATCACCATTCTGTTACTACATACGTACTAACTTTAAATATGTTCCACCTCAGTATTCATCATTACAAATGCAATAACAACTTGTTGCAACAAAGTCATTGACCATAAACCAATCGTTACAGTATATACAATGTCTTGTATTGCAAAACATTTCATTCTGGTAAATTATCCTTACTGTATAATAGTTATTTTACGGTTGCCAGAAATAATCTGCATAAGAAGGGGCTTTCTATAAACCAGTTTATACATGTAAATTAATCCTATATCAATTGTATTCTGCTCCTCACTTTATAGAAATAAAGTTGTCTGTCTCATACTATAACCTACTTCTCACCTCCCACTCTTAATCACTATAATTCTTGAATATAAACTCTTTTACCCTTCTCTTTTCATAGTTGAACATGTCACTTCACGACTACTTGTTAAGCTCTAGTTCTGATACTCCATATTTAACTTAGTTTACTCATTGAAATTTTAATTACAATTTTAGTTTAGTATTAGGGCATCCAGGGTTATTTCTTTCATAATATTGAAAAAAATAAGTTCCGAAATTTCCTTCTTAGTGTTGTTTTAGAAATTAATATAAGAGAAGGGGTCACTGACCCCTTGATCCCGGCAGGAAGAGGAGGGGGAATAAAAGAGGAAAAGAAGAAATATGAGAACGAAGAAGAATATAAGAAAAAGAGAAGACAGAAGAGCAAGAAGAAAGAGGTAACAGAGAACAGGAGAAGGAAGACGGAGAGGAGGAGGCGTGAGAACCATCGGGGGAAGCTAATAACAGTTACCCACACCTGCCTGACGCTTTCACCCCACCTCCCCCATCACCATCACCAATCTCCCCCACCACCCATCCCCACAATCACCCATCTCCCCCACCACCTATCCCCACCATCATCCATCTCCTCCACCACCCATCTTCACCATCACCCATCTCCCCATCACCCATCCCCACCATCACCCACCACCAATCCCCACCATCAACCCCGCATGGACATGGGCGCACTTCCTTGTGCGCCCATGCACAAGGAAGTTGTGCATTTGCGCACAACTTCCTTGTTTACAAACACACACTGAAAACAATTCTCATTGAGTTTCCAACTATTAACAACCCCTACCTTCAAGGGCATTAACCCCTTTAACCCCTTAACCCCCTCTCGGTTCGTGACCCGGCCACTAGTGGGGAGGGGAAGAGGATAAGTGGGAAAAAGAAAGGGGGAAGAGAAGAAAGGAGGGAGAAAGAGAGGAGGGAGCAAGTGCCCGTCGCTGTTATTTCCACCTTATTCACCTGTTCCCAGACATTAACTCCGGGTCGGGGACTGGTGGGGATTTAACTACGGGAATTGTTGGGGATTTAACCACCACTACCACCACCACACATTGCCATCACACCACTACCATCACACGTCACCACACCTACACACTACCCACCACCACCACCACCACAAATACACACTACCCACATCACCACACCTACACACCACCACATACATGACCACATCTACACACTACCCACCACCACCACCACACACATCACCGCACCTACACACCACCACCACACCTACACACTATCCACCACACACATCACCACACAACCCACCACAACCATCACACACATCACCATTCCTACCCATCACCACCACCACACACATCACACCTACACACTACCCACCACCACACACACCACATCCTCCTCCTCCTCCATTACATTTACTGCGTCATCAACTTTGCATGTGGTCGCCCCTTACATAAACACACCACATTACTCCTCGTGTTCACCACCTCGGCAGACAAGAGCACCAATAAACTCATCTTTATTTTCCTAAGACAGATTAAATTTTACCAAAGTTTTTTCCTCTTCCGTCAGTACCTTTTTAAAAATTACTTATAAATTATATGGAGAGAAAATGAGATTAGAACACTGGAGAGGAAGTGTGAGGAAACGAGAGAATGCGCCAGCCATTATCGTAAAAAAATGCTGAAAATCAGCAGTTTTGGGAAGCTAAACAAGCTGAAAGAGCTTGGGGAGCGAGTGGATTTGGCAGCTAAGAATGAGGGTAGTGAGGTGTTAGTTGTGGTGGGGGGGAGGGGACGGTATGTTCTGAAAATTTGTTGAGGATGAAAAGGAGGCGATTTCTTGTCTGGGGACTGAACACTTATCATGGTTAATAGACAGATCATCTTAAAATGACCTCTCCACGTCTTTCACTCTCTTCAATATAAAAATATCTTCAGTATTTGACTGAAGAAGTCTACTACGCAGGCGAAACGTTTCTGAAAAAAATGACTCTCAAGCATTGGGCATGTGTCTAACCCATCGGGAATGAGATCTGTGTGGAGGAGGAAAGAGCCAGGGCTGAGTATGGAGGAAGTGGGAGACAATGAGGAATAAATGAAGGAGCAACAGGTAGGAAACAAGGAATTAGGTCTGAGATGCTAAAACCTGGTGAGGATATACTTTTGAAGTGGCTAGTTTATTGTTTTTCTTATGTCTATGATAGAGGGAAAAGCGCCTAAATAATGACAGAGAACAGCATAGTTGTTTCATATAATGAAAAAAGTGGCCAAAGAGAGTGTAAGAATGTTAGGTAAAATGCACGGCAGAATTATTTTTGAGAGTTAGGGGTAAGTCAACGTTTGTAGAGTAACAAGAAATATTTAAGGAGAGGTGATGTGTAGACCAAGCGCTACGTTGAATGAAATATCTGAAGAATACTTAAAGCTAATGAACTCTTTGTTACATTTATGGATTTTGAAAAGACATATAATGAAGAAATTATGTGGTTGGTGTTGTAGAAGGATGAAATAGGTGACAGATTCTTAAAAGCGGAAAATAGTTTTCATAGAGGGAGGCTCAGGGTATGCAGGAGGAAAGCTTTCTAGTATAAATGGTTGTTTCATGTGTTTATAGAAGAGGTTGTGCAAAGTGTTAGAGAGAGAGAGAGAGAGAGAGAGAGAGAGAGAGAGAGAGAGAGAGAGAGAGAGAGGGGGTGCAGTATTGAAAGATAATGTAATTGATATGACGTGGGAGCTGTCACAGCTTCTCTTTGCTGATGATACAGTGCTTTTGGAAAAGTCGTAAGAGAGGTTGCAGAGCTTGGTGGAGGAATTTGGATGCATGTGAAAACTTCAGCAAGTGATAGCTGGAAGTTGTTCCAGGAGGAAGTCTGTGGAACAACTACGACAAACTTCAGCAAGTGATAGCTGGAAGTTGTTCCAGGAGGAAGTCTGTGGAACAACTACGACAAACTTCAGCAAGTGATAGCTGGAAGTTGTTCCAGGAGGAAGTCTGTGGAACAACTACGACAAACTTCAGCAAGTGATAGCTGGAAGTTGTTCCAGGAGGAAGTCTGTGGAACAACTACGACAAACTTCAGCAAGTGATAGCTGGAAGTTGTTCCAAGAGGAAGTCTGTGGAACAACTACGACAAACTTCAGCAAGTGATAGCTGGAAGTTGTTCCAGGAGGAAGTCTGTGGAACAACTACGACAAACTTCAGCAAGTGATAGCTGGAAGTTGTTCCAGGAGGAAGTCTGTGGAACAACTACGACAAACTTCAACAAGTGATAGCTGGAAGTTGTTCCAGGAGGAAGTCTGTGGAACAACTACGACAAACTTCAACAAGTGATAGCTGGAAGTTGTTCCAGGAGGAAGTCTGTGGAACAACTACGACAAACTTCAGCAAGTGATAGCTGGAAGTTGTTCCAGGAGGAAGTCTGTGGAACAACTACGACAAACTTCAATACAAGACGGGAAACATAGCTCTATTCTTGTCACTAATGACATTTATAATTTTAATAAAATAAAATAATAATTATTAATTATTATTATATTTGGGCTGGCGCGTCAGAAATCTAAGATAATTAAAGTCTACTCCAAGGTAGCTATGATTCCTTGGATCAAGAGCAGCATCAAGGCACACCCCTCCCTTTCCAAGAGACTCCCACGTCTGGTGCAGACGGCACAGCCTCCGCAACATCTCTACCCAGTTTCATTACAGTCTGAAGCATCATTTTGCAGCTACAAAAGTTAATTGCATACATGTGTGTGTGTGTGTGTGTGTGTGTGAGCGTGTATTACGATTATAAATTAGTATACAATGTCAGGTCTGCTGACACCTGTCAATATCCACTGTACAATGCCAGGTCTGCTGACACCTGTCATTATCAACTGTACAATGTCAAGTCTGCTGACACCTGTCATTAACCACTGTACAATGTCAGGTCTGCTGACACCTGTCAATATCCACTGTACAATGTCAGGTCTGCTGACACCTGTCATTATCAACTGTACAAAGTCAGGTCTGCTGACACCTGTCATTATCAACTGTACAATGTCAAGTCTGCTGACACCTGTCATTAACCACTGTACAATGTCAGGTCTGCTGACACCTGTCGTCTTCACTGTATAACAGATGTTTAGTAGGCGAACACCGTGTATGGGACTAGATGTACGACACCGTGTAGGCGAACACGAGGACGAGTACGACACCGTGAGCGAACACCGTGTATGGATTAGTAGACACCGTGAGCGAACAGGACTAGATGTACGACACCGTGTGAGGCGAAACCGATGACTAGAGTACGACACCGTGTGAGGCCTACACTGTGAGGGGTGATCTCTGCCTCACCGTGTGCGGCAGAGATCACCCCTCACAGCGGAAACACTCAGGGATGCTGAACAGATCTCATCATCAATTGAAGATGCTTGATGTAAAGCAGGCGGCAACCCACTCCTGTGAACCCACTGGCCGCCCACCCACCCTCCATCTCAACCCACCGCGCCCACCGGGACGGAAATATAAAAAAAAAATTCCGCCCATGAAAAGAGCGCTTACCTATGAAACACGTTTGGAAAATATTTTTTTTTGCGTATGCAAATCCCGCACAATACGCTTCCGCTGACTACATCCCCGAAAACATCGGAACGATTACGCGTCAATCCTTTCAACGGGGCGCCGCGAGGCCGTGCAAGCGGCGGATCAAACAAGCGCGCTTAACAGCCGGTAAACGAGTGAATAGTTGTCACCTCCTCCGTCAGGTGATTCGACCTGACGTGACGACACTCAAACGCATCCTCGTCCTCATCCCCCCAGCGTTGCAACGCCCGGCCGCAACGCCAAGCATCCCTTAAAGGTCACAACAAGATCATAGACAGCTACGAACTCGCCCGTGTGTACTTCAAAGTCAGCTGGCAAGGCTGCTTTTGAACCGGTGGAATGAATAGCGGGATGAGATGATGGTGAATGTCAATGTTGTGTCTGTCAGTCACTGGATGCATGAATATTCTTCATGGTGGTAAAACCAGTTCTGTTATCAGACTCTGACTAACTTTATTTTGAAACTCATATCACCTCTCTCTCTCTCTCTCTCTCTCTCTCTCTCTCTCTCTCTCACACACACACACACACACACACACACAAGAGTGGAAGATACACTCTCATAACAGCGAACAAGAGTGAGAGATAAAGAAGTGCAAATTAAACCCCATGAAAAGTACGGGAGCCACGGGCACAATTGGAGAACACTTTGTCAACATCGATGGGCCGAGGCTATTTAACCAGCTACCAGCAGGTATCAGAAATATTACCAAAGCGACTGTAGAGGTTTTCAAGAGGAAACTGGATCAATAAACCCGCCAAGTTCCAGATCAACCATCCTCTGATGGATATGTCAGCCAGCGGGTCGCGGACAGCAAAAGCCTGGTTGAACAGAATCAAGAGAAAGGGCTGGCCGTAAGCCGGGGTGCAAGGGTAGAAAAACTCTCGAAACCCGTCACAGGTATTTCACATGTATGAAGTGACAGCCACACAGAGAGGGATCCCCTGACCTCACCTGACCTCACCGCGAAGACATCCTCTAAACATCTTAACCAAATCTGATTAAGTAATAATATCTGTGGTTATTAAAGTATTCCAGAAGTCAATTGGCTAATATTGGTGTTTGAGGATGTCCCGTAGAAAGACAGTAGATTACCTCGCATAAAGCAATACGTACTGAAAAAGACGTTGTCAGTAATACACAGTATTCATTCAGTAAATATGCTTGCTTATTCAAGAAAGTTTACAGTTTCTTCAATGTAAGATTTTTCTCTGACTGAATAACAAATTCCCAGATGCAAGAATTCCTAGAAGATTTTAACTTGGAGCGTCTCAAAAATAATACAGAATTATTATAACGTTACATAAAATATTAGTGGGTAACGATTTAAACGTTCGTATGTCTGTATCGTTCAGTAATTCTTCAAAATTTGTTATAGTAATTCGATTTGTCTAAAATTACTCTCTGGTCTGCAACGTCCAGAGAAAAAGTATATTTGGAGGAAACAGGAAAAAAGGTTTGAATAGACGTGTGCATGAATATAAAATGAACGTCAAAAAGGCCAATGTATTGTGTTCTGTCATGTATGTGATTTTCACCACAATATATGACTGCTATCTGTCCCGCTGGAATGGGACCCAAGAGGAAGATTCAAGTTGGAAACACTGTGAATGGACCCAAGAGGAAGTAGTGTGTACAACCACTGCTGGAATGGACCCAAGAGGAAGTAGTGTGTGACAACCACTGCTGGAATGGGACCCAAGAGGAAGTAGTGTGTGACAACCACTGCTGGAATGGGACCCAAGAGGAAGTAGTTGTGACAACCACTGTGGAATGGGACCCAAGAGAGAGACCCACTGTGAATGGACAGAGGAAGTAGTGTGACAACCACTGCTGGAATGTGACCCAAGAGGAAGTAGTGTGTGACAACCACTGCTGGAATGGGACCCAAGAGGAAGTAGTGTGTGACAACCACTGCTGGAATGTGACCCAAGAGGAAGTAGTGTGTGACAACCACTGCTGGAATGGGACCCAAGAGGAAGTAGTGTGTGACAACCACTGCTGGAATGGGACCCAAGAGGAAGTAGTGTGTGACAACCACTGCTGGAATGGGACCCAAGAGGAAGTAGTGTGTGTTACAACCACTGCTGGAATGGGACCCAAGAGGAAGTAGTGTGCACATGTAATGACCAAGAGGAGTAGTGTGTACAACCACTGTGAATGTGGACCCAAGAGGAAGTAGTGTGTGACAACCACTGCTGGAATGGGACCCAAGAGGAAGTAGTGTGTGACAACCACTGTGAATGGGACCCAAGAGAAGTAGTGTGACAACCACTGTGGAATGGGACCCAAGAGGAAGTAGTGAACCTGTAATGTGACCCAAGAGGAAGTAGTGTGACAACCACTGCTGGAATGTGACCCAAGAGGAAGTAGTGTGTGACAACCACTGCTGGAATGTGACCCAAGAGGAAGTAGTGTGTGACAACCACTGCTGGAATGGGACCCAAGAGGAAGTAGTGTGTGACATCCACTGCTGGAATGGACCCAAGAGGAAGTAGTGTGTACACATGCTGGAATGGACCCAAGAGGAAGTAGTGTGTGTAAGCAAGCCACTGCAATGGGACCCAAGTAGGCCTACTGGTCCATGCTAGTCAGGTCCACGTCACACCAACCTATTTTCAAAGCTACACTGATGTAATGGATTCTAAGAGGAGGTAGGTAGTATCTGCTAAAACCTCTGAGAAATGGCACGAAGTTATAAGAAAATTAAACGAAGAAAACGAAAAAAATCGCTAACAGTTCTGCTGTCGGCACACAACTGAAGGACCCGGGTTCGATCTTCCCTGGAAACCAGGAACAAGTCTCCTTGTACCCCTCTGCTCATGTTCACCTAGCAGTATATAGGTATGTAGATAAATGGTTCAGAGAACCGACAGAATGATGATTACGTGGAAACGTTTCGCCAACCAGTGGCTTCCTCAGTCCAATACAGAGAAGAATGGTAAGGTAATCAGTCAGGCTGAGGGACTGATTACCTCATACTCCTAATCTTCAACCATTCTTTTCTGTATTGGACTAAGGAAGCCACTGGTTGGCGAAACGTTTCCACAATAAAGATATTCAAGTGTTACACAGGTGTCTAATTCATCAATTTATAGGTACCTGAGTGTTGGCAGACAGGTGTGGGTTGCACTCTGGAGGAGGGTGCTATACCATACATAGGCTCGGTTTTGATTTGAGCTGATGTAGGACAACTCTGAACCTGTAAATTCATTCCTTCATTCTTTTCTCTCTCTCTCTCCTCCCCCCCCTCTCTCCCTCCCCAACCCACCAACTCCACCCCCCACACCCACCACACACCACCATCCACTACCCATCCACACACACACACACACACACAACACAAACCCCACACCCCACACACAACACACACACAACACACACAACACACAACACACACATACACAACACACACACAAAACACACAACACACACACACACACACACACACACATACACCATTACAGTCACATGTAGGTAAGTACATACAGGTAAGTATTCAAAACGCGCTCGCGCGCGCGCACACAAGTATACAGTGCTTACAAATAGGCAAGTGGGAGGTGGCTGACCTTCAAATTTTAATTATTCATAATGTGAACTAAAGTCATTCTCAGCATACTGCCTGGCAATGGCAGCAATCCCATGATCTCAGGGGATGCCATCACCGGCACACACCCATTGTGATGGTAGTCTCAATACCTGTGTAGGTATCTCCAAGGAAGTGGAGATCTTTGAACCTCATTAACCTCCCATTCTCCAGGCACTGTATGCATCATCTCAGAACGAGAAGAAATCAGGAAGGCCGTCTCCAAGAACGAGAGGAACACGTAAAAGTCTCAGAAGTATTTGTCTGATGGTCTATTGTTTAGACAGGGTGGATAATGAGATCCTTCAAAACAAGATCAGTATGGTTAGTGATAGTGCCATTTAAATTTACTGTGCTCTAACATCTGGAATCTCATTCTGTGCTCCAAGCCTCTTACAAGTCAGGGGAGATAAGCTGAAAAATATACAGAGGTCGTTAATAGCTCTAACAGAGTAAACCAACCATTTTAACCACTGGAAACTCCTTTAATTATCTAGAATGTACTCTGTTGCATGTAGAAGAGATACACATGATAACATATATACATGAAAGATTCCAGAGAAAACCTTTCCAAATCTGCACACTGTCATGGCTTATTGAAGTGAGAAATATGTAAGGAAGTGTAGAATAAAGCTAATGAAAAGCAAGGGCACCATAGGCACAGTAAGAGAGCAAATATTCAACATCCTTGGTCCAAGACTCTTCAACCTACAAGCAGAATAAAAAAAAAACATGCCTGAACAAAGGCAGAATTTTTCGAGAGGAAACTGGGCCGCTACGAAGTTCACAAGCGTTAGATCAGCCAAGCTGTGATGGCTCTGTAGGCCTTGCGGTTCCAGCACCAACAGCCTGGTCAGCCGAACGATCAACATGGAAGCCTCAATACAGGCTGAGAAGAAAACCCCTCGAACTCTGTCATGGGTATTTTGTGGTAGGGCTTTCGAAAAGATTCACGAAATCGTAATGACACGATTGCAAACAAACCATACCACGGGTGGGGTTCGAACCCGCGGTCAGAGACTCTCTGACCGCGGGTTCGAACCCACCCGTGGTATGGTTTGTTTCGAAAAGATATTATACAGTGAGAGTGCGTGGGCTGTGGGCGTCCTAGTGCGAGGCAGCAAGGACCTCACAGTCTCAAGCGAGATGAATTCTTCAGCAAAGACACCAGCATCACCTCCATCACCTTCGCCTAAATCAACACCACCAACACATTCATCAATGCCAACACCTTCACCATCAATACAACGCCACCAACCTTAACAGCATCAACACCATCCTTACCCTCAATATAATCATCTGTGACTCCATCACCTCCATCAACACATCCAACATCACCATCAATCACACCATTACCAGCATCAGTATTAACTCCACTCTCAATCTCTAATGCCCTCCGTCATCAACTTATCGTCTTATTTCTTCCTCCTTGTCAATCCGTGTCTTCGTCAATTATTTTTCCTCCTTTACTGATTGTTCTCATTCTCTCCTTATTATTCTATAGTTTTTATACTCTCGTTATCGACAGTTTCACCTTCAATATATATTATATATATATATATATATATATATATATATATATATATATATATATATATATATATATATATATATATATACACTTCAGGGGACAAAGGATGAACTAGATAATCAACTGACACAAATAAGCCAATGTTTATACAACAAATCTGAGGCAATGTTTGTATAGGAAGTCCGTGGGAAATGTGCATTTAAACGGATTTTGTTGTTGTTGTGTGTTAAGCAGATGCGAGATGATGATTATTATAAGAGTATCTTGTTAAAAAAAAATGGTACGGATGGGGTTAGAACCCATGGCGAGGGAGTAGTAAAACTCCAGGCCAGTGCGTAACTGATGAGTGTTTTTTGTGTTGGTATATATAATGGTGTTTATTAATTTGTTACCTTTGATATACGTTTGAAGAGTTTCGAGAGTCTATCTACTCTCTGAGCCCGGCCATGGGCCAGGCTCGTCTGGTGCTTGCCTGGTCAACCAGGCTGTTGCTGCTGGAGGCCCTGCCCCACATATCCATCACAGCCTGGTTGATCTGGCACCCGATGAAGATACTTGTCCAGTTTCCTCTTGAAGGCTTCTACACTTGTCCCAGCCGTGTTTCTGATATATTCTGGTAAGATGTTGAATAGTCTGGGACCCCTGATGTTAATACAGTGCTTGTTGATGAAGAATTAGACATGTGTGCGACATCTGGGTAGCTTTATTGTAGACGTGGCGCTGTGTGGATCTAGTGAAGGGAAGTTCTGCTGTATTATGTGGGAGATGATAGTGCTATGTGAGCCTGGTAGATGGAAGATGTATGAAGAAAGAATATGAAGAAAATGTGATGATGGGAAAGAGGTGAATGAAGGAAAGATTAAAAAATGACACCTTTGATTTACCTGTGTTCAATTTGAAAAGAGCGAGGTAGAGAGAATGACTTAGGGAGGGAGGGAAGACACCCACTCCATCACGGTGGGTCAGGTTGAGGTGGTGGGTTGGCCGAGGTGGTGGGTTGGCCGAGGTGGTGGGTTGGCCGAGGTGGTGGGCTGGCCGAGGTGGTGGGCTGGCCGAGGTGGTGGGCTGGCCGAGGTGGTGGGCTGGCCGAGGTGGTGGGTTGGCTATAGCATAACAAGGTGTACATGTGACCAGGTTTATTACTCTTCACAACCACTGCTGACTCCCAAGCGACGCGTGCCACTCCTCACATACTCTCCTATACATATGCATGCGTATACATGCAGGTATGTATGCGATAATGAAAATACTCCTGAGACCTGGTGGGGTTCGACCCCCAGATGTCTGAGCTGAAGTCAGGTACTATGTACGGAAATTTTTTTCACACAAAAACATTTTGGGAAATCAGCCTGCGTCTTATATGCTCAAGATGGGAATCAAGGGTAGACTTAGGGTTACGCTTTGCTAAAGCGTAAAGTAAGAGGGTAATTAACCCTTGAATATGATTAGTGATTTTCCTGTATGATACTTCTGTCGTGCGTCTTATATGACGGTAAAATACGGTACACACCCTACAGCAGCTGAAGACGCAAAAGACATCCAACGATTTCTCTCTCTATGACCTGCTCAAGCTCGGATCAAAACATCGATTATTTTGTGAAGACACGTACTGCACAAGAATCGTTAATTTGGTATAAAGTTTCGCTCTGTGTAGATCTTCGTTGTCAAGAGATAAACTTTGTCCCTATAAAAAGTCTGTGCTGCAACATGTGTGTTCTCCAAAACTGACAGCAAGAAGCCATCATAGCCCACTATGTCAGTGGGTCTGTGTTAAAGAGTGGCCCCCTAAATGTGGGCACTCTAAAGTACATACTAGAGTACATATTACTGACACTATAGTGCCTTGATGCTGGTGAGGGGCTCTGAACCAAGGAGCTGGACTTATCCTCTCCTTTCCTGACTCGAATCTGAAGGCCTCCCACTCCATCGACGCTACATGGGTTTAGCGCTTCCCCCACCTGATTAAACATATCCATAATTTTTAAAGGCGGTGGGACCTGTAAGCCAGCGGAAGGCCTCGGTCAGATGACCCCCCCCCCCTTTCCGATTAAAATATAACTCTTAGCGACATCAATCTTGAATGGTTGATGCATCGAGTAAATTGGAGAGTTTTCTGTCTATTTTGTTTATTAAATTGGTTTCTGTTAAATAACTGGACATCAACTCCTCTGATCAGAAATAAGTCACGATGTGTGACTTTACTGGGCTATCGTAGGTTAAATCCACATAATGTATGAACTCAAATTAACTTGTAATAAACAACTGTTGATGAATGAACAGATGGCCGGACGAGGAGGGGTTCGAACCGCGGTTCGTAAATTGACAATGTATTTTTATGTGCCCACAACATGTGTCCTCAGGTAAATTGTAAAAAAAAATGGCAGGGTAAGTTACGTACACAAAACTGAAGTAAAACTTGTTTCAACACAAATGCGTTATAATGCTATCCTTTATTGACTACGTTTCGCCCACACTCTGCTTTACCAAGTCACAAATAGATCTCTTTATGACTTGATAATGCCCACTGTGTGGGCGAAACGTTGTCAATGATGTATCGCATTATACTGCATTTGTGTATTTTTGCATCGTGTCGGCATTTTATAGCAATTACCTCCAGCTTGTTTAAACCTTAAACGCTGGCCAGTCTCTCTCAGGAAAAAGTTTGGATTGATTTTGGTCTGTGATTGTCCCAGTTTACTGGTGCTTCTTAGCAGAACGTTTTGAATTAGATTTGGGCTGTGTATGTCGTATTTGCAATTTTTATTAAAAAAATGAGATGTTAGTTTCCATGTGATGACTTGTGAATACCTCTTAGTGTTTAACTGAATTCTGCGCAATTCCTACCGCGCACACTGAGGCACATGAGGGGCTGGGGTTAGGCGATAAGGGAGGATACCTCTCAGGTCGGGCAGCCACAGAAATATACGTTTTTTTTCTCCCTTTTTCATGCCGGCATTGGCTGGAGGGATTGGAGGAGGGTGGGGAGAGGGCTTTCTGCTTTTCTACAGATAGTTTTTAATACAGTTTGAGGTGGAATATTCAGCAGATAGCCTCAGTGGGTACTTCCAAGTGCTCTGGTCTGTCTGCCTTTCCCCATGTACTCACACACACTATATTATTATATATATATATATATATATATATATATATATATATATATATATATATATATATATATATATATGTCGTGCCGATTAGGTAAAACTTGCGATTTTGGTTTAAATAGCAACGCTCTTCTTGCCATATAACAAGCGAAAATTTGTGTATCCAATAATTTCGCAAAAATCATTCTGAACCTAACGAAAAAAATATATTAAATTATTGTAAACGTATCTAAAATATATTTAGTTGGGTTAGGCTAAATTGAATTGAGCTTGTTATAATAAGGTTAGGTAGGTTTTCAAAGTTTCTCTTGGCACAAAATTAAATTTTTTTACATTAACATAAATGAAAAAAATATATCTTTAAACGTATAAGAGAAATTTTTAGAAAGGACTTAATTTTAAATGAGTTCTTGCTAATTCACCAGTTTTACCTAATCGGCACGACATTATATATATATATATATATATATATATATATATATATATATATATATATATATATATATATATATATATATATATATATTTATATTGTGGTTACAGGAAAGTGGGTGCGGGAGGGAACAAGAGCGATTGGTGGAATGATGATGTAAAGAGAGTAGTAAGGGAGAAAAAGTTAGCATATGAGAGGTTTTTACAAAGTAGAAGTGATGCAAGGAGGGAGGAGTATACGGAGAGAAAAAGAGAGGTTAAGAGAGTGGTGAAGCAATGTAAAAAGAGAGCAAATGATAGAGTGGGTGAGATGTTATCAACAAATTTTATTGAAAATAAGAAAAAGTTTTGGAGTGAGATTAATAAGTTGAGGAAGCCTAGAGAACAAATGGATTTGACAGTTAAAAATAGGAGAGGAGAGTTATTAAATGGAGAGTTAGAGGTATCGGGAAGATGGAGAGAATATTTTGAGGAATTGTTAAATGTTGATGAAGACAGGGAAGCTGTGATTTCGTGTGTAGGGCAAGGAGGAATAACATCTTGTAGGAGTGTGGAAGAGCCAGTTGTGAGTGTGGGGAAGTTCGTGAGGCAGTGGGTAGAATGAAAGGGATAAGGCAGCTGGGATTGATGGGATAAAGATAGAAATGTTAAAAGCAGGGGGGATATAGTTTTGGAGTGGTTGGTGGTATTATTTAATAAATGTATGGAAGAGGGTAAGGTACCTAGGGATTGGCAGAGACGTGTATTGTTCTTTGTATAAAGGCAAAGGGACAAAAGAGAGTGCAAAAATTATAGGGAATAAGTCTGTTGAGTATACCAGGTAGAGTTATTATTGAAAGAATTAAAGTAAGACAGAAAGCAGAATAGCAGATGAACAAGGGGGCTTTAGGAAAGGTAGGGGTGTGTAGACCAAGTGTTTACAGTGAAACATATAGGTGAACAGTATTTGGGATAAGGGTAAAGATGTTTTTGTGGCATTTATGGATTT
Organism: Cherax destructor; assembly: GCA_009830355.1. NCBI lineage: Eukaryota > Metazoa > Arthropoda > Malacostraca > Decapoda > Parastacidae > Cherax > Cherax destructor. Next base: position 655,239 of record WNWK01000075.1, read on the forward strand.
GGAAAAGGCGTATGATAGGGTGGATAGGGGGCAATGTGGCAGATGTTGCAGGTGTATGGAATAGGGGTAAGGTTACTGAAAGCAGTGAAGAGCTTTTATGAGGATAGTGAGGCTCAGGGTAGGTTGTAGGAGGAGGGACAATTTCCCAGTAAAAGTGGGCCTTATACAAGGATGTGTGATGTCACCGTGGTTATTCAATATATTTATAGATCGGGTTGTAAGAGAAGTGAATGCGAGGGTCTTGGCAAAGAATCAAATACAAAGTGGGAGTTGTACAGTTGCTTTTTGCTGATGACACTGTGTTTTGGGAGATTCTGAAGAGAAGTTGCAGAGGTTGGTGGATGAATTTGGTAGGGTTGTAAAAGAAGAAAATTGAAAGTGAATATAGGAAAGAGTAAGGTGATGAGGATAACAAAAGATAGGTGACGAAAGATTGGATATCAGTTTGGAGGGAGAGAGTATGGAGGAGGTGAATGTATTCAGATATTTGGGAGTGGACATGTCAACACAGCAGAATGGGTCTATGAAGGATGAGGTGAATCATAGAATTGATGAGGGAAAAGGGTGAGTGGAGCACTTCGGAGTCTGTGGAGACAAAGAACCTTGTCCATTGAAGTAAAGAGGGAATGTATGAGAGTATAGTTATACCAACTCTTATATGGTGTGAAGCATGGGTGATGAATGTTGCAACGAGGAGAAGGCTGGAGGCAGTGGAGATGTCATGTCTGAGGTCAATGTGTGGTGTGAATATAATGCAGAGAATTCGGAATTTGGAAATTAGGAGGAGGTGCGGGATTACCAAAACGTATTGTCCAGAGGCTGAGGAGGGTTGTTGAGGTGGTTTGGACATGTAGAGAGAATGGAACGAGACAGATGACTTCGAGAGTGTATAAATCTGTAGTGGAGGGAAGGCGGGGTAGGGGTCGGCCTAGGAAAGGTTGGAGGGGGTAAAGAAGTTTTGTGTGCGAGGGCTTGGACTTCCAGCAAGCTATGGTGTGCGTATTTGATAGGAGTGAATGGAGGCATAAAGGTTTTTAATACTTGACGTGCTGTTGGAGTGTGAGCAAAGTAACATTTATGAAGGGATTCAGGAAACCGGCAGGCCGGACTTGAGTTCTGGAGATGGGAAGTACAGTGCCGGCACTCTGAAGGAGGGGTGTTAATGTTGCAGTTTTATAACTGTAGTGTAAAGCACCCTTCTGGCAAGACAGTGATGGAGTGAATGATGATGAAAGTTTTTCTTTTTCGGGCCACCCTGCCTTGGTGGGAATCGGCCGATGTGTTAATAAATAAATAAATATATATATATATATATATATATATATATATATATATATATATATATAATATGTGAGGCGAGGCTTATGTAAACATCCGTCCTACACAATATGAATAAATTAACACTTAAACACTAATTCCTTAACACGCCAACACCCTTCCATACGCCCTCACTCACCCTCCCATACGCCCTCACCCTCCCATACACCCTCACTCACCCACCCACCATACACCCTCACCCACCCTTCCATACACCCTCATTCACCCACCCATCATACACCCTCACTTACCCACCTACCATACACCCTCACCCACCCACCATACACCCTCACTCCATCCCTTTACCACCACATACACCCTCACTTACCACCTACCATCACCTCACCCATCCTCCCATACACCCTCACCCACCCTTCCATACACTCATTACCCACCCATCTACCCTCTTACCCACCTACCATAATACCCCCACCGTACACCTCACCCATCTCATACACCATCACCACCCACCATCATCCTCACCCATCCTCCCATACACCCCTCACCCACCCACCATACACTCATTACCCTAACCTCCTCACCCATCAATACCCAATCACCACCTCACCTCCCTACACCTCACATTCACCTCCCACCCATGCTCCCTCACCCACCCACCTCACATTCACCTCCCACCCATAAACCCTCACCCACTAACCTCACATTCACCTCCCACCCATATTCCCTCTATGCACCATCTCCCACCCACCATACCCTCACCCACCTATCCATACACCCTCCCCCACCCCACCCCGCCCACCACCCTCAACAAAGGCAGTAACAGAGCATGAACCAAGCCGACCATCACACAGGTACATCCCTGACAATGACCTCCCACGTTACACCTCCAGTCACACCACGTGCCCAGCTTAGCAGTGTTGCATAACTGTTGCAAGACTTGCAACACTGCCCAGCTTAGTGTTGCATAACTGTTGCAAGACTTGCCACACAGACCAGCTCACCAGTGTTGCATGAATGTTGCAAGCCTTGAAATACCGCCCAGCTCAGCAGTGTTGCATAACGGTTGCAAGACTTGCAACAGCTCAGCTCAGCAGTGTTGCATAAATGTTGAGACTTGCAACACTACCCAGCTCATCAGTGTTGCATGAATATTGCAAGCCTTGCAATACCGCCCAGCTCAGCAGTGTTGCATAACGGTTGCAAGCCTTGCAATACTGACAGCTCAGCAATGTTGCATAACTGTTGCAACCCTTGCAATACTTTCCAATTAAGTAGTATTGCAAGCCTTGCAACGCCCAACTCAGCAGTTGCATAACACGGTTGCAAGCCTTGCAACACTGCCCAGCTCAGCAGAGTTGCTTAACTGCTGCAAGCCTTGCAACGCTGTCAAGACTAGCAGTGTTGGACAACACTTTTCCAAGCCTTGCAAAACTATCCAGTGTTGCACAATTCACTGTTACAAGCCTTGCAACACTGCCCAGACGAGCAATGTTGCACAACACTGTTGCAAGACTTGCAACACTTCAGACTAACAGTGTTGCACAACACATTGTTACAAGCCTTTCAACACTGCCCAGACTAGCAGTGTTGCACAAAATCACTGTTGGAAAACATACAACACACAGTATTGTACATACTCTTTGTTGGAAACCTCTCAACTGTGTCCAGCCCAGGAGTGTTATACAACACTCACTGTTGAAAGCTCTGCAACACTGTGTCAGCTCAACAGTGTTGCGCAACACCGTGCTCTGCCCAACAGTGTTGCGCAACACCTTGTTGGAAGTCTTGCAACAATGTGTCAAGCCAAGTAGTGTTGCACAACTCCCTGTTGCAAGCTTTGCATCCTGCCCAGCATGCCAGCGTGTGCGCACACAACACAAACATACATCGACAAGTCCCTTTGACAACTGATAACACAACACACTCACACGACACACACTCACACGACACACACTCACACGACACACAAACACATATCGACAAGTGCCTTTGACAACTAATAACACAACACACATACATCTTCCAAAGCCCTTGTTGGAAAACATGCAACACTGTGCTCAACACTCAATATCAGTGTTTCTCTCGTTAATTACTGAATATTTTGAGAAGTAAGGACGGCAACTAAACAGCCGATAACCTGTTGAAAGTGGCACTTATAATGCAGTAAGTGCATCAGCAACAAACAACTACAAAACTTACTTATGTCTGCATGCAAGACTATATAATAATAATGACCACTTATAATAATGACCACTTATAATAATAATGACCACTTATAATAATAATGACCACTTAGAATAATAATGACCACTTATAATAATAATGACCACTTGCAATAATAATGACCACTTGCAATAATAATGACCACTTGCAATAATAATGACCACTTGCAATAATAATGACCACTTGCAATAATAATGACCACTTGCAATAATAATGACCACTTGCAATAATAATGACCACTTGCAATAATAATGACCACTTGCAATAATAATGACCACTTGCAATAATAATGACCACTTGCAATAATAATGACCACTTGCAATAATAATGACCACTTGCAATAATAATGACCACTTGCAATAATAATGACCACTTGCAATAATAATGACCACTTGCAATAATAATGACCACTTGCAATAATAATGACCACTTGCAATAATAATGACCACTTGCAATAATAATGACCACTTGCAATAATAATGACCACTTACAATAATAATGACCACTTACAATAATAATGACCACTTACAATAATAATGACCACTTACAATAATAATGACCACTTACAATAATAATGACCACTTACAATAATAATGACCACTTATAATAATAAAGAATAATTAAAGTTTTAAAAAGAGTAAGTACATACTTAAAATTTATGAGAAATAAGTAAAAAATTAGCGAATAAATCTTAAGATGAGTTGGATGCCAAACACTGTGTGAACGACTGGATGCCAAACACTGTGTGAACGACTGGATACCAAACACTGTGTGAACGACTGGATACCAAACACTGTGTGAACGACTGGATACCAAACACTGTATGAACGACTGGATACCAAACACTGTATGAACGACTGGATACCAAACACTGTGTGAACGACTGGATACCAAACACTGTATGAACGACTGGATACCAAACACTGTGAACGACTGGATACCAAACACTGTATGAACGACTGGATACCAAACACTGTATGAACGACTGGATACCAAACACTGTATGAACGACTGGATACCAAACACTGTATGAACGACTGGATACCAAACACTGTATGAACGACTGGATACCAAACACTGTATGAACGACTGGATACCAAACACTGTGTGAACGACTGGATACCAAACACTGTGTGAACGACTGGATACCAAACACTGTATGAACGACTGGATACCAAACACTGTATGAACGACTGGATACCAAACACTGTATGAACGACTGGATACCAAACTCTGTATGAACGACTGGATACCAAACACTGTGTGAACGACTGGATACCAAACACTGTGTGAACGACTGGATACCAAACACTGTGTGAACGACTGGATACCAAACACTGTGTGAACGACTGGATACCAAACACTGTGTGAACGACTGGATACCAAACACTGTATGAACGACTGGATACCAAACACTGTATGAACGACTGGATACCAAACACTGTGTGAACGACTGGATACCAAACACTGTGTGAACGACTGGATACCAAACACTGTGTGAACGACTGGATACCAAACACTGTATGAACGACTGGATACCAAACACTGTATGAACGACTGGATACCAAACACTATGAACGACTGGATACCAAACACTGTATGAACGACTGGATACCAAACACTGTATGAACGACTGGATACCAAACACTGTATGAACGACTGGATACCAAACACTATGAACGACTGGATACCAAACACTGTATGAACGACTGGATACCAAACACTGTAGGGGCTACGATACGTCCTGCGGTGACCCAGCAGGTCCTCCAACAACGTGTCACAGGATAGCAAGTGTCGCCGGGTCACCATCTGGAGAAGACCCAGGGCGGGACAAGACCGGTGATCCTACAAGAAGGATGGCAAGGTCTGGAAGGTAAGACGATATCTCTCTCACGCCGCAGCACAACCTCTGACTTCAGCAGGGAACATGTTAATTGTTACCAACATTACACTGCGAGCGTGGGACAGGCGGTACCTGGATGCAATTGCACATCTTTAGCAACCAGTTCTCCACACACAACCAGCGTTCTCACAAGCACTGAAATTCATTGATGTTGTCCGATCTAAATGCCGGGAAGAATTTGATGTCTGTTATTGTAGGCTTCGTTAACCTGAATTAACCTTTTTTTCCTTGTAGTTAATCGCCTATAATGGAATAGCAAAGGAGAGGTTTAAGTGCGGTAGCGACGGATATTTCTTGGTTACTAGGAGCGTCAGTATCGCGACGCTCGCTGTCTGAGGGACTGATCACCTCAAACTACTGCTACTACGCGTCTTCCACCGTCTCTAGCAATTATTCTCTGTACTAACGCCGGTCAATTTCAAGATCCAAGGTACTGGTCGGCAGAAATTACAAGTCCGTTAGTCTACAAAAGATACCCAGATGTTGCACATGTGTCTGATTCTTTATCAGACACATGTGCAACATGTGCATCCAATGGTCGGGGTTTCTCTATCACTGATGCAATAAGCTTGAGGATATAGTGGACTGCCTCCACAGATCTTAGTTATTACCTCAAAGCTTCCGGGCTGTCGTCTTGAAGACTGTCACCGGAAGCTCCTGGCGTTAAGTGCAAGAGGGGTCAGAGGTCAAGGCACGAAGGTCAACATCTTAATTGCCCAGGTGATATCTCCACCTAGCAAAAATCCTAGATGATTTATGTTCTAGATTTTTAGATCACATTTCTGTACTCAGCCAGTGTGCCCTTTAGCTAGACGGATTTTTCTAATTAGATTTTTTTCGTTGCTTTTCTTTTTTATTAGTGTGTTTCATTTGTGTTTATATTGCAGGTATTTCTGAGCGAAGTAATGTGAAACAACGTACTCGAGAGAGAAAAGAGAAGAAAGAGGAAACAAAGAGGACATGATAAACACACTCACTCTCTCTCTCTCTCTCTCTCTCTCTCTCTCTCTCTCTCTCTCTCTCTCTCTCTCTTCCTTCTGCAGGTGCGACTTGGAGAGTTTGATAACGAGTCACCTGTCGTTTCACCTGCAGCTTCCCAGGTGATTAGACACCGGCCATCTTATCTCGTGGCGACGGTCACCTCTTCTTGATAACGCAGTCAAGAACACAGCATATAGTGTGAGCGTAGGGCAGGTGGTGTGAGCGTGGGGCAGGTGGTGTGAGCGTGGGGCAGGTGGTGTGAGCGTGGGGCAGGTGGTGTGAGCGTGGGGCAGGTGGTGTGAGCGTGGGGCAGGTGGTGTGAGCGTGGGGCAGGTGGTGTGAGCGTGGGGCAGGTGGTGTGAACATGGGGCAGGTGGTGTGAGCGTGGGGCAGGTGGTATGGGTGTGAGCCAGGTGGTGTAAGCGTGGGGCAGGTGGTATGGGTGTGTGACAGGTAGTGTGAGCGTCAGCCAGGTGGTGCAGGCGTGGACTAGTTGGGTGAGGTGAGGTGGTGAGGTGAGGGGGGGTAGGCTACTCAACCTGTGAGCCATAGAGTGCCAGGCATGGAGAAGATTCTCATTTTCATTTAAAACCGATAGAAAAAAATACCTTATAGTATCTCCTTGAAGGTTGGGTATGCAGGACAATTCTGGTGGCGAGGTGAAGCACTGACACTCTTGTAACTGGATCCAACGATCTTACCTCAACGTAAAAGACTTCAATTAATCACACAAAGAATAGAATCCTTTATGTTTCAGATACACTGCCATTAGAAGCCACCATTTTGACGATATTCTTGGATTTGATGGGATACTTAAACATTTTATTTATCCTTAAATTGTGAAACAAGTGTTGGGTTTGGGTGTTAAATATGTCATAAACACGTACGCGTACCTCCAAGACGCTGAGGCAGAACCTGGAGATGGAGTCAGAGTGGGAGAGCGGTGTGAGCCTTACACCTGGCTCAGGTATAAGACTCCATTTCCATTCCTGGCCTTCACATTGATGGAGGTTATGGAGCTGAACACCTGAGGGACGGACCACCTCATGTTTACTTCTCCAAAGCAAACGCCTGCATACATGTTCAGTACACAACCCGCACATGGGAGGAGCTTGCTACCTTTACTTTTGTTTCCCTTCACCCTTCACTCCCCCTTTTTCTCTCTTTTGCCACTAGTCTCCCTATTTTCTACTACCACTGTTTCTTCTAAAACTGCTTCCATTACCTACCTTCCACTACAACTACTTCCTTTTCTCCCTCTCATGTTCCCGTCCTTTTTCCGCTCGCCTGTTATATACTGGCTACCTCACTCTTTTTTGTTAGTGTGTCTTTGTAAATGGTCCAAGTCGGACCGAAACGTCGTCGTGAGCTCCTCACTCCTATATGCGGGTTATTTGTGTATTGTTGCAGTCACGGTATTGTGCCTCGCTGATTTTTACATGTTTAGGACGGCGTCAAAAATCGCAACTACATAAACACCCAAATCACTCACACGTATCAACTAAAAAATATAAAATATAAAAGAAAATAGTTACAATTATACATAATAACGCACGACTGCTTAATATATTATAAAATATACTAGTTCCCACTGAGAGGTGTTCAAAGTCATTTATTTAGTGCACTGGGAGTGGCCAAGATATTTTCATTTTGTCTCAACCTTCTTGCACTTGCACGACGAACACTTTCTGTACGGGGTAGCGTTGTCTCGCCTGGAACCAGGTCATCGTTCATCCATCCAGGAGTCCTGAAGCTCTCAATGTGTACTAACTGCTCGTGATCTTTTTAGAATGGAGGATCCGACGCATCACACGTCCCTCCACGCATCACACGTCCCTCCACGCATCACACGTCCCTCCACGCATCACACGTGGAGGGACAGAGTCTCTGTTTCTCTCTAGTTGATAAATGGTTCAGAGAATCGATAGGTTGATAAATTAGACACATGTACAACACTTGGGTATCTTTTGTTGTATAAACGTTTCGCCACACAGTGGCTTCAGTCTAATACTAATAAGAATGATGAAGATCAGTAGTAGTTTAAGATGATCAGTCCCTCAGCCTGAAGTCAATGTAATCAGTCCATCAAGACTGATGGACTGGTTTACAAAGACACGTGAGCAAACACTAGGACATCTCCTAGTGTTCGCTCACGTGTCTTTCTAAACCAATTTATCGGTATCTATTACTGATTACATCGACTCCAGGCTGAGGGACTGACTACCTCAAACTCCTACTGATCTTCATCATTCTTTGTACTGGACTGATGATGTCACTGTGAGACGAAACGTTTTCACGATAAAGATACTTAAGTGTCTAATTTATCAAATCTCTCTAGTCCCTCATTCGGAGGAGATGAAGATCGGTGTCGGCGTTGACAGACTGGTTGAAGCACAACCTACACTGCATCGCCGCTTCTTTCAACTTTGCTGATGTATGAGACAGGGATGATGGGACCAGCGAGTCTCAGATTCTTTCCATAAGGATTGGCATTTCTGCATTCGTCTTGCAACAGTATCGCCTACCTTCTGAATCTCAAGAATATTTGCTCTCTGAGCCAGTGACCGCTTTGCGCTGCGCTCTCTCTCCCAAACTGGAGGCGATGGCGTTCAACGAGACATTCTCGTTGCCTCTCCGACTTTGAACGAAATTCAGATTTCTGCAACCCGGTTCACGGAAATGATCCGGAGGGAAATTACTCAGAATTGTTAACAGCGTCTGTGTGACCAGTATGAATCTCTCAAAGTGGCTAATATTGGAGGGCGTGGAGACGTGCTGAGAGGCCAGGGTCCGCCTCCTGGTCCCCTGGGTGGACCATTCCCAGCATTCAGGGCGTGATCACGTGAAGTGACATACACATCTACGTTACACAGATACTTTACTTACATAGTCTTTGACAGAAATGAGATGACAATTTGTTTCAACACATAACGTCAATCCTCTTATCCTGACACTCGTATGACACCCAAAATTCAAAGTAAATTGTCCTTAAACATAAAAATGCAGGATAAACAAACTTCTTCGCTTTTTTGTGTGTAAACGCTATTTCCCTCATTTTGTTTACTTATAAATGAAGAGTTTATATTATAATAAACGAAACAATTTAACGTTGTACTCTCTCCTCTTTCCAAGACAGTATCTCGTTCTTGTTTGTGATATATTTTAGCTGCTCCCTGTGACCTGGCGACAAAGAATATTAATTTATAAGAAAATTGTATCATATAATATATATATATATATATATATATATATATATATATATATATATATATATATATATTATAATATATATATATATATACACAACAAAAAAACATTTCCCTGTCAGCTGTCTCTTCCAACATTTTGCTTCAGCGGGATATAGCAAGGAATCAATGCCTCTGTTTGGAGAGCATAAAATCACGTCATCAGAGGGTGTCCAGCAAGGGGATCCTCTCGCACCATTTCTCTTCTGTATAGCGGTTAGGGAAATCACTGTCAGGCTGATTAGTGAGGTAAACATCTGGTTCCTGGATGATGGCACACTGGCAGACACAAAGGTGTCCCTGAATCCATCCAAATGTGAAATCATCTCAATGAACAAGTGATCGACGCAGTGAGAGCAATAATACCAGGTACATCAGTCATTGTCCCCACAATAGCATCAGTTCCCAGACTAAATTCTCAAAGAAACTGGAAGAGTTGAGGAGGATGGAACAACGAATAGGTAATCTTGACACCCACGATGCCTTGTACCTTCTCACAAAGTGCTTGAGTCTGCCCAGGTTGACATATTTCCTAAGATGTGCTCCTTCATATGATAGCCCTATACTGCATGAATATGATAGTATCCTGAGGCATATCTTTACGAAAGTGCTCAACCTTACTCTAGAAGACGGACAGTGGGACCAAGCTACACTTCCAGTCAGACTAGGAGGCATTGGTGTCCGCAAGGCATCACAGATTGCACTACCTGCTTTCCTGTTCTCATGTGTTGCATCCAGTGAACTTGTAGCAGCGATTCTCCCAGAACATCTTTGGGACAATGTTAAGTTCATGACCAAAAGTTCATTGACGGAGCCATTATCTGGGATAATCTAACGAGTTCTTCAACCAGACTTGCTCCCCCCAACAACTACAGTCACACTGGGATGGTCCAATAGTGGAGAATATAGCCTTAACAATGCTTCAGAGTGTGTTGGGGAAGGATAGAGTCTGCCTCGTAGCAGTGAGAGCTCCTCTTGCAGGGGACTTCCTGTTGGCTGTTCCCAACTCCTCCCTTGGCACACGTCTCGACCCACAGACCATCCACATTGGTGTTGTCCTTCGCCTTGCCGCTCCTGTTCTCGCCGAACACGGGTGTATTTGCAGCAGTGAATTGGCAGACCGATTTGGGTCTTGTTTTCCATATTTGATCCGAGGGAAAGATTACAAAACATGTAGAGGTTAATAACATCAAGAGGAGCCCCACAACAGTCTGATGCCCAGCAATGCCACCCTGAATATGTAGATCTGATGCCAACCAAAAGTGACCAGATAATATCACCCTTCAAGCCTGGACAGAGGGAAAGCAGGTGGTGTGGGCCTACACATGTGCATCCACACTGGCTGACACCTATCTCCAATACACCAGGGAGGAAGGAGGGGCAGCTGCCAGCTTCAGGGAGTCCCAGAAGTCTAGAAAATACAGTGAACTTGCCCATCATTATATGTTTGTTCCCATAGGCTCGGAGACCCTTGATCCATGGAAAAAAGTGGGCCTTAAGGAGGTAGGCAAAAGACTCATTGGGGTAACTAGGGATCCCAGGGCAGCTAGTTTTCTATTCCAGCGACTCAGCCCTGGAATAGCGCGTACCCAGGATACAGCTCATGCTGTATCCTGGGTACCCCACTCTGAGGAGCTGGATGAGATTCTCGCATTGTAATCTGTGACAAACACACAGCAATGTACTTGAGATGTATCCCTTAAACCTCATGTACTGTATATGCCATCTTTGTACCAGCAATGTATCTTTTAAGTCTTGTGTTATATTTATATACAGTGGTACCCCGGATTTCGTACAGCTCCCAACTAGAACAAATATGTAAGTGTATTTTTGGGGGTTTGAAACGGACTAATCTAATTTACATTTGTCGGTAACGGCCCTCGAACAGCCTTCTGGAACGAATTATTGACGAAATCCGGGGTACCACTGTATGTATATATATATATATATATATATATATATATATATATATATATATATATATATATATATATATATATATATAAGTGAGCTTACCTGAAGACTCCTCTCCTTCTCCATGTAACATATTTTGTGTAATGAAATATGAAAGAGGAATGAAGATTTTTTTTTTTGGTTCCCATGGTGTAACTATCCTGTAGAATAGTGAAGCAGCACACTGCTAATGTATACACTTTTACTAAAAATAAACCCCCTCTCCCCCTCACCTCTCTCTCACTCCTAGGATAATGAGAATAAGTTGTGCTAATTCACTCGTCTCATTAGAAGGATGGGATCAGATTTTAGCAGTGTCGGAGGATGTCACTTAAGAGGGAAGATGTCACCTTGTGGTCATAGTGTTGGATGTCACATTAGTGACGTTTTCTTGCGATGTGTTGAAAGATGGCGTATTAACGAGAAGTGACCGTGTGATTGACGTGTCGGGAATCGCGTAAGAAGGGTGAAGTCACCTTGTGATTGACGTGCCGTGTCGGATGATGTCACATTAGAACAGAGATGTCACCTTGCAGTTCATGTATCAGCCAATAACGTCACAAAGTGAAGATATCACCTGAAGGCTAGCGTGCCTGTGGATGATGTCGCACTTGAGGAGAGACGATGATGTCACCATCAAGTTAGTAGGGAAGAGGAGACATCAGTCACTTCAGAATCACGGGAAGTAGAAGAGGAAAGATATCGATTATCCTCAAACAGCTGTGCTCCTGATAACACTGCCTCTTCTGTACTCCGTCAACTAGCCTAAAAGATAACAGAGAGAGAGAGAGAGAGAGAGAGAGAGAGAGAATGAATCTATACAAATTGAGCATGGTGATAATAACAGTAGCTGGAGGCATTACAACGGCACCTCTCACTCCACCTTCCTGCCCACGCTGGGTCAGGAAAAAAACTAAAATCTTTTCACCCACCTCTCCCCTACCTCTGACCTTTTCTTATTAAGATTCTGAAAGTGGAAGAGGGTGAGGAAAAAGGCCATTGATATCATCTTTGGATTCGTTGCAATATGCATATAGATGTATAAATATAGTGAGAGAGAGAGAGAAAGAGAGAGAGAACAGCAGCACCAGAATATACAAGGAAATCAGTTGCTGAATCAGAAGCAAAACGCAAGAGGCACTACGATCAAGACGCCTCCCTCCCAGGTACCTCGGCAGCGCCCCTGCAGTCACTGAAGGAGGCACACTGCCGATTAGTGCTTGGCAGACATAAGAGAGGATACCTACATGACTCTTGTTGAAAGAGAGAGAGAAAGAGAGAGAGAGAGAGAGAGAGAGAGAGAGAGAGAGAGAGAGAGAGAGAGAGAGAGAGAGGAACTGGGAAACAGGAGGACCGATTCTTTATATTTTCTCCTAGCAAACCCTCAGGCTCTCAGGTCTGGTGAACACTCATACACGTCGGTTTGACAAAGCTCCTGGAGAGCGAAACTTTCCACAGTAAAATGTCACATTAGTTGCATCTTTGTTCATTTGCCTAAGACTCATACATGATTCCTTTCTCAACGCAGCTGGGGGCTTAGCGTAATACACATAACCGCAGTGTTCTTCCTGCCTCAAGGTATATTCCCTCACACATCTAGTCAAGCTGTACGCACACCTGAGAAGCATGTGTATCAGCATCCTGGTTACCAACATTACGAGCTTCAGTACCTGTGTTGGTGAGCTGACGCGTACTTTCGTGAACACTCATCATTCTCATATGATTTTCACAGTGGGAACATTTATGGACCGGACTCGGAGAATTTTGCTAAAACTGCTGGCTGCACCTCATGGCTGCAGCGATACATGCGAGGTATGAAGAAATATGCTTAAACCTAGTAACTCTATACTAGCGAGTGCAATGTACAGAACTCAATGTAGAAAGCAGACTCGATCAATTTCTAATGGAAAAATGTAGACACTGTTCTTGCTTCAGCATATATAATTGTTAGTGACCTCCACCAACATATTTTACAGAAGAGTTCTGATGAACTCCTTGCCTGGTTTGACGTTAGAAACTTTGTAGACTTTTCTATTTATATCTGTGGCTCCTCTCTCGATCCACTTAAGATCTATTTGAAGGCACAGTCACTTGCAAATTGTTTGGTTACATTGGCTCATCTGATCACAAGACTGCCTTTATAACTCTGACGATACTAAGAGAACCAGGTGAAGAATCATCTCGCACATCCTGGCTGTGGGAGAAAGGAAACTGACCGATGGTTTGCTTGGAGATTGCAGCCTCCGAATGGAATGTTCTTCCCCAAGATAATGTTAATAAACAGACGCTTTCACTAAACATATCCCTAATCTCTTTGGTTATCGTTGTCGTGGGGCCACTAATGCTAAGTACAAGGTTTAGAGGAGGTACAAGGGCAGCCTGCTTCCTGTAAGAGCTTTCACAAGTCTTTTGGCAAATGAAGCAAGTTCAAAACCAGACCAAGATGAAAATTGGCGCAAGGAAGAGAGAGCTCGGAAACCTGGTGGTCCCAGGTGGTCCTGGTGGCCCAGTAAGTCGACAAACTGGGACATCCTTACCAACAATAAAAAAAAAAGCCTGACCTACTTGTTAAACAATACACAGTTAAACCGCACATAGAGAAAAACTTACGACGACGTTCCAGTCAGACTTAGACCGGGTAGGATCAAGTTGTTGTAGATTCGCCGGTATAATCGCCCGGTCGGGGCGCAAGAACTGTCAACGTTATGGGACGTGATGATACGACAGGATGAGGTATATATTGACTCACGAAATTGTAATGACACGATTGCAAACAAACCACAGTAAGGGTGGGATTGAACTCGCGGCGGGTCGTAAACTCCAGGCCAGCGCAGAGCCCGGGCTAACTTCCCTATGGTGTATACATATACCTAGCTGGATGAATCTTATTGTAGCCAGCTGGCCCAGCTGGCTACATCTCCTTGAAGGCTGTGAGCGGGAACGAGGTGAGCCCAAAATTGCTGAATAAACGTGGTGACCAACTAGCATCTCCTCTAACATCTTTAAGCTCAAAAAAACTGGACAATAATCAGCAACAACAGACCGGTATCACTCTTGTCATTCACGGCAGATGACAACAGTTATTAAATACCACTTACTTCTTTGTGACCGTCAATATGGCTTCAGAAAAAGTCGCTCTGTAGCTGATGTCCCGTTAAATATCTCCACTGAGGCCCCAGTCACTGCATGATTTTAAGATCAGCTGTGTAGTAGTGCTGGAGATTGTGCTTTCCACCGGGTAGGGCACCAAGGACTGACAGATAACTTATTATCATGGGGAGTGCTAAACCCGTAGGAATTATACAGCGTCTGTTGTGGGGGGGGGGGTCGGAAGGCATTCAGGCTTAATTCAGGGAACTGGAGCACAGATCTAATTCCCTAGATCAAGAGCCCCCACCAGCATCAAGGAACCTCCCTTGAGGGAAGGACTGACAGTGCGAAAACTTTCTGTAAGTCTCTGGTTCGACGCTACACCTTAACACCTTCAAGATAAATGGAATATTTCTTAATAAAGCCGAGTCTATAAACCTTTCAATCGGTGTCGGTGTTCCACAGGAATGTGTAGTTGATCCATTGCTATAAAACATATTTCATAGACTAACTTTATCTCATCCCAGAATCCCTGCCTATGAAGATGACTGCAATGCAACATTTACTTCTGCAAGAGAGGAAATGCCTGTTCTCAGGCACAACCATCTCCAGCTTGCAGAGAAAACGGTAAGAGGTTACATTTGCTTCTGAGTAAACACAGACGATAACGGTCTCTAGATAGCATGAGGTTAATACCGGACCTGTGGTAAGAATGAATGGAAGAATGTTTCAATCACCAATGAAGTCGATACCCTGGGGATAAAATATGACTCCGCAATGTCTATGAAGAATAATGTAGTAAATCTTGCAAGGTAGCCAGAAAAGCTAACAACACTAAGACGCATCTCTTACCTGCTCGACGGTAGAGATTTCAATACACTGTTCAAGGCACAAGTACGTTCACCTCTTGACTATGTACCATCCTAAGACTAATGGACTAGACAGGCAACCTTACGGTTATACGTAAATCCACTGTTATCCTGGTTCCACACTAGGCTCCATTTTCCAGTAGTAAACAAGAAGACAGCTTCTGTACCACAAGACGGGCAGCAAACAGCAACTACACACTGGCTGTACCCTTCTCGAGAACACCACTTCATAAGCAATCATTTATTCCTCGAATGACTCGTCTTAAAATCCCACAACGTACAAATCTTATAAAGTCAATGGACCAAATGGAATCTTCATACACCCCCCTAGCTCCAGCCTCCGTGGTTTTTTTTTATTTATATATCTCATAATAATAAAAATGTAATAAAGATAAGGGTCACAGAGGAGGATGGATTGGCTAGGAAAAGCACAGGAGGAAGGGGGTGTGAGAGATGCAAGCAGCGTGAAGGACCATCAACAGAGCTCAGGTATTGACGCCAGCACCAAGGCGACTACCTCAACTCGTATTGACAACTCACAGAGTCGGAAGAAAAGCGGAGAGGATGAAAGAAATAAGAGTAAACATCCAGGTAGGAGGGAGAGAGAGAGAGAGATGGGGGAGGGAGGGAAGGAGAGAGAGGGAAATGGGAAAGGCAGACAGCAGGAGACCAAACGGCCATGTTAAGGCTATCTGCTGAAAAGCAACAGCTGAAATCAATGCATCTTTAATTCTATCTAGATACTGAGAGAGAGAGAGGTTGGGAGTCAATCTTTGTGGTGTAAGAGACAAGGATCAGGTCATGATGAGGTGGACGGGTGCATCCTGTTAGGTGACTTGCGACCTCTCCTCTCTCCCCAAGCACTAGCTTGCTCTAACTCCCTCGCTTATACTAACTCCCCCAACTCACCCTCTCCCCAACTATATCTTTCTCAGTCCCACATTCCCCCTTTCCCTGCTCCACTTGCTCACATTCGTTCTCAGTCGCTCTCACTCTCGTTCTCACTTCTAATTGACTAACATTGCCTCATTAAACTAACAATAGCACATAACTGAAAATGGTATGGTGATACAAGATCTGGAAAACACGTATACAGCTCAGGATATTTAATAATGGAAACGTTTCGCCACGAATGCCTTAGTTTCCTTTAATAAATGACCTAAACTGTACACAAGTGTCTTTGTCTATAATAGTTCTCCAAAAAAAAAAAAAAAAAAAAAAAAAAAAAAAAAAAAAAAAAAAAAAAAAAAAAAAAAAAAAAAAAAAAAAAAAAAAAAAAAAAAAAAAAAAAAAAAAAAAAAAAAAAAAACCCCCCCCCCCCCCCCCCCCCCCCCCCCCCCCCCCCCCCCCCCCCCCCCCCCCCCCCCCCCCCCCCCCCCCCCCCCCCCCCCCCCCCCCCCCAGCCCTACGCTTATACTAACCCCACTCAATGACCCTCCCCAACTATATCTTTCTCAGTCCCACATTTCCCCTTTCCCTGCTCCACTTGCTCAATTCGTTCTCAGTCGCCTCACTTCTAATTGATAACCCTTGCCTCATTAAACTAACAATAGCACATAACAATGGTATGGTGATACAAGCACTGAAATGTAACAGCTCAGATATTTAATAATGGAAACGTTTCGCCACGAATGCCTTAGTTTCCTTTAATAAATGACCTAAACTGTACACAAGTGTCTTTGTCTATAATAGTTCTCCACAGAGATATAGACCATTATATGTGCAGATGTCCACAGTGAACGGTGAAAAAAGATGGCTACTGTATAGTACCCTATGTATAGTTCTTATTGCCTCTCACCCCAGTTTCCACACCTTCAGATAGTACCCTACCACTCCGTCCACGACACTCTATACTCCGCCACACTTTCACAACACCCAATACTCCGTCACAAGACCTTCACAACTCCCTCACAACATCTTAAGCTACCTTCAACCACTACTCAAAATACACTCAAAACTCTCTCCCACCTTCACAACTCTTTCACACAACACACTCATAATGCAGTTAAGTACCACTAGCCACTACTGCAGTTATAGTACCACTAGCCACTACTGCAGTTAGTACCACTAGCTACTACTGCAGTTATAGTACCACTACCCACTACTGTAGTTATAGTACCACTAGCCACTACTGCAGTTTTAGTACCACTAGCTACTACTGCAGTTAGTACCACTAGCCACTACTGCAGTTAGTACCACTAGCCACTACTGCAGTTAGTTCCACTAGCCACTACTGCAGTTATAGTTCCACTAGCCACTACTGCAGTTATAGTACCACTAGCCACTACTGCAGTTATAGTACCACTAGCTACTACTGCAGTTATAGTACCACTAGCTACTACTGCAGTTATAGTACCACTAGCCACTACTGCAGTTATAGTACCACTAGCCACTACTGCAGTTATAGTACCACTAGCCACTACTGCAGTTATAGTACCACTAGCCACTACTGCAGTTATAGTACCACTAGCCACTACTGCAGTTATAGTACCACTAGCCACTACTGCAGCTAAATCACTACTCACGCAGCAGTGGGGTTAAGAATGCTATATATATGCTAGGAAGCTTCAGCTGACTCACTTTATTTAAAGAACGAAAATGTTTATTCTGCTTTCACAATTTTTAGAAGAAAAAGAAAAAGAAAAAGAAAAAGAAGAAGAGGAAGAAAGAAGAAACAAGAAGAAGAAGAAAGAAGAAGAAACAAGAATAAGAAGAAGAAACAAGAAGAAGAAGAAAGAAGAAGAAACAAGAAGAAGAAAGAAGAAGAAGAAGAAGAAGAAGAAAGAAGAAGAAAGAAGAAGAAAGAAGAAGAAAGAAGAAAGAAGAAAGAAGAAAGAAGAAAAAGAAGAAAGAGGAAGAAGAAGAAGAAAGAAGAAAAAAGAAGAAAGAGAGAGCATAATAGGGATACTTCACATAAAGCGGAAAAATGACCCTTCTGAAGGTCTGATTGACACTCGCAAAAAAAAAAAAAAGTAGGAAAAGCCTTTTAGCCCGGCAGGTGTCCAGCGTCCGGTTATATGGTGTAAGGAGGGGAAGGTTGGGGGATGGAGGGGGAGAAGGGGAAAGGGGTGAGGGAATAGAGTTGGAAAGGGGAAAATAGGTTGATTTAGGGTGATGGAGGAGAGGTGGGGAGGCTATTAGCTGCCCACCAAGCAGCTGCTACCTAGGCTTATCACGGCTAGCAAATGAGAGAGAGAGAGAGAGAGAGAGAGAGAGAGAGAGAGAGAGAGAGAGAGAGAGAGAGAGAATTTTAGATTTAGGCCGACGCGGTTAATTTACTGTTCGCCCCATTTTCATCCTGTGGACTGTAGCAAGAGCACAAGGATACAAAAGGCCTAGGAACTAGGCCTATACTGGATTAATTAACAGGAGTACATCTACATTTACCTCAGCAATTGTCTCATTGTTGCAAGCAAATTTAGGTTATTTTCTTAATATGTCTGGTGTCATATTTTCATTATAATACCTTGACATATCACATAGGTTATAATAATATCTCTGTATTCTTCAATAAGTGGACAGTGAAACAGTGTTTAGTAACCATAAGGCTAACCTCATACTTTGTATTTAGTTGATCTGTGAGTCTGTCAAACTGCCAATGGTATTTGCAATTAAGCCTCATCCTGGCTGCTACATCAGTCAGTCTGTTGACACTGCAAGTTGCTCCATAGACATGTTTATCTACGTTCATGTTATCAGAGTGGGGGACAGATCTACTCAGGTTTCTAACTGCATTCCTATGACTTTCACTTTGCTTGTAATGTTCCTTTACAGTCATGATGTAAATGGTTTAGAAACCGACAACCTGAAGAGTGAGTCACTTGTGTAAGTTTTGGGCATCATTACTGAGGAAACGTTTCGCCAGTCAGTGGCTTCTTCAGTCCAATACAGAGAAGAACGGTGGATGAGGAGGAGAATGAAGTAATCAGTCCCTCAGCCTGGAGTCGATGTGTTCAGGGCATCAGTCTTGAGAAAAGTACATATGCTCTGAGAAGTGGCTTATATATTGCAGTCAGGTGAGTAGAAGCAGGAGGCGGCGGGGTCACATTGGACAAATCCACTAGTGTAAGTAGGTCATGCCTGTAGGTTAGGCAAGCGCAGAATAGTTCCCTGACATGTTGCCCCAGACCCATCATCTACTCGAGAGCAAATTTGCGCAACCTTAATAATTTTATAGGAACTCATTATGCTTATTTTCCATTACCTGCTGGGCTAATGAGGGGGGATCCAGCTGTTAAGTTGACCTTATTGCCACAGCTATTACGATGTGTTAATCAGAGACAAAGCCGGTGTTGTCAGCAACAGTAGCGTCAACATCAGCCGCAGTAGTGTAAGTACATCAGTGTGGCAACTCTCCCTTATTCTGTCTCACTTTGCAAACCCTCTGCTATCTGCTCTCTCGGCCGTTTCTGTTCTCTTTCTAGTTAGTAGAAAGTTGATAACCCGTCACCGGCTCCAGGAGGATATACAGATGGGGGGTACCGTTAGTAGCCCTATAATAGGAGTCGGTGATTCTATCTCTATGACCTGGGATGGAGGATTGTTATGCTCAGTGGCGGAGGCGCAGCAAGTCATCTTGTGCTCGTGCTGTGTAGCAGTTAGCTACTGTCAGTGATGGTATCTTCATTCCGGTGTTCTCCGTCGTGCTGCTCTTCTCAAGATTCAACAAGCTCGTCTCTTTTAAGAGCTAACTCCAACTCTGGACATATTCTCTGGCGCCGCGGTGACTCTTGGTCTGGACACCACCTCTGGCGTCTATACAGTGGTCGAGGTCTGGACTTCTCTGGCTGCATACACCAAGATGATTAATGTTCTGCGTCATCTCTTAAAATCAGAAAGAGTGGGGAAATAGGAAAGGTTATCTTTGTCTTCAAGAATACTGCAGTATTTTGCAATTGCTGGGGGTGCAAGTTGTATGTAAAATCTATGCAAATCTACATACAAACACCAGGACCAGCATCCAGATGCGTTTGCTTTCTAAGTTGGCTCCATAGTAATTTGACAATACTAGGCCGGGTTATCATCAGATTTGATCATCGAACAAGCGCTGATGAGAACCATGAAAACGTCAGGAGGACTCGCACACTGTGAGGGAATGGAGGAGTCCCAACTGACACAGTGGCTCAGGTCTATCGTAGCATGTGATTTACTAGTGTCGGATACAGATTTTCTGACAAACTAGCACCATAAATCTATGACGAAGATATGTCCGGCAATATAGATACAACTCGCCTCTCCGAGTTTCTTCTGAATAGAAATTTGTTTTGTGCTGATGTTAATCTGCATAACACCACAACTATTACAACAAAATTGTAAATGAAATGCAAATGAATTAGGTTGTATAATTTTCGAATCACTAGTGAGGAACAAACTTGTGGACTATACGTTCAAGAAAAAACAGGATATTATCACACTGGGCACTAAGGCTTCTGCTACAATCAATGCTCAATAAATCATCGTCGACCTTCAGTTACTCTATTAGTGTTTATTAAGAGCAGCTACTGAAATCACAGACAGTAGAATGGTTATAATTAAATACGAGCTGTACGGCCACTCTTCAGCGTTAAGATTTTTTTCTAGAGGTCAAGAAATTAGCTCTTGCTAACGCAATTTGCACAATAGGCATAAGCACTGACTTTCCTCTTCCATCCGAAGGACAAGTGAATCACGTCTTGGCGGTGGGGTCACCACTACAACCACTGACGTCACCACGTAATGCTACATTCGACTCGTCTGCAAGATGTTAACTATAGTATGTTGCAAAATAATAATATCCCAATAACTGCTTTGAAGCAAACCATACCACGGGTGGGGTTCGAACCCGCGGTCAGAGAGTCTCAAAACTCCAGACCGTCGCTTAAACCACTGGGCCAGCTAGCTTCAATAAGATTCATCAAACTGATGATCTTGTCATTACGATTTCGTGAGTCGTGCTTTGAAGCATATGGATCCGCTCTGTCCACGAAGAATGTAACACATCGTTGTAAAACAAGAGATACCACTGGTCTCCAAGGGAACTTTGTAAGAGAATGCCTATCAAAATGAATAAGGAACGCTTCTAAGCGAACAGTGCAGGGGTTCAATATCATGTTCAGTAAGATGCTGCAGGAAAAAATTGATGCAAGATTGTTCATTCAGGTAATACCGATCTGTTAACTGTTCAAAGAGTAAGATCTACTGCTACCTGTGTCACAACCCTCATGGGAGAGGTGAATGACGTCTTGTTATTGGTTTGTTTTCATACTTCACTTCCTTCTATGTTTCTTAGGTCAGACAAAACCATATTCAACAAACCTCGGAAAATCTGCAACATTGTCTGCTTAGTACTTGAGGGCCAGAGACATTCAACTTGCAGTCATTTGTGTACTCAGTTTAAGGCTGTGACACAGTGTCATTCGTGTTTACCAATGGCAGAGAGGTTCCTTTGATGAAGCTGAAGAACAATGCTCGTTTCAAGAAGGCAGCAGAAGTGTCGTGCCGAGTAGCAACCACAGATAAAGTCGCCTCAGCTGGAGAAGAGACTCTTAATCTCTTTCTTCAGTGGTACCCCAAGCACAAGACGGGATGCATTGCGTTATCGTTATCGTTCACGCTCTTCCACCAATAGCTGCAGCAGCTGCAGCAGCACATCACAGCACAGCACACGTGTTGATTTTCAAGTTCAGCACTGAATGTGGTTGCGCCTGAATCCAGAAGATTATGGATGGACGTTGGTTAATAGATGACTTGATCCACGAACTACAAACTTACCAACAGCTTCAGAAACTCCACAAAAGGTGATCATAACTGCAAGACGGACAGTGACGCTAAACAACGTACCTGCTAAAACATGGTCTGCAATCCTCAGGAGCATATATTGAATGCAAGGGAGCTACTTGTGCAAACTCATCGCTACCTTGTATTAAGATATGGACGAACTGTGAAATGCCACACTTGAAATAAAAAAACTGTTTTGGACACTGGTTTTTCTACATGATACTAAGTTATCCACTGTTCACCGTTAATATTAACATACTTTCAACATGTATATAACATGCTGGTTATGCTCTAAGGAATCAATAAGAGAAACACTGACTTCGAATTAAGAAGTAGGATTTAAATCAGTTTCAGTATTAGGTTTCAGTTCCATTGTCTTTGAGTGAGGGAAGACATGACTGATGTCTGTGAGTGAGGGAAGACATGACTGATGTCTGTGAGTGAGGGAAGACATGACTGATGTCTGAGAGTAAGGGAAGACATGACTGATGTCTGTGAGTGAGGGAAGACATGACTGATGTCTGTGAGTGAGGGAAGACATGACTGATGTCTGTGAGTGAGGGAAGACATGACTGATGTCTGTGAGTGAGGGAAGACATGACTGATGTCTGTGAGTGAGGGAAGACATGACTGATGTCTGTGAGTGAGGGAAGACATGACTGATGTCTGAGTGAGGGAAGACATGACTGATGTCTGATTGGTAATTTGAGATTTAGAATTGACAAAGGAATCACTGTTTGGGCAACAGAGTTGTAGAATGAATGGAATAAACCGCCAAACAACGTCACTGAAACTAATAATTCTGATAACTTAAAAAAAAAGGTTCAACCTCCACCTTGAGAATGAGCCAGTATGCCTATCCAAAATAATTTTACAAACAATACAAACAAGACCTTATCTCTCTTTCTCCCTCCCTCTCTCTGTCTCTCTCTCTCATTCGCTCTTCCCCCTCACTCGTGTGGTTAAGGCTACACAATGAGGCCAGATTTCCGCTTCATATCTTCACTGTTATAGGATGTTCAGGTCCACCCTGCCACCTTCTCCTCCAACACAGTTTTGCTCTCTCTCCTCTGTCATGGAGCACTGTGGGACAGCCGCCTTCAACAACAAAACTTAACTAAATGCATTGTGGTCGATGCGCGATCCGACTATCAACGTCGGAGCTATTTCAGGATGCTGGGAACGACTCCTACAGCTCTGGTTATAGGGCACCTACACGTGCTAACTGTTCCAAGAATTTGGCCCTAGTTACCATACACCTCGGATGAGGCCTCAAAATTATGAGCGACAGAAAAGCGAAAAATTGGGAGAAGAAATTCAGGTAACCACTTAATAAAAATTAGTTATAATTATAACCCTAATTTTTTAAAGGGGGTGGAAGGGTAAGCCAGTGGAAGGCCTCGGTCAGATGACCAAAAGCTCCAGCGGCGGATCATATGACTAAGACCTAACCTAACCACATGAAGGTCAGGTCTTTCCCATTCGGGAATACGTAATGAATGTTAATTATACTCGTAACCAAGCGCTAGACCCATAAGGGTCATATAGCGCTGCAATGAATGTGTATTTAGTACAGTGTCAAGCTAACTGTTGTTGCTTTCCTTCTGTGTCACAGACTCAAGACTGCACTCAACTCCTACAAACTTCCCCATTAATACAGCCCTTTTTGTTTACTTATTGGTCTTAGTCTTGTAATATTATTTTCCCTAAATTATGTATCCTGGGTGAGAGTCCTGGGTGAGAGTCCTGGGCGAGAGTCCTGGGCGAGAGTCCTGGGTGAGAGTCCTGGGTGAGAGCCCTGGGTGACAGTCCTGGGTGACAGTCCTGGGTGACAGTCCTGGGTGACAGAACTGTCAAAACTTGTTATACATAGTGTGTTATAAGAAACTCCCTTTCTTGGCAGATGTTCCTTTCCGGAGAGATGTTCCCTTTCTGGAGAGATGTTCCCTTTCCGGAGAGATGTTCCCTTTCTGGAGAGATGTTCCCTTTCTGGAGAGATGTTCCCTTTCCGGAGAGATGTTCCCTTTCTGGAGAGATGTTCCCTTTCTGGAGAGATGTTCCCTTTCTGGAGAGATGTTCCCTTTCTGGAGAGATGTTCCCTTTCATAATGGTACTTTCTTTTCTTAGTGATACCTCCTGCTCTTAGTGATACCTTCTGCTCTTAGTGATACCTCCTGTTCTTAACGGTACCTCCTGTTCTTAACGGTACCTCCTGTTCTTAACGGTACCTCCTGTTCTTAACGGTACCTCCTGTTCTTAACGGTACCTCCTGTTCTTAACGGTACCTCCTGTTCTTAATGGTACCTCCTGTTCTTAATGGTACCTCCTGTTCTTAATGGTACCTCCTGTTCTTAATGGTATCTCCTGTTCTTAATGGTATCTCCTGTTCTTAATGGTACCTCCTGTTCTTAATGGTACCTCCTGTTCTTAATGGTACCTCCTGTTCTTAATGGTATCTCCTGTTCTTAATGGTACCTCCTGTTCTTAATAGTACCTCCTGTTCTTAATAGTACCTCCTGTTCTTAATGGTACCTCCTGTTCTTAATGGTAGCTGTAATAGGGTGTGAGATGGTGTTGCCATGGACAGTCTACCTTGACCGTCGTTGCAGAGATGACTGGCGTGGTGGCTGCCATACAGCAACTGTGCATGATACCTTAAACTTATGGCAGACAAGACTAGTTTACCGGCAGTGGGTATACCAAGCAAAGCCTAGATTCTAGGAAGGGAAGGATTTTTGGGTGGTTTAATCTACGTAATTTACATGTATGTTACTTTACATGATAATTTATGTAACTGTATTTATGTATACCTGTACATGAATAAACTTACTAAGGATGGTGTGAGTGAGAACGAAATAGAGGCCTACGGCCTCTCTCCTCTCTTGACACACGGAAATTATGTAAAGTAAGGGGAAACCTGGTTGCATACTTCCCCTCCTGAGGGGAAACTGCAGAATTTGTAGAGGACTGGTTATAAAGATACAGGAAATTGTAGGGTAGTGTTTGAGTAGATAAGGATGGTGGTTCGGGAGGTAGGGGTGGTGGTTCGGGAGGTAGGGGTGGTGGTTCGGGAGGTAGGGTGGTGGTTCGGGAGGTAGGGATGGTGGTTCGGGAGGTAGGGATGGTGGTTCGGGAGGTAGGGATGGTGGTTCGGGAGGTAGGGATGGTGGTTCGGGAGGTAGGGATGGTGGTTCGGGAGGTAGGGATGGTGGTTCGGGAGGTAGGGGTGGTGGTTCGGGAAGTAGGGGTGGTGGTTCGGGAAGTAGGGGTGGTGGTTCGGGAAGTAGGGGTGGTGGTTAGGGAGGGATGGAGGTTCGGGAGGGAGGGATGGAGGTTCGGGAGGTAGGGGTGGTGGTTCAGGAGGTAGGGATGGTGGTTCGGGAGATAGGGATGGTGGTTCGGGAGATAGGGATGGTGGTTCGGGTGGTAGGGATGGTGGTTAGGGAGGTAGGGATGGTGATTTGAGAGGCAGGGATGGTGGATGGAGAGGTAGGGATGATGGTTAGGAAAGTAGGGGATTATGATGTTGTGTTGGGGGTTGGGTTGAAGGGTTGTAGGCCTCGTGAAAAAGATTTTGGTAGTTGTGGTATTAGGTGGTGTGGTGTTGGTGATGTTTGTGGTGGAGGGTGGAGTTACTGGAGGTAATGTGTGGTGGAGGGTGGAGTTACTGGAGGTAATGTGTGGTGGTTATGGCAGTGGTAGCGGCGATAGAATTCATGGTGATGGTGATGACTGTAGATGTGGTAGTGGAGAGTGGCAATGGTATTGTTTGTAATAGCAGTGGTATGGTTGGTAGTAGTGGTATTGTTTGTGGTGGTAGTGGTATGGTTGGTGGTATTGTTTGTGGTGGTAGTGGTATGGTTGTTGTTTGTGGTGGTAGTGGTATGGTTGGTGTTGTTTATGGTGGTAGTGGGATGGTTGGTGTTGTTTGTGGTGGTAGTGGTATGGTTGTTGTTGTTTGTAGTGGTATGGTTGTTGTTGTTTGTAGTGTCAGTGGTATGGTGGTTGTTTGTAGTGGTAGTATTATGGTTGTTGTTTGTGGTGGTAGTGGTATGGTTGGTGTTGTTTGTGGTGGTAGTGGTATGGTTGTTGTTGTTTGTGGTGGTAGTGGTATGGTTGGTGTTGTTTGTAGGGTCAGTGGTATGGTGGTTGTTTGTAGTGGTAGTATTATGGTTGCTTTTTGTGGTGGTAGTGGTATGGTTGTTTGTAGTGGTAGTTGAATAGTTGTTTGTAGTGGTAGTTGAATAGTTGTTTGTAGTGGTAGTGGAATAGTTGTTTGTAGTGGTAGTGGTATAGTTGTTGTTTGCATTGGTAGTAGTATGGTTGGTGATGTTTGTAGTGGTAGTAGTATGGTTGTTGTTTGTAGTGACTGCATGGTTGGTGTTTTTACTGGTAGCGGTATGGTTGTTGTTTCTAGTGGTAGTGGTATGGTTGGTGTTGTTTGTAGTGGTAGCGGTATGATTGGTGTTGTTTGTAGTGGTAGTATTATGGTTGTTGTTTGTAGTGGTATGGTTGTAGTGGTATGGTTGTTTGTAGTGGTATGGTTGTTGTTGTTTGTAGTGGTAGTGGTATGGTTGTTTGAAGTGGTAGTGGTATGGTTGTTTGTAGTGGTAGTGGTATGGTTGGTGTTGTTTGTAGTAGTAGTGGTATGGTTGGTAATGATAAAGATATTTGTGGTGTTAGTGTCATCTCTACATGGCACTGTTTCGGACACCGTGCGTCTGTCTCTCCACTTGACCATCCTTGAATCATGCACCTACATAACAACACGAAACTCCTTAAATCTAGATACAAATAAACCATTCGTCTCTAACAGATAACCTCGCCGTGGACTTCCAGGTCCTCTGTCGTCTTTTACCTTCCCATGTATTCCCAAATCTCGTCTAGTGTGTTGCGTCGTGTCCAGCGGAATCCAGGAATGACTTTCCAGGAAAAAAAGACTTTAGAAAGCCTATCGCAAATTAGGACAACAAAGAAAGCAGCCATTCGGGTTCAAAGTTGCGGTGATCATGGGTAGCTTGAAGGTAAGACGTGGATATATAGCTACTCCCGACCTACACTACTGTGATATATGTTACAGAAATTAACACGCAATGTGGAGGGTAGTCAGGCAGAGAGAGAGAGAGAGAGAGAGAGAGAGAGAGAGAGAGAGAGAGAGAAGAGAGAGAGAGAATGATGATGGGGGAATGTAGCTACACGAAAAGAGGCTAAATCCGAACTAGTTATAAACCAGGATAACCCAGGAAAGCCAATGTGGCTTAAATGTGACTGGGAGGAGGTGTTAGGTCCTCCCCAGGATGCCACTTACAACAGTCACGTGTGTATCTATTTACTGCTAGTTGAACGGGATCAGGTGAAGTATAGCCAGATGAACAGAGGCCAGGTGAACACTAGCCAGGTTAACAGAAGAATCAGAGGAATTATGAATTAAAGAGTAGAGGGACAAAAAGAAAGGGGTGGAAAGGGGAAAGAGTAGTATGCTAGATAAGCCGATATGGAAGCTTTTAACAGTCTACCAGGCTATTCTTACTGGCATCTGTTCGCATGTTATTTTTTAAGTACAAGGAAGACGTGTTTTATCAGAAGGCTGAGACAACCTTGCAGGTCTGAACCAGCTGAAGTATGGCCACTTAAAATTATCTGCTGACACATGTTTACGTATCTAACACTAATTTATAACTATTAATGATAATGTGACGTTAATTTGACAAAGTTGGACCTAGACATTGATCCACTGTCACAGCATCAACTATATAATAAAAAAAATCTGAATATTTCTAGCCCTACAGTGAGATCCTCTTCAGCACAGAAAATAAATAGACCAGAGTAAATAGGCAGAATGTTATGACTGACTTCACATTGCCAGCCGATCAAGTTGTGCCAACTTACTTCAGAATTAAACCAACCTCCTCCAGCCGTGTTACGAGGTCAGGTCTTCACCAACCCTCTCACATTCTAACATTCAGGAGCTTCAGTCATAACCGATTACTATTTTTCTTTGGCGTGATGGATTATTTCTGGGTTTCTCTACTCAAAACTGATTTGATGAGGCAGTCAGGGAAGAGGCGGCTGAAGAGGCAGTCAGGGAAGAGGCAGCTGAAGAGGCAGTCTCTCTCACTGTGGGTAGGAATAAGAAACTGTTCTTTATCTCATTTGCTAAGTACAGAGGAGGGAGGAACCAGGTGAGGAGCGCCAGAGAGTATAGAAGGAAAGGCAAGTGGTGGTGAGGAAGTAGTGCCACTCTTCACCTGGCTCTTCCTGAGAATTTAGCAGGTGAGATAAACAGAAAGTTTTCACCCCAACCAACAGAGGATGATAATACCTCTCACCTTGCCTCTCCCCTTCTCACTTATCTCAGTTTCTCCACCCCTCACTCTTCTCATTTACTCTTTCTACTCAATTCCTCTTGCTCATATTACTCAATATCTCTATTGTGTAATGGTGGGAAGGATATCAAGAAAGTGACCGGTTGAACACCTGGACATATAGGCATTTCATAACGGAATATCAACCTTATTTCAAGGAAGACAAATCCCGCTTCACGAACCTGGAGTTTTACGAGAACTACTGACGGAAAACAAGAGATGCAGTGGACCCTCGCTATTCGAACACTCCAAAACTCACCCTCATTCCAGAATGCTGTTCAAGGTCTGTTACCAAACGAATTTATTCCCATAAGGAATGATGTAAATTTGATTAGTCCATTTCAGACCCCCAAAAAATACACTTATAAAAGCTCTTACAATAATAAACTTACATATAAGGGTGAGTTTTGGAGGGTCCTCAACAGAAGCTGTGCCACAGACTAAGGCAATATGCAGGGATGAAAGTAGAAGTGCTTCAGTGGATAAAGAATATGTGAAACATAACAGAAGAGAATATACTGAAAACATGCTAGAAAAAACCAGACGAGAGTCTATTGCAAGAGTGAAGACATCATGCTAGATATGAGACATCATGCTAGACATGTGACATCATGCTAGACATGAGACATGATGCTAGACATGAGACATCATGCTAGACATGAGACATCATGCTAGACATGGGGTTGGCTCACGTGTTTTTAAACTCAGTCTGAGGGAAAGTACTACACAAGCTGCTAGAAAAAAAAATATTAAACTGCAAAACAGCTGAATCAATCTGTCAGTGTCTCTAAACAAACCCTGAGTTCAGGAAATTCAGAGAGAAATATACGATCAATATATATATATATATATATATATATATATATATATATATATATATATATATATATATGCAAGACAACCACTATGAAAAAATAGAAGAATTCCAAGCGCTTTCGTGACTACTCACATTATCAGGAACTCTATAATATATATATATATATATATATATATATATATATATATATATATATATATATATATATATATATGTCGTGCCGAATAGGTAAAACTGGTCAATTAGCAACATGAGCATGAGACCCCACACCTGCCTCCTGACAAGACGGGTTTGAGTGCACCACCATTATATATATATATATATATATATATATATATATATATATATATATATATATATATATATATATATATATATATATATATATATATATATATCAGTGACAAAGATGTAACAATATGTACTAGACATGTATCTCTCACCTCGTGTATTGTATATGCCATCTTTATATCAACAATGTATCTCTCAAATCTTTTGTACCATATTATGTAATAAAACATACCTATTGGTAAAAAAAAAATAAAAGATGGTTGGTAGGAGAAGTGGAATATTCAATGGCATCAGGAAGAAATCCAAATATTCTTCCTTGAAGCCTTTTTATCCACTTCTCCGAGGCTATGGGTCCCACAATTTGTACCAGAGGTGGACCCCATCCTATATAAAAATAAAAAAAATATATATATATATATATATATATATATATATATGTTTGTGTGTGTGTTATTAATAATGGAAATTTAAATATATTGAACCCTTTATATATATATATATATATATATATATATATATATATATATATATATATATATATATATATATATATATATATACGCAAAAAGATCCCAGTAAACAGGTGATATCAAAATATGCTAAGACAACCACTATGAAAAATAGAGGAATTCCTCTATTTTTTCATAGTGGTTGTCTTGCATATTATATATATATATATATATATATATATATATATATATATATATATATATATATATATATATATATAAATAATATATATGTCGTGCCGAATAGGTAAAACTGGTCAATTAGCAACATGAGCATGAGACCCCACACCTGCCTCCTGACAAGACGGGTTTGAGTGCACCACTTCCCCCTTTCATTATATTTAGAAAAAAGATACATCAGCACTGCTCTGCTACCCTATTCTACATTATTATATTTTCCTGTTACATTCCATCACACAGGATGAGTTACTTACAGAGTGTTGAAATCTCCTGACGACGCAAATGTCGGGAAATTTTAGAAACCATCAGCAATATTGAAAAAAATATTTTTTGCATTTATATTTAATTTGACGATAACTGAAGTACAAATGGGCAGGGGCGGGCGACTGTGATATATATATTTTTTTTAAACTTCCCATCTCGCAGCCTTTACTGTCCCCGTCCCAAGCTCTCTCTCACCTCTTCTCTCTCTTCCCACAACCATCACCCATCCACTTCCCTCTCCCATCAACCCCTACATCACCACCATCCTCCTCCACACCCCATTCGCCCCAAACAACCCTTCCCCACCACTACCCTCCACCACTCCACAATTATCCCTCCACTACCCCTACACTCTTCCCTACCCTTCCACTTTCATCTCTCCACAATCACCCCTCACTACCCCAACACCCCTCCCCCACCACTACCTCCGGAATCTCCTTGATAATGACCAAGTTACCGGTGGAGGAGCTGGGTAGCATCAGGGTCCTTTGTAGCCTTGGAGGAGGTGCGGCAGGAGGTCGGAGGGGAGTGCTAGTTGTTTATCCTAGCAGCGTCCCCTCGTGTCCTGCAGGATGTCTGGGGGAGGGGGGGAGCAGAGAGTTGGCAGGACTCTCGCGCGGGAGAGAAAGAGAGAGGGGGGTTGAAGGAAGGAAGGAAGGAGGTAAGGAAGGAAGGTGTTGCTTGATACTGTGGGATGACCCCTCTGTTTGTGTCAGGGGCTGAAGGATATTCTCCCTTCCCTTCTCCTATTTCCTTGTTACTCCTTCCCCTCCCCTTTCCTCCCTCCATAGTTCGCTCTTCTCTTTCTCTTCCTTCTCCTCCCCCGTTTTTTACCATCAATTCCGTCCTCTTCCTCATAAGTTCGCTAGAGCAGTGCTATATAACATAGATACTGCTCCAAAGATTTTCCCTTATCTTTCCTATGTACTGTTCATCATCCTCTTATCTTCCTCCTCCTCTTCTCTCTCCTCATGTAAGGTAACTTAACATAACTGGATTGAACTAATGAATACAAAAAAAAATGTATAGAAAGTATAAAACAAGAGGGAAAAACAAAGGATAAAACAATAGATAAAACAAAGAATAAAACAATAGATAAAACAAAGAATAAAACAATAGATAAAACAAAGAATAAAACAATTGATGCAACGAAGGATAAAACAAAGCATAAAACAAAGGTTAAAACGAAGACTGGATGGCAAAACTACTAGAGATTACAATGGTAATAGTATTTAAGTCATTAGAAGAAGGTAAAGTACCAGACGACTGGAAAATAGCAACTGTTAAGCCAATATTTAAAAAATGGATGAGAAGACTTGTGTCCTCAGTTATAATCCCATCACCTTAACTTTGGCTAAGCAAATGGAGACTATTAGATACAAAACCATGATTTTTGCAACAAAAGATCATATAAAACAAGCTAAAATTTGTGTATGCAATAATTTCGCAAAAATCATTCTGAACCTAAGGAAAAAAATATATTTCATTGTGTTTGTTTATTATTAAATTATTGTAAACGTATGAAAAATATATTTAGTTGGATTAGGCTAAATTAAATTGCGCTTGTTATAACAAGGTTAGGTAAAATTCTTTTGGTGCAAAATTATAAATTTTTACATTAACATAAATAAAAAAAATATATCTTCAAACGTATAACAGAAAATTTTAGAAAGGACTTAATTTTAGATGAGTTCTTGCTAATTGAACAGTTTTACCTATTAGGCACGATATATATATATATATATATATATATATATATATATATATATATATATATATATATATATATATATATATATATATATATATACGTATATATACAAAATGGGACTAAAAGTCCTTACAAATGTACATCTACATTTGTAGAATGCATTCTACAAGATAGCTCATTGAAGATTGCTAGTCAAGAGGCTACCAAGAGATGTTTCAGTGGTTAGACGCGAGGAGCGAAGTTCCTCAGGGATTGATTCTTGACCCATTTTCATATTGTATTTAAATGATTCTGAGATAGGACTAAAATCTAAGATAGCTAAATTCGCGGGTAACACAAAATCGGGGAAAATACCAGACTGAATATTGAATAGTTTGGCGCTGTGGTCGGAAACGTAGCAGCTGAATTTCAATTTGGGCTTATGCAAAAATCATGCATTTAGACTAACAATCTCAAATGTGAGGAGAAAATGTTTGGTAACAAATTAAATGAAACAGGAGAAGAAAAGAACCTTTGAGTACTCATAAACCTCAAAAGTACCTAAGAATGTCTATCTGTGAGCAACAAAGCCAGCAGAATAATAGGCTTCATAGCTAGAAATTTTGCGTACAAAGCACCAGAAACAATAGTGACTAATATATTGCTAGACCGCATCTTGAATATGCCGTCCAGTTACAGTGTGAAAACTACATAAAGACCAAGAAATTGGAGAGGGAAGCGAGGACCACTAAGCTCATACCATACTAAGAAGCAAGCCATGTGCAGATTTTCTCTCTCAAGGGATCGGAGGCTACGAGATCTCATTCAAACCACTAAGATGTTGAAGAGTTTTGATATTAACAGGAGTGACAGTAAGTACAAAATGAGTCATTAACTCGAAACAGTGTTATGACACTTCGAGGCAAGAGAGGCAACACGAACGTGTGAAGTTTATTTTTGCAAAAGAGAATTATATCAGAATGAAACAAACTACCTGCTGAAGCACGACAACAATACAGACATTTAAGAACGCGTTGGAAAAACTGTTGTCAGAGGATTCTTGGTGTTGGTTCAGCAACTGCATCAGGACGAACAGTTGACAATGAGCCACCCACAGCAGTAGTAGCAGTAGTGGTAGTTGTAATTATGGTATTTATATCAGGAGGCTACAGGCATCCTGGTATTTGCTCTCAAGCTGCTCAAGATATCCGAATATTCGCATCCACCTACACCACAGCATCCAGAAGTAGAACTAATGGGAACCAGAAATACAACTACTGGTAAACACAGCTTTGCAGATGGCAGTAGAGTACTGTTTAGTACTGCTGCTAGAGTAACAGTACTTGAAACAGAATAGTAGTAGTTTGTAGACCATGACTTCAATATACTTTTATCTCTTCTCTAAATTCCATGGCGCATTTGCTTCGCTATCCTCACCTAAAACATTTAAATACAAGAAAGTTCTTTATCCAGACAGAATTAGACAGTTCTCAGCAGACAGCCTGGGTTTGAACTGTCAAGTTCTTTACTTGTCTTTCCCATCCACACCTCTCTAATCTTCCTCATTCTCATCTTCGTATGGAGAGAATTAATGGGAATGTTTTAGAGTCGTAAATTATAATTTTTAAGTAAAAATATTTTATAAGCTTATTAGGATGAGAGTTAAGATAGATAAGATTTGTTTGGATTTTTAACCTGGAGAGTTAGCCATCCAGGATAACCCAAGAAAGTCAGTGCGTCATCGAGGACTGTCTCTTATTTCCATTGTGGTCCTTCAATCTTGTCCCTCAAGATGCCACCCACACCAGTCGACTAACACCCAGGTACCTACTTACTGCTAAATGAGCAGGGACAGCAGGTGTAAGGAAACATGCCCAATATTTCCACCCATGCCGGGGATTGAACCAAAGACCCTCAGTGTGTGTGAGGCGAGTGCGTTGCCAACCAAGCCACGGGACACTTGCTCGGTGTCAACAACAGTCAATATGTGTCTACTAAAATATGTAAATGTCTACTAGAATATGTAAATGTATAGCAATTATCCTGCTGCAGTTACCACACTCTTCACTGTAACTTCCCTTGTGGCACTCCTGAAGATGTCATGTGGCACTCTTCCTGTCATGTGGCACTCTTCCTGAGGACTTCCTGGGGCATTTCGTTTTTCCGGTGGGAGTATGTTAATTCCTTTCTCCAGAGTGCCACAGTTGTTACACACACACACACGTTATATTATATTATATTATATATATATATATATATATATATATATATAAAATGTGCCGAATAGGTAAAACTGGTTAATTAGCAACAACCCATTTAAAATTAAGTCCTTTCTAAAATTTTCTCTTATATGTTTAAAGATATATTTTTTCATTTATGTTAATATAAAAATTAATAATTTTCTGCCCAAAGAACCTTAGAAAACTTACTAACCTAATTATAACAAGCACAATTTTATTTAGCGTAATCCAACTAAATATATTTTAGATAAGTTTACAATAATTTAATAATAAACAAATACAATGAAAAATATTTTTTTTCGTTAGGTTCAGAATGATTTTTTTGCGAAATTATTGCATACACAAATTTTCGCTTGCCTTATTCGGCAAGAAAAGCGTTGCTATTTAAGCCAAAATCGAAGTTTTACCTATCGGTTATCGGCCATATTTTTTCCTGAATGCTGTTCAAGTGCCGTTACCGAACGAATTTGTTCCCATAAGGAATAATGTAAATTAGATTAGTCCTTTTAGACCCCCAAAAATACACTTACAAAAGCACTTACAAAAATACACTTACATAATTGTTAGAGTTGGGAGCAGTACGAAATCCGGGGTACCACTGTATATATATATGATTCGAACCTGCACATTCTGCATCAAAGTACGCAGTACTTTATCCACACAGCCAGAATCAAGTATGGGCATCTAGCCGAAGCTAACGTCTAGCTGAGTGTATGAGCCAGTATCAATGAGCGTATTCATTCTTGCTCTCTTATTACTCACTCATAAACACGGTATCTGCTAAGTTTGCTATATACACCTAAAAATTTACATACCCATATCTGAGATTGGTTGGTGGACTATTATTATTATTATTGCTTTCCTTTGTTTTTAATATTCTTTGATAGCTCCTTTGCTGGTAAGCTATCTTATGGTCAGGTATCGCAAGCCTTGTGATTGTACCTTACGTGTATGATGTACCTTACGTGTATGATTGTACCTTACGTGTATGATTGTACCTATGTTTGTAATCGTAACCATGTTGACGCCGCCTGCAAATTTACATTTTTTTTTCTCTTAACTTTGAGTTGGGGTATATTTAGTTAAGCTAGTCTACGTTACGTAATCCTATAAAATTGGAATTTAACTACAACTAAGAAAAAAAAAAAATATGCGATACACCTGGTATAGACATAATGTACAGATATTAAATAGCCTGAGAGGCTATTTAATCCCTACTTTATATATTAGGGTGATTTGCAGACTTAGACTCCTATGTAGTGGATAGCTTTCAAACCCTATTAACCAGCTATCCAACCACCGTCTGGCAGCGAGGTGACCGAAAATAATCGGAAAGCGCTGGAATATACACGACTTTCACTGGCAGTGCGAGAATGTGCTCCAGTAATACAGGTTAAAAACAGGTGCAATATTTGGGTATCATTATTCTGGAAAAGTTTCGCCAGGCAGTGGCTTATGAAGCCACTGCCTGGCGAAACGTTTCCGGAATAAAGATACCCAGATGTTGCACAAATGTCTCTTTTATCAATTTGAAGGTTTTCTAAGATTTTGCCTCCGAAATGGCTAGTTTACTGTACACCTTATATCTACCCTGTTGACATCTGCACAAGAGCATATGCATACACAAAAGGACTACGAACTAGGATCCCCAAAAAAGGATTAACAGGAGTACATCTGGATATACTGCATATGTACTCACGAAATCGTAATGACACGATTGCAAACAAACCATACCACGGGTGGGGTTAGAACCCGCGATCAGAGGTCTCAAAACTCCAGACCGACGCGTAAGCCACTGGGCCAGCGTCGGTTTGGAGTTTTGAGACTCTCTGATCGCAGGTTCTAACCCCACCCGTGGTATGGTCTGTATATGTACAATTGTCTCAGCTGTTGTAAGCAAATTTAGGATATTTGCTTAATATATCTGGCGTGACTAAACAGGAGAGGTGCAAGCACCACTTCCCGAGGCATCCCACTAGTTCCTTGCTGTTATTCAGTGCCTCCCCGTTGTAACGAGCACTTGCCGTGTCTTACCAGTAAGCCACTCTTAAACCCAGTCTTGTACCTTGCCCAACATTATGTGTGGGTTTTTTTTTACTAACACTCGTCGATTTACTCTATCAAATGTTTTTATATAAGAATTTTGAGAATCCTGACCTTTTCGTTATATACACAGTACAAAGGAAGTTTGTATCCAGATTTTTAGCTTCACCTCAGGACCTGTCCTCACTCTGACACGCCCACTCTCTGACACGTCCCCCACACTCACTGCTCGCGACATCACTGCTCCTCCCCCCACTCACGCTCGACACGTCACCACTGCCGACACGTCCCCACTCACGTCACATTGCTCGACACGTCCCCCACACTCACTGCTCGACACGTCCCCCACACTCACTGCTCGACACGTCCCCCCACACTCACTGCTCGACACGTCCCCCCACACTCACTGCTCGACACGTCCCCCCACACTCACTGCTCGACACGTCCCCCCACACTCACTGCTCGACACGTCCCCCACACTCACTGCTCGACACGTCCCCCACACTCACTGCTCGACACGTCCCCCACACTCACTGCTCGACTGTCCCCCACACTCACTGCTCGACACGTCCCCCACACTCACTGCTCGACGTCCCCACACTCACTGCTCGACACGTCCCCCACACTCACTGCTCGACACGTCCCCCACACTCACTGCTCGACACGTCCCCCACACTCACTGCTCGACACGTCCCCCCACACTCACTGCTCGACACGTCCCACACTCACTGCTCGACACGTCCCCACACTCACTGCTCGACACGTCCCCCACACTCACTGCTCGACACGTCCCCCACACTCACTGCTCGACACGTCCCCCACACTCACTGCTCGACACGCCCCCCCACACTCACTGCTCGACACGTCCCCCCACACTCACTGCTCGACACGTCCCCCCACACTCACTGCTCGCGTCCCCCACACTCACGTGACAGTCCCCCACACTCACTGCTCGACACGTCCCCCACACTCACTGCTCGACACGTCCCCCACACTCACTGCTCGACACGTCCCCCCACACTCACTGCTCGACATGTCCCCCCACACTCACGCATCTGCTGAAGAGGATCCCAGAAGGGGATCAAAATATACAGACCATGTGGGTTATTACTGAGCATTGACAACTCTTCATTAGCTTTAGTTAACCATATACAAACATTTCTCACTCCAGATTATGATTCGAATTTGGACACGCTACATCAAAGTACACAGTACCTTCGCCACACAGCCAGACTCCAGATTACTGTGTACGTTGATGCAGAGTGCGCAGGTTCGAATCCTGCTTAGAGTGAGAGAAGAATGTCCAACTAACAAGAGGGTAGTTCAGTGTACATTTCCTGTCGTTTCACTGACGTACCTGAGGGACGTCTCACTGACGTACCTGAGGGACGTCTCACTGACGTACCTGAGGGACGTCTCACTGACGTACCTGAGGGACGTCTCACTGACGTACCTGAGGGACGTCTCACTGACGTACCTGAGGGACGTCTCACTGACGTACCTGAGGGACGTGTACTAACTTTCCCTCACTCTGGCTGCCACTTCCAATCATCTTCGCTCTTTTTTTCCTCCTTTTCGTCTACTTTCCTCCTTTTTCATATTTTATCATTATTTTCCCCCTCCATCTTTTTTTCCCCTTTTCTTTGTCTCTTTTCTGCTTCTCTCATTTTCCTTTCCGTCTTTTCCTTCTTCGAAAAATCTTATTCTTAGAACATTCATGCAGAGGCACCAAACCCGTAGGGATCACACAACGAGCTTGGGAAATGAGAAATTAGGCATTATCCAAAAGGGAAGAATACCTCCAATTCCTGGGATCAAGAGCCCTTCAATAGCACCAAGACAACATTCTTGAAAGAATTATTCAAGACAAACAATTTATAATATATTTTAAGATTCTCGTAACCAGTCTAAACTGACCTAGTTAATTATTCTGACCTAGTTAGTCTGACCTAGTTAATCTGATCTAGTTAATTAGTCTGACCTAGTTAATTTGTCTTACTTAATTAGTCTCACCTAGTGAGGTACTGTGCCCTGGGTATCTCTAGTCCTGAGAGGTACTGTGCCCTGGGTATGTAGGTATCGCTTGTCCTGAGAGGTACTGTGCCCTAGGTATGTGGTTCGCTTGTCCTGAAAAGTACTGTAGCTCCGAGGAATGTAGGTATCCTTGTCACTGGGAAAGGAAATGTGCCCTGGGTATCATCTGGGGCATCGCTAGTCCTGAAGAGATTATCAAGACACATGGGTATGTAGGTATCTTAGTCCTGAGAGGTACTGTGCCCTGGGTTATGTGATGTTAATCGCTTGTCCTGACAGGTACTGTCTGGGTATGTGGCATCGCGAGTTATAGATGTACTTGTGCCCTGGGTATGTGGGCATCGCTAGTCCTAGGAGGTACTTGCCCTGGGTTAGGTATCTAGTCCTGAGAGGTACTGTGCCCTGGGTATGTAGGTATCGCTTGTCCTGAGAGGTACTGTGCCCTGGGTATGTGGGCATCGCTAGTCCTGAGAGGTACTGTGCCCTGGGTATGTAGGTATCGCTTGTCCTGAGAGGTACTGTGCCCTGGGTATGTAGGTATCGCTTGTCCTGAGAGGTACTGTGCCCTGGGTATGTAGGTATCGCTTGTCCTGAGAGGTACTGTGCCCTGGGTATGTGGGCATCGCTAGTCCTGAGAGGTACTGTGCTGGGTATGAAGGTATCGCTTGTCCTGAGAGGTACTGTGCCCTGGGTATGTAGGTATCGTTTGTCCTGAGAGGTACTGTGCCCTGGGTATAGTGAACATCGCTGTTCTGGGACGTTCTGTGCCCTGGGTATGTAGGTATCGCTTGTCCTGAGAGGTACTGTGCCCTGGGTATATGTGAACATAGCTAGTCCTGGGACGTCCTGTGCCCTGGGTATGTAGGTATCTCTTGTCCTGAGAGGTTCTGTGACTTTGGGCTTGTGGGTATCGCTAGTCCTGAGAGGTCCTGTGCCCTGGGTATGTAGTATCGCTAGTCCTGGGAAGTCCTGTGCCCTGGGTATCACTAGTTCCGAGAGGTCCTGTGCCCTAGGTATATGGGTATCACTAG